>NC_069445.1:33997863-34067503 GCF_026875155.1 Cherax quadricarinatus | reverse complement strand
CAACCAGAACTCCTAAACCTTTTTCTCAATCTGTAGTTTTAAGATCTACATTATTTAGTTTATTTTGGGCATGGTTTTTTTTTAACTGCCCAACTTTTAAAACTTTGCATTTGTAAATTTTAAAACTGCATCGCCATTCTCCCCATTGCGTCAGTTTTTTAAAATCTTCCTGGAGTGCTCAAATGCCCTCATTAGAATGAATGGAAACGGCCATTTTGGTGTCATAGCAAATTTGCTTATGTCGCTATTTTTTCCCCTCCTATTTCGTTTATGTAAATTGTAAACAAAAAGGGGGCCCAACACTGACCCCTGGGGAAAACACCGCTTGGACGTGCCCCCATTCTGTTTTCTCCCCATTTATGCAAATCTCTGCTGTTTTTGTTACCATCCCTTACCCAGGAAAAAATTTTTCCCCTCCTATTCCGTTTTTTGCCCTAAGTTTCCTCAATAGCCTTGGTGTGGAACTCAATCGAAAACCCTTATGAAGCCCCATTTACACAATAATATTCATTATAGGATCTACCCCCTCAAACACCTTAGTGAAAAAAGTTAGTAAATTGTAAGACAGGAACCCCCTTTGTAAAACCGTGTTGAGATTCATTAATCAATCTGTGCCTGTCAAGTTGGACGTATTGCTTCGGCAATTATTGATTCCATAAATTTTTCCCTTTATGGGGGAAAAAGGTTATTGGTCTATAGTTCGAAGCCAAGAACCTGTCCCCTCCCTGAAAATGGGTATTACTTTTTGTCATTTTCCCATTATCAGGCACTATGCCATTTGTAGTGATATGTTAAAAAGATTAGCCAAAGGGAGCTAAATTCCTCTTTCGTCCTTTAAACCCCTTTCAAACAGTTAAGGCCCGGGGGTTTTTTAGGTTTTATTTCTCTATTTGTCTGAGGCCATGTCACTAGTTACCGCAAACATACTGTTTTTTCTCCTGTTCCATAATCTTTATTTCGGAATACGCTAATTTTCCTGCAGCCTGATTGTTTTCCCCCCAAAAACCCATACCTCTTAACTATAGTTTTTAAATTCCTAGAAAAAGTCATCAATTTCCCTCTCAATGAATTGGTAATGCAACCACTCATCCCCAGAGAGTGAACCCCCTCCCTTTCATACATATCATGTTTTTCCCAAAAAAAAAGGGCCCCGTTTTCAATGAATGGGTTTCAAATTCTTGCAGTACCGTCTAGCCCGATTTTATACCAATTGCCCCCCGCATCCATTCATTGCCACCCCTTTTTAGGCAAGATGCTACATTGACTGGGATCCCCCCTTAGACCTAACTACTTTTATGGCTGACCTATACTTTCCGCAGCCCCCCCTCTCCTGCCCTTCCATGTCATTACCCCCGCACTAAAAGGAGATAAAGGGGGCTGTTCCCTTACCTGCCCATAAAATTACCAACCTGCTGACTATGCGTCAACACCACTCCAGGAAGACACACATTTTTTTCTGACCTTTCTGTCTCTGTTACAAAATGCATGGTCCATATATCTTACCTGAGAATTGCCTACAATTAAAATGTTCTTCCCTTGATTAGCAGGGGAAATCATTTGGTTACCTTAAACCCTCACTAACCACTGAAGTACACTCGTCTTGGAGAACAGAAGAATCGATTTCCTTCCTTCACATCTTCTCTATTAACTCTCCTCACCCTTCCTTCTTCCTAAACTGTGAAACCACTTGCCACTTAGAGCGGCTGCCACTATCACTGCTGGTGACAATTCCTTCCTTACCAGCTAAATCCTTCTCACACTCGCTCCCAAACTCATCTATGCGAAGCTTCAGCTTCCTATTTTCATCCTGAAGAAGTAGAATCTCCTTCTTCAACACATGAACCTGGGATTCTAAAGCACTACAACAAGCCATGGTATGGGTAACAGCCCACGCTAACTCCCAAGAGCTTGGCAGGTATGACCGCACTTGACTACTGACCTCAGCGTACTGACCACTGATCTCAGTTTTGGTCTTGGGACAGTGGTTTGGTATTAAAAGATAATGAATTAGATACAAAGAGGCAGTTGTCAAAAAGGTGATGAGAGTAACAAAAAATTTAAGCAATGACATATTATATATCAGATTGAAGGGTGGGAGTATGGAGGAAGTAAATATTATTTTTTTTTTGTTATCACACTGGCCGATTATCACCAAGGCAGGGTGGCCCAAAAAAGAAAAACTTTCACCATCATTCACTCCATCACTGTCTTGCCAGAAGGGTGCTTTACACTACAGTTTTTAAACTGCAACATTAACACCCCTCCTTCAGAGTGCAGGCACTGTACTTCCCATCTCCAGGACTCAAGTCCGGCCTGCCGGTTTCCCTGAACCCCTTCATAAATTTTTTTTTTTTTTTTTTTTCAACAAGTCGGCCGTCTCCCACCGAGGTTAAGGGTGACCCAAAAAGAAAGAAAATCCCCAAAAGAAAATACTTTCATCATCATTCAACACTTTCACCACACTCGCACATTATCACTGTTTTTGCAGAGGTGCTCAGAATACAACAGTCTAGAAGCATACACATATAAAGATACACAACATATCCTCCAAACTGCCAATATCCCAAACCCCTCCTTTAAAGTGCAGGCATTGTACTTCCCCTTTCCAGGACTCAAGTCCGACTATAAAGAAAATAACCGGTTTCCCTGAATCCCTTCACTAAATATTACCCTGCTCACACTCCAACAGATCGTCAGGTCCCAATACCATTCGTTCCATTCACTCCTATCTAACACGCTCACGCACGCTTGCTGGAAGTCCAAGCCCTTACCCCCACAAAACCTCCTTTACCCCCCCTCTCTCCAACCCTTTCGAGGACGACCCCTACCCCGCCTTCCTTCCCCATAGATTTATAGCTTTCCATGTCATTCTACTTTGATCCATTCTCTCTAAATGACCAAACCACCTCAACAACCCGTCTTCTGCCCTCTGACTAATACTTTTATTAACTCCACACCTTCTTTCCCAATTTCCACACTCCGAATTTTCTGCATAATATTTACACCACACATTGCCCTTAAACAGGACACTCCACTGCCTCCAACCATCTCCTCGCTGCTGCATTTACCACCCAAGCTTTCACATCCATATAAGATGTGTTGGTACTACTATTTCTTTCATACATTCCCTTCTTTGCCTCCATAGATAACGTTTTTTGACTCCACAAATACCTCAACGCACCACTCACCTTTTTTTTTTTCCCTCATCAATTCTATGATTAACTCATCCTTCATAAAAATCCCCGCCACGTCAACTCCCAAGTATCTGAAAACATTCACTTCTTCCATACTCCTCCTCCCCAATTTAATATCCAATTTTTCTTTATCAAAATCATTTGACACCCTCATCACCTT
Source organism: Cherax quadricarinatus (assembly GCF_026875155.1). Classification (NCBI taxonomy): domain Eukaryota; kingdom Metazoa; phylum Arthropoda; class Malacostraca; order Decapoda; family Parastacidae; genus Cherax; species Cherax quadricarinatus. Next base: position 34,064,149 of record NC_069445.1, on the reverse strand, counting down.
ACTCTTTTCTATGTTCACTTTCAACTTTCTACCTTTACACACATTCCCAAACTCATCCACTAACCTTTGCAATTTTTCTTTAGAATCTCCCTAAGCACAGTATCATCAGCAAAAAGTAACTGTGTCAATTCCCATTTTGAATTTGATTCCCCATAATTTAATCCCACCCCTCTCCCAAACACCCTAGCATTTACTTCCTTTCCCAACCCCATCTATAAATATATTAAACAACCATGGGGGACATTACACATCCCTGTCTAAGCCCTACTTTTACCGGGAAGTAGTCTCCCTCTCTTCTCCCAACACCCAACCTGAGCCTCACTATCCTCATAAAAACTCTTTACAGAAATTTAATAACTTACCACCTATTCCATATACTTGCAACATCTGCCACATTGCTCCTCTATCCACTCTATCATATCCCCTTTTCTAAATCCATAATGCAATAAAAACTTCCCTATCTTTATCTAAAAAATGTTCACATATATGGCTTCAATGTAAACACCTGATCTACACATCCCCTACCCACTTAAAACCCCCTTGCTCATCCGCAACCCTACATTCTGTCTTACCTCTAATTCTTTCAATTATAAACCCTACCGTACACTTTTCCTGGTAAAACTCAGTAAGCTTATTCCTCTATAATTTTTACAGTCTCTTTTGTCCCTTTCCCTTTATAAAAGGGCCCTATAAAATGCTCTCTGCCAACCCCTAGGTACCTTCCCCTCTTTCATACATTTAATTAAACAAAAGTACCAACCACTCCAACACTATATCCCCCCCTGCTTTTAACATTTCTGTCATGATCCATCAGTTCCAGCTGCTTTACCCCTTTCATTTTACGTAATGCCTCACGTACTCCCCCACACTTACATTCTGCTCTTCTTCACTCCTAAAAGATGATATACCTCCCGACCAGTGCATGAAATTACTGCCTCTGTTTCTTCCTTAACATTTAAAAGTTCCTCAAAATATTCTCGCCATCTACCCAATACCTCCATCTCCCCATCTACTAACTCCCCTACTCTTTTTTAACTGACAAATCCATTTTTCCCTAGGCTTTTTAACTTGTTTAACTCACTCCAAAATTTTTTTTTATTTTCATTAAAATTTCTTGACGTGCCTCTCCCACTCTATCATCTGCTCTCCTTTTGTACTCTCTCCCCCACTCTCTTTACCTTTCTTTTACTCTCCAATACTCTGCTCTTCTTATAACACTTCTGCTTTGTAAAAACCTCTCATAAGCTACCCTTTTTTTCTTTTATCACACCTTTACTTCATCATTCCACCAATCACTCCTCTTTCCTCCCGCCCCCACCCTCCTATAACCACAAACTTCTGCCCCACATTCTAATACTGCATTTTTAAAACTATTCCAACCCTCTTCAACCCCCCCACTACTCATCTTTGCACTAGCCCACCTTTCTGCCAATAGTCACTTATAATCTCACCCGAACTTCCTCCTCCCTTAGTTTATACACTTTCACCTCCCTCTTACTTGTTGTTGCCACCTTCCTCTTTTCCCCTACCTCTTACTCTAACTGTAGCTACAACTAAATAATGATCCGATATATCATTGCCCCTCTATAAAACATGTACATCCTGGAGCCTACCCTCAAACCTTTTATCCACCAATACATAATCTAATAAACTACTTTCATTACGTGCTACATCATACCTTGGGAAATTTATTTATCCTCTTTTTTCATAAAAAATGTATTACTTATTACCAAATTTTTTCTACACATAGCTCAATTAAAGGCTCCCCTTTACATTTACCCCTGGCCCCCAAATTTACCTACTACTCCTTCCATAACATTTTTACCCACTTTAGCATTTAAATCCCCAACCCACCATTACTCTCACATTGATTCAAAACTCCCCATGCATTCACTCAAAAATTTTCCCAAAATCTCTCTTTTCTCCTCACACTTCTCTCTTCTCCAGGTGGGATACACACTTATTATAAAACCCCCTTTTCACATCCAATCTTTATTTTACTCCACATAATCTTTTAATTAATTTCATTTATAGTCCCTCTTTTCCTGCCATAGCTTATCCTTCAACATTATTGCTACTCCTTCTTTAGCTCTAACTCTATTTGAAACCCCTGACCTAATCCCCTTTATTCCTCTAAACTGAAACTCTCCCACCCCCTTCAGCTTGTTTCACTAAAGCCAGGACATTCCAGCTTCTTCTCATTATAACATCCCCCAATCATCTCTTTCTTATCATCTGCAAAAACATCCACGCACATTCAGACTTCCCACTTTGACAATTTTCTTCTTTTTATTTTTTTTAGTAATCTTTACAGGAAAAGGGGTTACTAGCCCATTGTTCCCGGCATTTTAGTTGACTTTTACAACACGCATGGCAAACGTGGGAAAGATTCTTATTCCACTTCCCCATGGAAAAAAAGGGAAAAATTTAAAAAGACTAAAAACATTAAGAAAAATCAAAAAAAAAAACTCAGTTTGAGTTTTGTATAAATAAATGGGGACATGTAGGGGTTGTGGGACCTAAGTGTAAGTAAAAGAAAGCAAGACATGCCGGGAATCTTGCAAAATTTAGGAGACAGAAAAAAAGACATCAGCAACCTACCCATCATGAAAAAACAATTAAAAAGGTTTTCTTTTTTACACCATTTGGGCGGCCCTTTTTAGTCCTCCCTGGGTGGTTGCTGTCAAACCAACCAATTAACCTACCAAATATTTGGGCATGGCCCTTTTTGGCAGATGGTGTTAAGGATGGACAAACCACGGAATAGAATAAAAAAAAAAGTGGAGGGTCCCATAAAGGGCCATCGGAAACATTTTTTTCCATGGAGGTAAAAGGGGGGAAATTTTTTGTAAGTATAGGGGTATTAACAGTTTTACATGGGTGTAAAAGCATGAGTTAAATTTTGTGGAAAAAAGGGGAAAGCGGAAAAAAAATGGAGATTTTTTTTTGAGGGGGGACAGTGATTGACTGTCATGCAGAAAAATTTGAAGCAGGGAAAGTTTTAAAAAAAAGGGTGTAGGGGGAGGGTTTTTTTGGTATTTGGGGAAAATTAGGGGGGGGGGGAAAAAAAAGGGAATAAAAAAAAAGGGCATAAAAAATCTGTGGAGGGAAGGGGGGGTGGGGGTTATCCCAAGAAGGGTTGATGGGGGGGGGTAAAGGAACGAGGGGTTTGGGGGGCTTTAAATCAACAGTTTTTGGTGGGGCAAGTTAGATTGGGTGGTGGAGGACAGTGGTTTTTATTATTTTCTTTGCTGTTTGAGTGTGAGCAAGGTAAAAAATTTAAAGGGGGATTAAAAGGGGATAAAAAATTTTAAAACCAGACTTGATTTTGGGGGGATGGGAAGTATAGTACCCTACACTCGGGGGAAAGGGGGTGGTTGGGGGTTACTTTTTTGGGGGCCATCTAAATGGGGTTACCCCCCAACACTTCGGGGCAACATAGCAATCAATGAATGATGGGGAAATGTGTTTCCTTTTTTTTTGGGTCACCCTACCTTGGGGGGGAGACAGCCAGTGTGTTAAAAAAAAAAAAAAAAAAGGGTTTTGTTTTTTTTTTTTTAAAATTATTTCTGGCATTTTTTATTGCGGTAAAAAACGGAACCCAGCCCCGAAAAAGCGTTTGTCTACTGGATGATTCCATACTTGGGACTTCCTGAGGATTTCCCAACCCTTTCCCCGGCCCCCTCACCCGTCTTTCGGAAACCGTTAAAACCCCATGTGGGAAATGGGGGGAAATAAAACAAAAGCTTTTGTGGTTTTAATTTTTTTTTTAAAGCAGTGCACTCAAAAACTTGGGTTTTCACAGTTTTTGCTTTTGTTAAAAATTTTTTTGTGTTTTTTTGAAATTGGGCATATTTTTCCCAAACATTGGGGGATTTACCCGCTTAATTTTATCGGCTTGTTCAGGTCTGTTTAAAGTTAAAAATAATAAAATTTTTAAAACATGTTTGCCATAACAGGCCCCACTGTTTCTGGAAAAAAATTTTAGATGTTTAAGGCTTGCAAAATTTTCCCAAGGAAAAAATTTGAAAAATTTAAAAAAAGTTGAAAAAATTTGGATGCTGTGGGGGGAAGGACAAACTACAGCAGGGCACAAACCCCTGACCCAAAATTTTCATCACTTGTGTTTTTAATTTTTTCTCATTTCCCTTTTTAAAATAATTTTTTTTTCACAAAACATCTGTTTCCCGCCAAAGAAGGATAATTCAAAAAAGGGAAAATCATTCAATGATTTTCTTGTTATATTTAAAAATTCTTATAATTTTTTTATGTAATTGAAGATTAAGATTATTAACAGAATTTGGAAACAATTTTTTTAAAAAGGGGTAAACCAGGAAGGACAAACGGGGATCAGCAAGACACCCCAGAACGGGCTGTACCTCCCCCTCTTATTGGGGTTTATTAAACATTTTTCCCTTTTTTTGTACATTTTCTGTAATATTAAATAAATTTAATGTTTACTGTAAATTAAACCCGTACAAGCTTGCAGTTGAAGGTAGAAAAACTGTAAAGGGGAGGGAGAAAAAAGGAAAACTAATAAAAAATTTAAAATGTACAGGACAAAAAAGTCTGTAAATCCCAAAACTTTCTCAAAATGTAATTTAAGAAAAAAAAAGATTTCACTCCCCATTCAGAGTTACCCAAAAAATCCCCTTATTTGGAAAAGATATATAAATTTAATTTGTAATGGAAAGGGAAATATTTATTAAAAAAAAATGTCTTTCTCTGTAACTTGGGGGGCTTTTAATTAAATTTATGACCCCTAATTGTTTAACCCTCCCCTAGCTTTCAGAAGCTTCCTGGAAAGCCAATAAATTGGATAAAGCTCAGTAACTTGATAAAGCTCAGTAACTTGATAAAGCTCAGTAGCTTGATGAAGCACTGAGCAAAACATAGTTTAATAGGCTTGTTCTCTGTCTTTGATTTATCGTACTTCATTCATATATTGTAATAACTGTACTGTACACATTGACATGTGTTGATGGAACATTAAAAAATGTATTCCAAAATATTGTGCTTCTGAGTCTAGACTAATTTTGAAGCTTTAGTTAAGTCTTCTTCTTTCAACAAGCTGGCTGTATCCCACTGAGGCAGGGTGACCCAAAAAGAAAAACAAAAGCTTCTCTTTTTAACTTTGGTAATATATACAAGTGAAGGGGTTACTAGCCCCTTAATCCCAGCATTTTAGTCACCTCTTACGATACGCATGGCTTACGGAGGAAGAATTCTGTTCCACTTCCCTGTGGAGATAAGAGGAAATAAACAAGAACAAGAACTAGTAAGAATATAGAAGAAAACCCAGAGGGGTGTGTGTATATATATGGTTGTACATGTATGTGTAGTGTGATCTAAGTGTAAGTAGAAGTAGCAAGACGTACCTGAAATCTTGTATGTTTATGAGATAGAAAAAAGACACCAGCAATCCTACCATCATGTAAAACAATTACAGAGTTTTGTTTTACACTCACTTGGCAGGACGGTAGTACCTCCCTGGGCAGTTGCTGTCTACCAGCTTACTACTTAAGCTTTAGTTAAGTATTACCATTTGATTTTACAGATCACCCAGCACTACCGCGCAATACCTCGGATTCTTCGCTTGACGAAGACGATATTGATATGCTTACTGATGCTGAGAGTGATAAAGACATCTTCAGGTCAGTTTTTCTAAAAAAATGAAAAGAATCTGATTCATACCGAGTATATTTAAAAATCTTATCTTATTGTCTGTATATTGTAAACAATTTCATGTAATTCAGTAGTAAAAATTTTCCCAATAACCATCTTCAAGTTAGATTTTTAGTTTATCTTTGCACATTTCTTCATTTTGTTATTTTCCCACTGCAGCACAGTAAAAGAACCATGATTAAATAATTGTACTTCTTTATTACAAAACTGAGCTGTTTGTTATCCTAATGGCACTAAAGTTAACCTATAACAAAGAGTTTGATTCCTTGATGATTGCTATTGTTTTAGGTATCACTTACCCTTTAAAAGTGACTACCTTGATTCTGGTGAAGGTCTCATGATTCAAGGAATTATAGACACTTTTCCAATCAATCCTGACTTCTATAGGTGCTGTATGTTGACTTCCATGATGGCTTCAACAACATTTTTTTTTTGTAGATGATAAGAACACAAAATCAGTATTTAGAAATTTTATTCAAATAACATTTCACCTATGCAGCACCTTTTTCAAATCTAATAAATCATATTGGGTGTTAGCACAATATATAGGCTGGAGAGAAGAACATATTGTGGTCAAGTGTAACGTATGAGCATGGAAACAAAAGCACACTACCACAGGCTTACTTGTTTATAGTGTGTTGAATAGAGATATTAGTGGTAGTAGTAACAGTGGTTGGTTTTCATCGGTATATTATCATTTTGACTTTCACTTGCTGGAGTTGGGTACCATGATCTACCACATGTCTTTGGGATAGCCCTAGGGGCACTACCAGACCATGTTTGTCTCTGTATAAACTGATGCTTCATAGGCGAATAATCATCATTACTATCACTTGTCTGACATCAGTTGCTAAGAAATCAATGTATCACTATCATCATTACTGCTCACATCTGTGTCCCAGCCACAGGAGATTATTAGCTTTTGCTTATGGTGCAGACTTGTTGTGGTCATGCTGATGCCTGAGGTAGATGTTTGAGAGTCATCAGGGTTTTCAGTGCTATTCCAGGCATTTTCCCTGTACCTTGTGGTCACTTTGCCTTTAAAATCATAAAAATCGTCAGATTTTACATCCTTGTTTTTGGAGCTAACACTGAGGACTAAAAGACAATTTTCTGGCAGTGTAGGTATTGCATCAGTGCAGCATAGTGAAAAATGGTGAACATAGATGGTGTTCCCATGATGCATTACCCCAATTTTTTGTATATTGCACACACCAACCATGTATACCTATTATTTTATGCCTAGGCCTCCCAGGCCTCTCATGTAAAAATTGAAGGCTCTAGAATTTATATGTACATCTGTGTAAGTGACACCAGCTTCAGTAACTTAGATCTACTTGAGAAACAGTGGCTAATGAAAATAAGATACCTTGAATATTTCAGTAAAATATTGTAAATTTTCTTGTCAGAGGTAATATTGCATAACTAACTAGTTTAAATGTATACTTAAGCATATACTTATTAACCTTTGTGCACCAATAATTTTTTTTTTTTTGCACTGTAGTCCATACTATGAATATGGGGCACAGTCATCTAATTTATTCTTGGTCACTTTTATGTTTGCTTGTACACTGAAAATTAATTAATCGAATGTTCCTTATTGATGAGCACTATGGTGCCATCCTTTCCATGTTTATTCTCTTTTAGGTTTTCATTCTGTGCATCAAGTTGGGAGGGAGGGAGGGGAGAGGGTTTCTTGATGTTGGTGAAGGTCTCTTGGTATGAGAAATTGCAGATCCTCTTCCTTGGAAAAAACATGATTACCCTCTATTTCCTAGGGGCTGTATGACACCCACAGAGAGGATAGATATGGGAAAGGCAGGAAGTGGGAGGTGCATGTCAATGCAGCAGTGGCTAGGATACAGAGTTTTTAGAAGAGGACTCGAAAAATCTGAAGCAGCCTTAAAGAACTAAAGAACATTTTGGGATTGACAACAGAGACTGCTACCTCAGCCACAATAAGGGGGCAGTAGGGAAAGAAGGAGCACAACTGATGGAGAGGCTCTATCAGAGGAGACTGTAGTTAAATGAAAGCTAAGCTTAATGTGGACGGCCTAACAGACAACAACAGAGCCCAAGGAAAACCGAAGAAGAAGGGAAAATGACAGGCACTGAGCCCAAGTACATTGGCCAGTGAATAACTGAAGAAAGGAATGCTGCAGTGGACGGAAACCAAATTAAATGAGGGGATACACAGGATATGCTGTGGAGAGAATGAAAGGGTGAGGTCAGTCTTTGGTGTATGGGCTCAGGACAGTGAACGGGGAAACATACCGAAAGCAAGAAACAAGGGGAAAAAAAAAGCAATTGAAGACATCATGAAAGCAATAGGAGAAGACGACATGACCCAGCAGGAAAAATTTTTGGGAGAATAGGCGGGGTTTGTAAAAAAGAACACGGCCAGTGAAGGTGGACCATTCAAGGCAGAGCGGATCTGGAACAGGATCCATGAGGAGAAAGCACGATTAAGGGGACATGCCGGCATACAGGAAGGTGTATCTCAACCGCGACACGAACACAGAAGAAAGGCAGAAACTGAGAGAGTTGATACAAGGCAAAAGGAGGAAAGAGAGGCGGATGGAAGATGACAGACGGTGAGATCCCAGACCCAGGAAGGAAGATCAAATAACAGCCTCCCTCACACTTCCTATAGATGCCTCCAGCCAGGTCAACCCCAGTGCAACCAAACACTCTAATCAAAACACCCATGCCAATCAATGCCCCCACACATAAATACCAAACTCCACCACCAACAGCTACAACCATAGTTTCCTTACCAGGTCTCCCACTTCCCCAACCCCAAATACATCTCCCAGACCACAGTCTTAGAAAAGAAGTGTAAGGTGTGTATTCAAATGCAGAATGGAATAACAAAACAAGTATGAGGAGTGGCATAAAAATCAAGGAGAACATCCCCAGACATAATAGCAATCACAGAACAAAACTCACAGAATAATAACAGATTCAATTTCCATCCGGATATCAATCCTCGGGAAGGCTGAGGCGAGGGAGGGGAGGAGGAGTTGCACTGCTCATTTAAAAACCAGTGGCGGTTTGGAGAAAATGGAAGATTGGATGGCTCGGGCGAAAGGGACTACTTAGTAGGAACAATTCCAGTCTGAGGGACATAAGGTGATATTTGCAGTAATGTACAACCCACCACAGATCTGCAGGAGGCCCAAGGAAGGAATATTGATGAGAGCAACAGTGCAATGATCGACAACTAGCGAGGGGCCAGGAGAGCACACATGCTTCGGGGTAGGCAAAGTTACTAGTTATCGGTGTGATTTCACTCACAAGGAGATTGACTGGGAAAACCTGGAGCCCATGGGGGTCCCGAAACAGGGAGTGCCAGATGATGGATGGGTATGGAAAACCTCATGCATCAAACATGTTAGAGTCACTAAGAGAGAGAGAGGAGAGGATGAACCAGCAAGAATGGGACCTTGTATTCACCTTGAGTGTTCGACATGAGGATATCTTGTTTGATAAGCGCCCTGGGAGCTAGTTGCTCATGTGGTTTCTGGTGCTTCGACTACATGTTGAGCTCAATGTGGAGAGAGTAGCAGGAATAGGGTGGAAAATCCAAAAACTATAAAAGGGGGAAACTACTCAGGCATGAGGAACTTCCTTCATGACATTTCAGTGGAGAGGGGAATGGACAGGAATAACCAGTACAAGTAATGATGGACTATGTTGCAACATAATGCAAGCTGAGGCAGAGGAGAGGTTTGTTCCAAGGGAAACAGAAATAATGGGAAAGAACGAACGAGAGTCCTTGGTTCACCCAAGGTGTTGGGAGGCAAAATACTAGGTTGTACTAGAGAATGGAAAAGGTACAGAAGACAGAAGGAACTCAGGAAAATAAAGAGATTGCCGGTAGAGCCAAAAAACGAATTTGCCACAGATTAGAAGGGAGGTCAGAGACAATATGAAAATGGGACATAGCATCAAAAATAAAGACTGACCCCGAAGTGTTGTACAGCCACATCAGGAGGAAGAAACAACGTCAAGGAACAGGAATTAGACTGAGGAAGGGTGATGGGGAATCACAAGGAAAGACCGAGAGGTATGCTCGGGAGCTCTAAACAAGATTTTAAAGAGGTTTTTTTACAGTGGAAACCAGTAGGACTCCAGGAAATCAGTCAACAGGGGGGGGGCCACACCTGCAAGTGCTGGAGGAGCTGGTACATATAACATGGAGGAGGTGAAGAAGCTGACTTGCGAACGTGACACCTCAAGGCGGTGGACCAGACAACAATCTCTCCATGGGTCTTAAAAGGGAGCAGAGATATTGTTGTGAGCATTAACAAAGATCTTCAACATCATCATTTGAAACTGGGCAACTCCCTGAGGTATGCAAATGGCATATGTAGTACGAATTTTTAAAACAAGGGAGACTGACATGAGGCCTCAACTAAACTACAGACCTGTATCACTAACGTGTATAGTTTGTAAGGTCATGGAGAAGATCATCAGGAGGAGATGTGGTGGAAGCACCTGGCAAAGAAACAAGTGTTTAATTGACAACCAGCACGGTTTCAGGGAAGGAAAAATCTGTGTCCAAAAACCTACTAGAGTTTTATGACAAGGAGTCAGAAGTAAGACAGAGAGGAGGGGTAGGATCGACTGCATAATTTTTTGGACTGTCAAAGAAGGCCTTTGGTCACAGTCCCACAAGAGGTTACTGCAAAGCTTAGAGGATCCAGGCACACATAAACAGGAAAGCACTGCAATGGATCAGAGAATACCAGACAGGAGGCAACAACGAGTTCATGCGTACGTGACCGAGGTGTCAGAGTGGGAGCCTGTGTCAAGCGGGTTCCACAGGGAGGTCAGTCCTAGGAGCTGTGGCTGTTCTTGGTATATATGTGAAAGACCATAATGGATGGGATGACTCAGAAGTGTCCTTGTTTGCAGATGATTTGCGAAGTTAATGAGAAGAATCAAATCAGATGTGAGGATCAGGCTGGACTACAAAGAGATGGACAGGCTCACAAGCCTGGTCCAGCAACTGGCTCCTTGAATTTAACCCTGCCAAATGCAAAGTCATGAAGATTTGGGAAAGGGCAAAGAAGGACAGCAGACACAGTATAGTTTAGGATGGCCAAAGACTGCAACCTCACTCAAGGTAAAAGATCTGGGGGTGAGTATAACAACGAGCATATATCCTGAGGCGCACATCATCAGATAAAACTGCTGCAGCATAGACGGGTGCCCTGGCCAAAACCTACGGACTTAGCGTTCCGATACCTCAGTAAGGATTCGTTTTAAGGACTCTGTATACCATTTCGTTCAGGCCCATACTGGAGTATGCAGCCCTGTTTGGACCCACACCTAGTCAATGCACGTCAAGATATTAGAGGAAAGTGCAAAAGGTTTTGCAAATACAAGACTTTAGTCCTAGAGCTATTGGGTATTTGTCCTACGAAGAAAAGGTGAGGTGAACATCGGTTCCTGACGACACTGGAGCGACAGGAGGGTCAGGGGAGACTGATTAATGACATATAAAATACTGCGCTGAATAGACAGGTGGACAATGACGGATCGTTCCAGAGAAGGGACACAGACACAGAGGTCACAATTGGAAGTTGACGACTCAGATGATCAAAGGGTTGTTAGGAAGTATTTCTTCAGGTCATAGAGTAGTCAGGCCGTGCGAATAGCCTAGAAAGTGTCGTAGTGGTGGGGGAACCATACATAGTTTTAGGCGAGCCGGTTATTATGGATAGAGCTCATGGGGCAGGGAGAGAGAGGACCTAGCTAGCAATCAGCGAAGAGGCGGGGCCAGGAGCTGTGGACTCGACCCCTGCAACCACAAATAGGTGAGTACATGCCATGCACAAATATATATAAGTAGATTAAAAGCATATCATGCTTCAAGACAATAGTTTATATTAAAAAATGAATTGGGCTCTATTTTTTTTGAAATAAACTATTTCTTTGGAATATGAGGTTCGACACTAGGTGAATTACGTTTAATCATATTCTTTTTGTATTTCCAGTATTATGGCATTCCCCAGCACTTTGCATATTTTCTGCCATGGGGGCTCCCTGCAGCATGGCAAGGTCTACTCAGAGCCTGTACATTGTTTGTCCCATAACTCAAAATACCAGTTGGTGAGTTGTTGCCTTTCCTGCAGTTCTAGCGGTAGAGTTTCAGTAGGTTTCCTGAAGATGTCTGACTGATAAATCATTTACAAATGTTCAGAGTTATGTATTAGTGATAAAAGATTTGTAAGAAAAAAGTGACCAAGTGGAAATTATAATACCCTCCCTTCAAGTAGGAAGTCATTATACATGTACAGTAACAGCTGCACGTTTGATAATGACTATCAAATATTGATTTTGATGACAGAAAGTGTATGAATTAATAATTGGCATTTTCTTTAACAGATACAGTGGACCCTTGGTTATCGGCCATTCCGCTTATCAGCACAACTTAGTTATGTCGTTTTGTTGGCTTCCGAGTTATCGGCTGTTATTTCGCTATCAGCCGTATGGGACACGTCAACCCGTCGCTGGCGCGTCAGTCTGGCTTTGATCTTGTGGTCGAGTGAGGATGCTTCTGCTCATTCATTCAAAACCCATTTCTCTATAATCCATTGTTTATCATGGTTATTGATTAAGTGCAACTGTGATGAAATAAGTAACCACTGGCCCATACAAGTTCCTAGTAACGTTCCTTTGGCTAAAGAAAGTAGAAACATGATGGAATTAAGAGCGAAGTTGTTGGAAAAGTACGAGAGTGGTGTTCGAGTGCTAGAATTGCCAGGATATTATCGGAAAAATAAATCAAACAATCAATTCTATCCTGGCAATGAAGTAGAAATCAAGGAAAGCTAATGTTGCAAAAGGGAGTAATGTGCTAATGAAACAAAGGTCCACCGATAAGAAGATATGGAGAGGTTACTGTTTGTTGTGGATCACTGAAAAACAATTAGCGGGAGATAGTGTTATGGGAGTCGATTATTTGTGAGAAGGCAAATGCAGTTGCATGCGGATCTTGAAAGAAAATGCCTGGAAACCAAGTGCTGAGTTAGTGAATTTAGGGCCAGCAAAGGCTGGTTTGAGAGATTTAAGAACCATAGTGGCATACATATATGTGGTAGGCATGGGAGATGGCTGCAACGTTCTGACAATATGTGCTGCTGGAAAAATTTTTGTGCAGGAATTCTAGGGTTATGTAGAGGCTGAAGGCTTCCTCCCCCATACAAGTTGTTCTGTTGTGACAAAACAGGCCTCTTTTGGAAGAAAATAACAAAAGAGGAACCTACATTATGCAGGAGGAAAAGCACTGCCCGGGACACAAGACTATGAAAGACAGCTTACTCTTTTGTTCTGTGCTATTGCTAGTGGAATTTCATAGTGAAACCTTTTGCTGGTCTATCACCTTGAATTCACCAACGTGTTCAAGAAAAACAATTGTTGTCAAGAATAGATTGTGTGTGATGTTGGAAAGCTAATAATAAGGCATGGGTCACATGGCAATTTCAAAGAGTGGGTCAATGTTGTGTTTGGATCAGTGTTGAAATAAAAATACCTCTGGACGTAAATTGCAACTCAAGTGCCTCCTGGTACTGACAATGCTCCTGATCATCCTCCTAGACTTGGTAGACCTAATTGGTTAGGGGCTTTCCGTTTTGTAACAGTTTTTTTTTTTCTTTATTCGCCGGTATTCTCCGGCACGGGTCTTTTCCTAGTAGTGGTGAACCGGCCTTGGCTCCCTATCTGGGGTGTATCCCGAGACCAAAGTTTACATGCGGAGGAGGTACAGCTACCCCCTCATTTTGGGACCAACTGTCCCAGGCCTAGCCAATCCCCCCGCCCTCACGGGGCTCGTAGGGAGAAGCTTGGCCTCTGGTCTGCCTTCTCCCCGCCTCAAAGGGGCTCCGCGGGATGGCAGTCTTATGAGCTGCAGGTGATGATAGCAAGCTCAGGCCTCTTTGTACAGTGAAGTTCTTGCCTCCTAACACCTCTCCTCTCATCCAGCCCATGGACCAGCAGGTAATTTCTAACTTCAAAAATTCTACACCAAAAACAGTGTTTCTAAGGTGCTTTTGTTGAAGTGACGCCTCAGATACTGACTTGACCTAAGAAGAGTCTGCAGGAATACTTCAATATCCTCCATTGCATAAGCATTATAGGTAAGGCTTGGCAGGGGAGTGAATTCCAGGACTTTGACTCTGCTTGGAGAAAATTGTGGCCAGAGTTGTGTCAAGAGTGGATTTGAATGGTTTGGGGTGACGTGAGGGACCCTACACCTGTTGTGGAATCTATTGTCTTTGGATTGGTGGTTAGTGGCGAGGTGTGTAAAAGTTGGTGGAGGACCACAGTGAAGAGCTAACACTGAAAAGCTGCCAAGAGCCTTCATATGGTTCCAGCAAGACCACTGCTTGAGACTTGCTTCAGAGAGGAGGAGGTAGAGGGAGGGAACGGAGGTGCCTTCTTCAGAGATTAAGTAGATTTATTTAATGTGGAGTAGGGTTGAGCTTTTGGTGGAGAAATATTGCCCTGACAAGCTGAAACAAGCCATATCTGCCACATGTTCAGTGACAAAACTTGTTCTCACTTCTGGGAAATCTTAGTGACACAGAAACAGATCTCTTCTGGACAGATATTTTGTCTGACAGGTGTGCATTGACTCTCAAGAGCTGGTCCTTGTGGGCATTAAAAGACAAAGAATAAGGAAGTAACCCAGAGAGGTACTTTTTTACCTGAAGTCATTATGGAGGGATTCCCTTTCCAAAAATAACCCCAAAACTCCCTCTCTCCTCCTCCCTATCTTCCATAAGCCAAACAAGAGTCTTCCAATAAAGGTATGTAATATGATTTAATTGTTCATGTATTTGTTTCTATTTAGTTCTCATTGTTTTGTGTAATGTAAAAATATAATTAATCTTTTCTAAAATTGTTTTTTGTTAATATTTTTGCGGTTGTTGGAAACAGATTAATTGTATTTACATGAATTCTTATGGGATATATTATTAAGGTTTTCGGCCATTTCTGTTTTAGGCCGACACTTCTGGAATGGATTACGACCTGGTAACTGAGGGTCCACTGTACATTCATTTATAAATATGAAATTCTCTGTATTAAAGGTGAGTTAAAATGGGTAGGTCAGAGTTGGTCATGATACGTGATTAATGCTGGTCCTCCTACCAAGATGGCTCTCAAAGTGAAACCTTTTATCATGGAAACATATTAACATTACTTGCCATGCTAAAATTTAATGAATGTTTTTACGTCAAAAAACTACCTCAGCTTTGTGTCACTTTTCGCCCGAAATCAGACAGTTTTATAGTAAATGTATTCCAAAATAGCCAAAATAACATTACAAAAACATAGAAATCACAATACAAAAAGTTGTAATAACTCTTAGTTACTCTTAGGTAGTTTGTTTACAGTGGAGTGATTGTGATGGCAACTGCATACAGTTAGCATTACAGTATGTATTTCTACCCTTCCCAACCTTTTTTCACACTTTTCTACCTCTTTTCGATCTTTTTCAAACCAATGCATTGGCCATCCATCTCTCTAATATGTACATTGACAGTTGTAAGGTCTTCAAATTTAGACAAGTTGTTAAAATGGAGCCTGAAATGACTCACTGGACAGGTTTTTGTGTGACAAAGTACCAGTGAGCCAGAAACAATGTGTTAGTGGTGAATAGAGACAAAGAAGAGTAATGACACCAGAGGACAGTTGCCTGACATTATTATAGAAGGTGACTTTCTTCAAGCAGTAACATAATCCATCCTCTCTCCAACCCCTGCTTCCAGCTATTTCCATTAGTCTCCTCGGACAGGTAGGAGGGGGTTAAATTTTCATTTACTGTACAGTATTTTCAGTTAAATATATTGTCATTTGGGGTCTGATATGGATTAATTCCGTTTACATTATTCTTAGTGGGAGAAATTGCTTAGGTTGTCATTCATTTTGGTTGTTGAATTGACATCTGGAACGAATATTAATTCAACATTCGAGGATCCACTGTGATTGACATGTACAAACTACACTTTTATAAATTACTTTTATCTGTACTGCTAAAATGCTAGATATTAACAGTGTATTATAAGGGAGGACTAAAGAGGTTTTATAAAAGGGGTACATCTTCTCTTCCAAAAAAAAAGCAGACCCAATTCTTGGGTTGACCACTACACTACACAGATATGAAGAGAGAAATATGCATTTCACAATATTGGCCCCATAGCAGAGTATCATTATTATAAATTTCTTTCATTCTTGCCCTGTTATATCTGTACTTAAGGCTGATCACTAGCCTTAGATAAATACTGTCATGTATTCCAGATCAAGTTATAAATTTAGGCATCAAGTTGTGTTTGTAACTGACTGGAAAAATTATTTATTTAGTTTTTGAATTATTGTTTTGAATTTTAATTTAATTTTTTACTATAATGTATTTTTCTCTTTTAAATAATTCAAATGATAAATATTTCACATTGCAGAGATTCTAAACTGGAATATACTTAAAGTATGTTAATTTTAATACACAGATATGTCCTGTATGAAATTGTATGTTAATTGATTAACCCTAGAGAGGTATATTATAGAAATAGTTTTCATTATAGGCCAGGTACATCTGTACCCAGTTAGGACTATCAGAATTGATTGGTTGGTATTGATAACATACAAAGTAACATTTATGAAGTGATGGTGAGGTTTGTCAAAATTTTGTTTTATGACTCATCCATGATTCCCTCGCCAGAGTTAAACACGTTTAATTTTCATTCTGTTCCTGACAGTACATCTTCATGTATGTCCATTTCGGTGCTCTCCATGCTGAAGATATACCAACGCCGTCACCCGGACATTATGCAAGTGCTAGTGCAACCTTTGCTGCCTGGCAGTGGCAGTTCTTCTTGGTGTGTTTGGGTGTCTTATCAGGATGTCTTGCATTTTTGATCATATTTGGCCTTGTTAATTGTTATTCCGCCTCCTCCTATCCATGTTACATTTATTTCATGGGAGATGGAAAAGTGGTAAGTGCAAAGGAGATTCTCAATTTATATTATTTCCTTAGAGTAATTCTCTTCAGAATTATGTAATAATGTAATACATTTTAAAATTTTGTTTAACACACTGGACATCTCCCACTGAGGTGAGGTGACCCCATGTTTTTAATTGTTTATAGATGGGGTGTAAAAGAAGTAAAATGCTAGGGCTGTCAGGAGAGGGGGTGGGATTAATTTATGGGGAAATCATATACAAAATGGAATTGACACAGTTACTTTTTGTTATGACTGTGCTTATGGGAGATTCTAAGAAAAATTTGCAAACGTTAGTGGTATGGAGTTTGGGAGAGTGTGTACAAGTGTCGAAAGTTTTGAAGGTTGAAACAATACAGAAAAGGAGTAAGTGATGGGTTTCAAATGATTTAGATAAAGAAAAATTAGTATCAAATTGGAGGAGGTGGAGTATGGAAGAAGTGAATGTTTTCAGGAATATTTGGGAGTTGACGTGTCAGCAGATATGGATTTATGAAAGGATGAGGTTTAATCATAGATTGATGAGGAAAGAAGGTGAGTGGTGCGTTGACAGGTATATGTAGAGACAAATAACATTATCTATGGAGGCAAAGAAGGGATTGTATGAAAGTATAGTGGTACTTTATATGGGTGTGAAGCTTGGAGTTGCTAAATGTTGCAGCGAAGGAGATGGTTGGAGGCAGGGAGATATCCTGTCTAAGGGCACAAATCATGTTTGGGGTGTAAATATTATGCAGAAATTTTGGAGTCGTGAAAATTAGGAGAAGAGGAGTTGTTGAGGTGGTTTGGTCATTTAGAGAGAATGGAATCAAAGTAGAAATGACATGGAGAGCATATAAATCTGTAGCGGGGGTAGGGGCCGTCCGCAAAGGTTGGAGGGAGGGGGTAAAAGGAGCTTGGTTTTGTGGGCAATTGGCTTGGACTTACCAGCAAGCGTGGGGGAGCGTGTTAGGAGTGAATGGAGCATGAATGTATTTGGAACACTGACGCAGCTGTTGGAGTGTGAAACAGGGTAATATTTAGTGAAGGGATTCAGGGAAAAAACTGGTTATTATTTTTATATAGCCGAAATTGAGTCCTGGAAATGGGAAGGTTACTGTGCCTGCACTTTAAGGAGGGGTTCGGGATATTGGCAGTTTGGAGGCGATATGTTGTGTGTTTTATCGTATATGGCTTCTAAACTGTTGTATTCTGCAGTTCTCTGCAAAAAACACTGATTATGTGTGTGTGAGGCGTATAGTGTTGAATGATGATTTTTGAAAGTTTTTAGTTTATTTAGGGGATTTTCTTTCTTTTTGTGCCACCCTGCCTCGGTGGGAGATGGCCGATTGTTAAAAAAAAACAAAATATATAATGTGTATATACAGTGGAACTATAGTAGTAGGTGGTAGACAGCAACCACCCTGGGAGGTACTAACATCCTACCAAGTGAGTGTTAAAACGGAGCCTGTAATTGTTTTACACAATGGTAGATTTGCGGGTTGTCTTTTTATTTCTCTCATACACATGCAAGATTTCAGGTATGTTTCCTACTTCTACTTACACTTAGGGCCACACTACACATACAAGGTACAAGCATATATATACATACCCCTCTGGGTTTTCTTCTTTTTTCTATGTACACATATAACCGCACATAAAAGAGAGACGCTTACGACGCGTTTTTCAGTCCGAATTGGGACATTGACTATGTACACTAACAGAGGTGGAGCTGGACGGCTATATATTTTTCCCTCATCAATTCTATGATTAACCTATCCTTCATAATCCATCCGCCGTCCACGTCAACTCCAAGTGCCTATTTTAATTTGTTTTTTTATATTATTGATCTAACCTAGTTGCTACTATATCTCCATTCTAGCTCAATACATAGAATATACCAAAGTCATTACATTAGACCTTACGTCGCAATTACATGTGGAGAGTCTTGTGCTATTTTTATTTTGTATTTTTTATTATTAATAGTTTATACCTAGTTGTACTTTAGCTATTTTCCAGCCACAACACATAGACAACACCAACTCCATTATGTGTATTAGTGACTATATTACATACCAAAATGCTATAGCTATACACTTGTCCAAAACTTCCACACTACGGATATCAGTACTAAAATCTAACCCAACAACCTCTGCGGATATTTAAATAACTATAATTTAAACCTAGAAGATGATGCATCAAGTCGAACCTGATCTAAACCCATATCTGACACACAATCCCATCCTATTGGGAAAAAGTAACTGCTTTACTACACTGCATCACAAGCCAGCACTATCCTAAACAATGCTAAAGTCTATCAGTACTTACTACAACATCATTAGTCCTTATGCTAACACTATGATGACCTCCCTGGCACTCCTTGAAATCACTAAAGACACCCTTCTCCTGCATTATTTTACTGAGACCTGGCCTTAAGCAGGACACAATAGATATCTACCCTTACACAGGAATAAACAGCATCCACTAGCTGCAGACCATCAAGTGGGGGTTTGGTATTGCAATCTATTTCTCTAACCAATTATCCTTGTATTAGCACACTTGCTTTAGTGATGAATATGGAGACAATACATTTTTTGCTAATTTTACTGTAAAAAACCTTAAGATCGCCTTTACTATCGGTGCATTTACCAGATACCCCACACAAACATCCAAATTTCAGTGAGAATCTAAAGGCGCTAATAACAAACAGACAAATTGAATATGCACCACTGCTCTTAGTGGATACTTCAACATCAACCTTGGCTACTAGTTGATAAGCCTGTAACTGATTTCATCAAAATATGATACATCACACTTCTCTTACCAACAGTAACTAAAACCAAACCAGGCTCCTGAACAAGTGCAACCATAATAGACACTGATGGATCATTGTCAGCCCCCCTCTTAAATCAGGATAATATAGATTGCAATACAAGACCACTTACCCTACCTTCCTCTGTGACAAACATTAGTAATACCACCACTTGATTACAAACAAAGTTTCATTTAGATACATGGACCGGGGCCTCAATAAGGAAGTTCAAAGCTGACCTTGAGACAGAACATTAATAATGGATAAAATACCGTCAGGTTGTTAGTAAGACAACATATACAACAGTTAGGTATCTTATTTTCGAATCAGTTTCGCCTACCACAGTTAGGCTTCTTCAGTCGAGTACAGAAAGTTGGATAGTAGCGATGAAGACTTGAAGACCTCAAAACTCTTAAAGGGTGACTGGATATGAATTACATCGTCTTCAAGTTTTCTGCTTTTTCAACTTTTCTCGATACTCGACCTGAAGAAGCCTATGTGTAGGCGAAACGTTTCGAAATAATAGGATACCTAACTGTTGCATTTTGTCTTACTAATGAACTGAGACTGTTGACTGGCCTACGGAATCTCCAAGGCCAATGGTAATTGATGACTGGACAGACATTTTTCTTAACAATTACTTGACTAAACATAAACAATCATTGTCTATAAAAACGTAACAGATCACAAACAAACGGCTTGGTTGCCATTGGCTAACCAGCACCAATTATGAAATCCATTGATAAGAAACACCATATGAAAAGCCCACTATTAGACAGGGGCTTATTTACACAAAGATATTCTAAACACTATTCATCAAGTCCTCACCAAAGTAAATTTTAGAATGCAAACAAATCTATACATACTCCAGTTAGATTCACTGACACAAGAGGGGATATAAAATAAGACATGGGAACACACTCTCTTCAGATTCTAGGGACCCACAAACTGAAAAAAAAACAAGAAATATTGCCCTAACTTAACTAATGACACAACACGGCATCCCACTGACACAGCTAACAAGATAACGACTTCTTCTCAACCTTGGTTCTAATCTCGCCAATAAAATCCACGCACCATTGCCATTGCCCGGGGACTACCTAGATGGGAATTTCCCACATTCATTCTATCTATGCTCAACTGAGCCATGATAGTCACCGAGATTATATAATCACTTAAAATAACTCAGGGAATCTGGTCTCATGTCCCACTTGATTATACAAGAGAGCGGCCCATGTCCTCTCGCATGCCTATCTATTTACTTTTTAACAAGTCACTAGAAACTAGCACCTTCCGTAACTACTCAAGACGGCAAGGGTTACACCAATACTTAAGGTGGAGGACCCTACAGATTTAATCAACCTATAGGCCAATATCAAACTTACCATTGATATCAAAATCTTTGCAGAAAATCGTGCACAGGGAGGACTATATTCATTTATAACGGCACATAAAATACTCAACCCCTGCTAATTTGGATTTTCAGGAAAAATAAAAGCACTAACGATGCATCATAAAATTACTAGATCTGCTTTTACACAGCATTGGAAAATATAGGATTATCCACTAGGAATTTTTTATTGACCTAGAAAAGCTTTTTGACACAGTAGGACCACGGACATCATTACTCCTCAAATTGACCATTATGGTATAAGAGGCCATGCGCTTGCATTTATTTCAAATCTTTACCTTACTAATAGGTATCAGTAGGTCACATTTAAAAAGACACAGCCATCAACAAACACAGTCACTTGATACTGGAGTTCCGCAGGGAAGTGTCCTGGTCCCTGCCTTCCTCACTATACATCCAATCGATCTTCCAAATACGTATCTAATACACCTGAAACCCATTCTACTTTGCTGACGACCACGACCTTATGTACATCCTCTCCACCCTAATCGTGACACCACACTCAACACAATTCGTTAATGAGGAGCTAATCAAAATATCAAACTTGGTGTATGACAGCAATAAACTTACGCTTAACTCTGACCAAAACCTATACATTATGTTTGTTAGCAGAGCAGGAGATGCGCAAATATTAACATTAACGATCGACAACACTCTAATTGCCAGCATTATGAGGGCATTCTAGCCTATACTCGGTCAACAACCTGATTTAGTACCATATCCAACAACATAACCAAAAAGTATCAAAACGGTTGGGATCCTCTCCAAGATTCGATACTACGTGTACCGACCAAACTGCCCCTCTCACACTATACATTCACTTATATATCCATACCTCCAACTATGCTATCTGTGCTTGGGTTCAACTGCAGCAACACACCTAAAGCCCATTAATAACCCAACAAAAAGCCGCAGTAGAATAATCATAAATCCCACTCCCTTGGCAACACCCCCCCCTCTCCTTCTAGATCTAAAACTTACTCCCTGTTCAGTTACATCCATAGACTTACTACTGTGCAATCTACTCTACTGACCTTAAATTCCAATATTAACCCTTTCAGGGTTTCCGTCCCGTAGATCTACGCGCTTTACGTGTGAGTGTCCAAAACAGTAGATTACGCCTTGTGTCAGCTCACTTGATAAACTGTGAGTGGTACATTTGGGCCCTAGGATATGTGAAATACATCTATGTTGGTATGTGTGCTACACTTAAAAACAGATCCTGAGCACACTGTGTATTAATGGAGAGAATAAAAACTGAAATATGATTTTTCGATTAAAACAGCACTTGCAGTGTTTTTTCGTTTTATGTTTTTTATAGTTGTATTTGCGATTCTTGGTCTCATTTGATAGAATGATGAAGACTATTACAGAAATAGAGATGTTTTTGATTGGTTTTAGCTCTGGAAATGCTTGAAACTTGAGCTCATAGTAGCGGAATTGTTAAATTTTTGCCGTATATTCAAGAGGTAAACAAACGACCTCACAGTCTAATACACGTCAGCTGCGTGCGTCTAATATACATTCACAATTTTGGTGATTGATTATTTATACAACATTATTACAGTTTTATTTGCATAACAGTAAATCTTCTATCTTTTGGTGTGAATAAAAATCATTATGTGAATAAAAAATCCAATTGGAATTTATTTGTAAAGCCTCAATACATAACTAGATGAACAGAGGAAATGTTAGTTAGTGCCATGGATTACCTACATTGTTTATTCTGGACCCTCTATTTTGAAATTGGACTATTTTGAAACTTTGTGTTATTTAAATTGGCCAAATTAACAATTTCGATCACTTTCTTTTGTAGTTGAAACAGTTGACCTTGGCGATTTCTTGTGTCAAATCGATAGATTAGAAGTAATACTAGTGAAATAGCTAGAATTTTCGGTTGATTGGAATATGTTAATTGGCCTAAAAATGGGAGTCAAAGTCGGCAAATTAGCCAGATTCGTATATATCACGCTGACACATCAAAATTCGAGAGAGCATAATTTCGTCAATTTTCCACCATATTTCGTTAATTTTTGTTTTATTTACCTTCACAAAAAGATTTCTCTCTTCGATTTCATAAGATAAAAATAAAAAAATTTTTTTTTTTTTAAATTCTTGGACACTGGTGCAGTGACTCCAGATTGGCCTTGGACCCTGAAAGGGTTATCCTTGACCGAAAACACTTCTTGATAGTTGCGACAGAACCCTCAGCACAAACACCAGGAACACAACATCTCTATGACTTTCCCCCGTGTAGATCTATACCATATACTAATATATTCCAAGGTTATGTCAAAGGCCTAAAATATGGAATAACCCTGCCTGAATATCTAAAACTGCAGACACATTCATCACCTTCAAACTACATCAGAAAAACATCTTATCTCCCTGATACACCTGTCATTCTAATTTCACACGGATTCCAACTTGGTGGTTAATACTTTCCCCCCCCCCCCCCCCCCCCCCCCACTCACTCACCCATTTGTCCATAATCACGAATTATCAAGCTCAATCTCAAAATACATGAATCTTAATAGTTCATAAGTTGGCCTGTGATAATCCTTTATCTGAAAACTATGTTTAGTGCAAAACAATGCATCACATTGCTAAACTCACAACCTAGTATTTTGTCACTTAGCCCATAATACCAACTACCTAATAATTTTGTAATATTTTTAACTTATGATTTAATTTAATTCTGCCCGAAATGCTAGCAATGCTAGGTGTTCTAGTGGTTACACTCTGTAATTATTATTTTACTACATGTAAACCACCATAACCAATTCTGTAAACTCAGCATTGTAATCCTTATAGAGAAGAAATTTTTGAATTGAATTTGTATTTGCAACAAGAACAAATCCAGGCGACAGGAGGGGAGCTGCAAAGGAAAAGGATTGGGCAGCAGAGCTCATATCAAAGGGATCATGAATGGGAAAGGAAACATAGAAGATCTTAGCATGACGAATGGAAGAGAGGATAGATATGGGAAAGGCAGGAAGTGGGAGGTGCATGTCAATGCAGCAGTGGCTAGGATACAGAGTTTTTAGAAGAGGACTCGAAAAATCTGAAGCAGCCTTAAAGAACTAAAGAACATTTTGGGATTGACAACAGAGACTGCTACCTCAGCCACAATAAGGGGGCAGTAGGGAAAGAAGGAGCACAACTGATGGAGAGGCTCTATCAGAGGAGACTGTAGTTAAATGAAAGCTAAGCTTAATGTGGACGGCCTAACAGACAACAACAGAGCCCAAGGAAAACCGAAGAAGAAGGGAAAATGACAGGCACTGAGCCCAAGTACATTGGCCAGTGAATAACTGAAGAAAGGAATGCTGCAGTGGACGGAAACCAAATTAAATGAGGGGATACACAGGATATGCTGTGGAGAGAATGAAAGGGTGAGGTCAGTCTTTGGTGTATGGGCTCAGGACAGTGAACGGGGAAACATACCGAAAGCAAGAAACAAGGGGAAAAAAAAAGCAATTGAAGACATCATGAAAGCAATAGGAGAAGACGACATGACCCAGCAGGAAAAATTTTTGGGAGAATAGGCGGGGTTTGTAAAAAAGAACACGGCCAGTGAAGGTGGACCATTCAAGGCAGAGCGGATCTGGAACAGGATCCATGAGGAGAAAGCACGATTAAGGGGACATGCCGGCATACAGGAAGGTGTATCTCAACCGCGACACGAACACAGAAGAAAGGCAGAAACTGAGAGAGTTGATACAAGGCAAAAGGAGGAAAGAGAGGCGGATGGAAGATGACAGACGGTGAGATCCCAGACCCAGGAAGGAAGATCAAATAACAGCCTCCCTCACACTTCCTATAGATGCCTCCAGCCAGGTCAACCCCAGTGCAACCAAACACTCTAATCAAAACACCCATGCCAATCAATGCCCCCACACATAAATACCAAACTCCACCACCAACAGCTACAACCATAGTTTCCTTACCAGGTCTCCCACTTCCCCAACCCCAAATACATCTCCCAGACCACAGTCTTAGAAAAGAAGTGTAAGGTGTGTATTCAAATGCAGAATGGAATAACAAAACAAG
The DNA here is from genome assembly GCF_026875155.1 of Cherax quadricarinatus. NCBI lineage: Eukaryota > Metazoa > Arthropoda > Malacostraca > Decapoda > Parastacidae > Cherax > Cherax quadricarinatus. The sequence continues at coordinate 34,039,200 of NC_069445.1, read as the reverse complement.
TATGAGGAGTGGCATAAAAATCAAGGAGAACATCCCCAGACATAATAGCAATCACAGAACAAAACTCACAGAATAATAACAGATTCAATTTCCATCCGGATATCAATCCTCGGGAAGGCTGAGGCGAGGGAGGGGAGGAGGAGTTGCACTGCTCATTTAAAAACCAGTGGCGGTTTGGAGAAAATGGAAGATTGGATGGCTCGGGCGAAAGGGACTACTTAGTAGGAACAATTCCAGTCTGAGGGACATAAGGTGATATTTGCAGTAATGTACAACCCACCACAGATCTGCAGGAGGCCCAAGGAAGGAATATTGATGAGAGCAACAGTGCAATGATCGACAACTAGCGAGGGGCCAGGAGAGCACACATGCTTCGGGGTAGGCAAAGTTACTAGTTATCGGTGTGATTTCACTCACAAGGAGATTGACTGGGAAAACCTGGAGCCCATGGGGGTCCCGAAACAGGGAGTGCCAGATGATGGATGGGTATGGAAAACCTCATGCATCAAACATGTTAGAGTCACTAAGAGAGAGAGAGGAGAGGATGAACCAGCAAGAATGGGACCTTGTATTCACCTTGAGTGTTCGACATGAGGATATCTTGTTTGATAAGCGCCCTGGGAGCTAGTTGCTCATGTGGTTTCTGGTGCTTCGACTACATGTTGAGCTCAATGTGGAGAGAGTAGCAGGAATAGGGTGGAAAATCCAAAAACTATAAAAGGGGGAAACTACTCAGGCATGAGGAACTTCCTTCATGACATTTCAGTGGAGAGGGGAATGGACAGGAATAACCAGTACAAGTAATGATGGACTATGTTGCAACATAATGCAAGCTGAGGCAGAGGAGAGGTTTGTTCCAAGGGAAACAGAAATAATGGGAAAGAACGAACGAGAGTCCTTGGTTCACCCAAGGTGTTGGGAGGCAAAATACTAGGTTGTACTAGAGAATGGAAAAGGTACAGAAGACAGAAGGAACTCAGGAAAATAAAGAGATTGCCGGTAGAGCCAAAAAACGAATTTGCCACAGATTAGAAGGGAGGTCAGAGACAATATGAAAATGGGACATAGCATCAAAAATAAAGACTGACCCCGAAGTGTTGTACAGCCACATCAGGAGGAAGAAACAACGTCAAGGAACAGGAATTAGACTGAGGAAGGGTGATGGGGAATCACAAGGAAAGACCGAGAGGTATGCTCGGGAGCTCTAAACAAGATTTTAAAGAGGTTTTTTTACAGTGGAAACCAGTAGGACTCCAGGAAATCAGTCAACAGGGGGGGGGCCACACCTGCAAGTGCTGGAGGAGCTGGTACATATAACATGGAGGAGGTGAAGAAGCTGACTTGCGAACGTGACACCTCAAGGCGGTGGACCAGACAACAATCTCTCCATGGGTCTTAAAAGGGAGCAGAGATATTGTTGTGAGCATTAACAAAGATCTTCAACATCATCATTTGAAACTGGGCAACTCCCTGAGGTATGCAAATGGCATATGTAGTACGAATTTTTAAAACAAGGGAGACTGACATGAGGCCTCAACTAAACTACAGACCTGTATCACTAACGTGTATAGTTTGTAAGGTCATGGAGAAGATCATCAGGAGGAGATGTGGTGGAAGCACCTGGCAAAGAAACAAGTGTTTAATTGACAACCAGCACGGTTTCAGGGAAGGAAAAATCTGTGTCCAAAAACCTACTAGAGTTTTATGACAAGGAGTCAGAAGTAAGACAGAGAGGAGGGGTAGGATCGACTGCATAATTTTTTGGACTGTCAAAGAAGGCCTTTGGTCACAGTCCCACAAGAGGTTACTGCAAAGCTTAGAGGATCCAGGCACACATAAACAGGAAAGCACTGCAATGGATCAGAGAATACCAGACAGGAGGCAACAACGAGTTCATGCGTACGTGACCGAGGTGTCAGAGTGGGAGCCTGTGTCAAGCGGGTTCCACAGGGAGGTCAGTCCTAGGAGCTGTGGCTGTTCTTGGTATATATGTGAAAGACCATAATGGATGGGATGACTCAGAAGTGTCCTTGTTTGCAGATGATTTGCGAAGTTAATGAGAAGAATCAAATCAGATGTGAGGATCAGGCTGGACTACAAAGAGATGGACAGGCTCACAAGCCTGGTCCAGCAACTGGCTCCTTGAATTTAACCCTGCCAAATGCAAAGTCATGAAGATTTGGGAAAGGGCAAAGAAGGACAGCAGACACAGTATAGTTTAGGATGGCCAAAGACTGCAACCTCACTCAAGGTAAAAGATCTGGGGGTGAGTATAACAACGAGCATATATCCTGAGGCGCACATCATCAGATAAAACTGCTGCAGCATAGACGGGTGCCCTGGCCAAAACCTACGGACTTAGCGTTCCGATACCTCAGTAAGGATTCGTTTTAAGGACTCTGTATACCATTTCGTTCAGGCCCATACTGGAGTATGCAGCCCTGTTTGGACCCACACCTAGTCAATGCACGTCAAGATATTAGAGGAAAGTGCAAAAGGTTTTGCAAATACAAGACTTTAGTCCTAGAGCTATTGGGTATTTGTCCTACGAAGAAAAGGTGAGGTGAACATCGGTTCCTGACGACACTGGAGCGACAGGAGGGTCAGGGGAGACTGATTAATGACATATAAAATACTGCGCTGAATAGACAGGTGGACAATGACGGATCGTTCCAGAGAAGGGACACAGACACAGAGGTCACAATTGGAAGTTGACGACTCAGATGATCAAAGGGTTGTTAGGAAGTATTTCTTCAGGTCATAGAGTAGTCAGGCCGTGCGAATAGCCTAGAAAGTGTCGTAGTGGTGGGGGAACCATACATAGTTTTAGGCGAGCCGGTTATTATGGATAGAGCTCATGGGGCAGGGAGAGAGAGGACCTAGCTAGCAATCAGCGAAGAGGCGGGGCCAGGAGCTGTGGACTCGACCCCTGCAACCACAAATAGGTGAGTACATGCCATGCACAAATATATATAAGTAGATTAAAAGCATATCATGCTTCAAGACAATAGTTTATATTAAAAAATGAATTGGGCTCTATTTTTTTTGAAATAAACTATTTCTTTGGAATATGAGGTTCGACACTAGGTGAATTACGTTTAATCATATTCTTTTTGTATTTCCAGTATTATGGCATTCCCCAGCACTTTGCATATTTTCTGCCATGGGGGCTCCCTGCAGCATGGCAAGGTCTACTCAGAGCCTGTACATTGTTTGTCCCATAACTCAAAATACCAGTTGGTGAGTTGTTGCCTTTCCTGCAGTTCTAGCGGTAGAGTTTCAGTAGGTTTCCTGAAGATGTCTGACTGATAAATCATTTACAAATGTTCAGAGTTATGTATTAGTGATAAAAGATTTGTAAGAAAAAAGTGACCAAGTGGAAATTATAATACCCTCCCTTCAAGTAGGAAGTCATTATACATGTACAGTAACAGCTGCACGTTTGATAATGACTATCAAATATTGATTTTGATGACAGAAAGTGTATGAATTAATAATTGGCATTTTCTTTAACAGATACAGTGGACCCTTGGTTATCGGCCATTCCGCTTATCAGCACAACTTAGTTATGTCGTTTTGTTGGCTTCCGAGTTATCGGCTGTTATTTCGCTATCAGCCGTATGGGACACGTCAACCCGTCGCTGGCGCGTCAGTCTGGCTTTGATCTTGTGGTCGAGTGAGGATGCTTCTGCTCATTCATTCAAAACCCATTTCTCTATAATCCATTGTTTATCATGGTTATTGATTAAGTGCAACTGTGATGAAATAAGTAACCACTGGCCCATACAAGTTCCTAGTAACGTTCCTTTGGCTAAAGAAAGTAGAAACATGATGGAATTAAGAGCGAAGTTGTTGGAAAAGTACGAGAGTGGTGTTCGAGTGCTAGAATTGCCAGGATATTATCGGAAAAATAAATCAAACAATCAATTCTATCCTGGCAATGAAGTAGAAATCAAGGAAAGCTAATGTTGCAAAAGGGAGTAATGTGCTAATGAAACAAAGGTCCACCGATAAGAAGATATGGAGAGGTTACTGTTTGTTGTGGATCACTGAAAAACAATTAGCGGGAGATAGTGTTATGGGAGTCGATTATTTGTGAGAAGGCAAATGCAGTTGCATGCGGATCTTGAAAGAAAATGCCTGGAAACCAAGTGCTGAGTTAGTGAATTTAGGGCCAGCAAAGGCTGGTTTGAGAGATTTAAGAACCATAGTGGCATACATATATGTGGTAGGCATGGGAGATGGCTGCAACGTTCTGACAATATGTGCTGCTGGAAAAATTTTTGTGCAGGAATTCTAGGGTTATGTAGAGGCTGAAGGCTTCCTCCCCCATACAAGTTGTTCTGTTGTGACAAAACAGGCCTCTTTTGGAAGAAAATAACAAAAGAGGAACCTACATTATGCAGGAGGAAAAGCACTGCCCGGGACACAAGACTATGAAAGACAGCTTACTCTTTTGTTCTGTGCTATTGCTAGTGGAATTTCATAGTGAAACCTTTTGCTGGTCTATCACCTTGAATTCACCAACGTGTTCAAGAAAAACAATTGTTGTCAAGAATAGATTGTGTGTGATGTTGGAAAGCTAATAATAAGGCATGGGTCACATGGCAATTTCAAAGAGTGGGTCAATGTTGTGTTTGGATCAGTGTTGAAATAAAAATACCTCTGGACGTAAATTGCAACTCAAGTGCCTCCTGGTACTGACAATGCTCCTGATCATCCTCCTAGACTTGGTAGACCTAATTGGTTAGGGGCTTTCCGTTTTGTAACAGTTTTTTTTTTTCTTTATTCGCCGGTATTCTCCGGCACGGGTCTTTTCCTAGTAGTGGTGAACCGGCCTTGGCTCCCTATCTGGGGTGTATCCCGAGACCAAAGTTTACATGCGGAGGAGGTACAGCTACCCCCTCATTTTGGGACCAACTGTCCCAGGCCTAGCCAATCCCCCCGCCCTCACGGGGCTCGTAGGGAGAAGCTTGGCCTCTGGTCTGCCTTCTCCCCGCCTCAAAGGGGCTCCGCGGGATGGCAGTCTTATGAGCTGCAGGTGATGATAGCAAGCTCAGGCCTCTTTGTACAGTGAAGTTCTTGCCTCCTAACACCTCTCCTCTCATCCAGCCCATGGACCAGCAGGTAATTTCTAACTTCAAAAATTCTACACCAAAAACAGTGTTTCTAAGGTGCTTTTGTTGAAGTGACGCCTCAGATACTGACTTGACCTAAGAAGAGTCTGCAGGAATACTTCAATATCCTCCATTGCATAAGCATTATAGGTAAGGCTTGGCAGGGGAGTGAATTCCAGGACTTTGACTCTGCTTGGAGAAAATTGTGGCCAGAGTTGTGTCAAGAGTGGATTTGAATGGTTTGGGGTGACGTGAGGGACCCTACACCTGTTGTGGAATCTATTGTCTTTGGATTGGTGGTTAGTGGCGAGGTGTGTAAAAGTTGGTGGAGGACCACAGTGAAGAGCTAACACTGAAAAGCTGCCAAGAGCCTTCATATGGTTCCAGCAAGACCACTGCTTGAGACTTGCTTCAGAGAGGAGGAGGTAGAGGGAGGGAACGGAGGTGCCTTCTTCAGAGATTAAGTAGATTTATTTAATGTGGAGTAGGGTTGAGCTTTTGGTGGAGAAATATTGCCCTGACAAGCTGAAACAAGCCATATCTGCCACATGTTCAGTGACAAAACTTGTTCTCACTTCTGGGAAATCTTAGTGACACAGAAACAGATCTCTTCTGGACAGATATTTTGTCTGACAGGTGTGCATTGACTCTCAAGAGCTGGTCCTTGTGGGCATTAAAAGACAAAGAATAAGGAAGTAACCCAGAGAGGTACTTTTTTACCTGAAGTCATTATGGAGGGATTCCCTTTCCAAAAATAACCCCAAAACTCCCTCTCTCCTCCTCCCTATCTTCCATAAGCCAAACAAGAGTCTTCCAATAAAGGTATGTAATATGATTTAATTGTTCATGTATTTGTTTCTATTTAGTTCTCATTGTTTTGTGTAATGTAAAAATATAATTAATCTTTTCTAAAATTGTTTTTTGTTAATATTTTTGCGGTTGTTGGAAACAGATTAATTGTATTTACATGAATTCTTATGGGATATATTATTAAGGTTTTCGGCCATTTCTGTTTTAGGCCGACACTTCTGGAATGGATTACGACCTGGTAACTGAGGGTCCACTGTACATTCATTTATAAATATGAAATTCTCTGTATTAAAGGTGAGTTAAAATGGGTAGGTCAGAGTTGGTCATGATACGTGATTAATGCTGGTCCTCCTACCAAGATGGCTCTCAAAGTGAAACCTTTTATCATGGAAACATATTAACATTACTTGCCATGCTAAAATTTAATGAATGTTTTTACGTCAAAAAACTACCTCAGCTTTGTGTCACTTTTCGCCCGAAATCAGACAGTTTTATAGTAAATGTATTCCAAAATAGCCAAAATAACATTACAAAAACATAGAAATCACAATACAAAAAGTTGTAATAACTCTTAGTTACTCTTAGGTAGTTTGTTTACAGTGGAGTGATTGTGATGGCAACTGCATACAGTTAGCATTACAGTATGTATTTCTACCCTTCCCAACCTTTTTTCACACTTTTCTACCTCTTTTCGATCTTTTTCAAACCAATGCATTGGCCATCCATCTCTCTAATATGTACATTGACAGTTGTAAGGTCTTCAAATTTAGACAAGTTGTTAAAATGGAGCCTGAAATGACTCACTGGACAGGTTTTTGTGTGACAAAGTACCAGTGAGCCAGAAACAATGTGTTAGTGGTGAATAGAGACAAAGAAGAGTAATGACACCAGAGGACAGTTGCCTGACATTATTATAGAAGGTGACTTTCTTCAAGCAGTAACATAATCCATCCTCTCTCCAACCCCTGCTTCCAGCTATTTCCATTAGTCTCCTCGGACAGGTAGGAGGGGGTTAAATTTTCATTTACTGTACAGTATTTTCAGTTAAATATATTGTCATTTGGGGTCTGATATGGATTAATTCCGTTTACATTATTCTTAGTGGGAGAAATTGCTTAGGTTGTCATTCATTTTGGTTGTTGAATTGACATCTGGAACGAATATTAATTCAACATTCGAGGATCCACTGTGATTGACATGTACAAACTACACTTTTATAAATTACTTTTATCTGTACTGCTAAAATGCTAGATATTAACAGTGTATTATAAGGGAGGACTAAAGAGGTTTTATAAAAGGGGTACATCTTCTCTTCCAAAAAAAAAGCAGACCCAATTCTTGGGTTGACCACTACACTACACAGATATGAAGAGAGAAATATGCATTTCACAATATTGGCCCCATAGCAGAGTATCATTATTATAAATTTCTTTCATTCTTGCCCTGTTATATCTGTACTTAAGGCTGATCACTAGCCTTAGATAAATACTGTCATGTATTCCAGATCAAGTTATAAATTTAGGCATCAAGTTGTGTTTGTAACTGACTGGAAAAATTATTTATTTAGTTTTTGAATTATTGTTTTGAATTTTAATTTAATTTTTTACTATAATGTATTTTTCTCTTTTAAATAATTCAAATGATAAATATTTCACATTGCAGAGATTCTAAACTGGAATATACTTAAAGTATGTTAATTTTAATACACAGATATGTCCTGTATGAAATTGTATGTTAATTGATTAACCCTAGAGAGGTATATTATAGAAATAGTTTTCATTATAGGCCAGGTACATCTGTACCCAGTTAGGACTATCAGAATTGATTGGTTGGTATTGATAACATACAAAGTAACATTTATGAAGTGATGGTGAGGTTTGTCAAAATTTTGTTTTATGACTCATCCATGATTCCCTCGCCAGAGTTAAACACGTTTAATTTTCATTCTGTTCCTGACAGTACATCTTCATGTATGTCCATTTCGGTGCTCTCCATGCTGAAGATATACCAACGCCGTCACCCGGACATTATGCAAGTGCTAGTGCAACCTTTGCTGCCTGGCAGTGGCAGTTCTTCTTGGTGTGTTTGGGTGTCTTATCAGGATGTCTTGCATTTTTGATCATATTTGGCCTTGTTAATTGTTATTCCGCCTCCTCCTATCCATGTTACATTTATTTCATGGGAGATGGAAAAGTGGTAAGTGCAAAGGAGATTCTCAATTTATATTATTTCCTTAGAGTAATTCTCTTCAGAATTATGTAATAATGTAATACATTTTAAAATTTTGTTTAACACACTGGACATCTCCCACTGAGGTGAGGTGACCCCATGTTTTTAATTGTTTATAGATGGGGTGTAAAAGAAGTAAAATGCTAGGGCTGTCAGGAGAGGGGGTGGGATTAATTTATGGGGAAATCATATACAAAATGGAATTGACACAGTTACTTTTTGTTATGACTGTGCTTATGGGAGATTCTAAGAAAAATTTGCAAACGTTAGTGGTATGGAGTTTGGGAGAGTGTGTACAAGTGTCGAAAGTTTTGAAGGTTGAAACAATACAGAAAAGGAGTAAGTGATGGGTTTCAAATGATTTAGATAAAGAAAAATTAGTATCAAATTGGAGGAGGTGGAGTATGGAAGAAGTGAATGTTTTCAGGAATATTTGGGAGTTGACGTGTCAGCAGATATGGATTTATGAAAGGATGAGGTTTAATCATAGATTGATGAGGAAAGAAGGTGAGTGGTGCGTTGACAGGTATATGTAGAGACAAATAACATTATCTATGGAGGCAAAGAAGGGATTGTATGAAAGTATAGTGGTACTTTATATGGGTGTGAAGCTTGGAGTTGCTAAATGTTGCAGCGAAGGAGATGGTTGGAGGCAGGGAGATATCCTGTCTAAGGGCACAAATCATGTTTGGGGTGTAAATATTATGCAGAAATTTTGGAGTCGTGAAAATTAGGAGAAGAGGAGTTGTTGAGGTGGTTTGGTCATTTAGAGAGAATGGAATCAAAGTAGAAATGACATGGAGAGCATATAAATCTGTAGCGGGGGTAGGGGCCGTCCGCAAAGGTTGGAGGGAGGGGGTAAAAGGAGCTTGGTTTTGTGGGCAATTGGCTTGGACTTACCAGCAAGCGTGGGGGAGCGTGTTAGGAGTGAATGGAGCATGAATGTATTTGGAACACTGACGCAGCTGTTGGAGTGTGAAACAGGGTAATATTTAGTGAAGGGATTCAGGGAAAAAACTGGTTATTATTTTTATATAGCCGAAATTGAGTCCTGGAAATGGGAAGGTTACTGTGCCTGCACTTTAAGGAGGGGTTCGGGATATTGGCAGTTTGGAGGCGATATGTTGTGTGTTTTATCGTATATGGCTTCTAAACTGTTGTATTCTGCAGTTCTCTGCAAAAAACACTGATTATGTGTGTGTGAGGCGTATAGTGTTGAATGATGATTTTTGAAAGTTTTTAGTTTATTTAGGGGATTTTCTTTCTTTTTGTGCCACCCTGCCTCGGTGGGAGATGGCCGATTGTTAAAAAAAAACAAAATATATAATGTGTATATACAGTGGAACTATAGTAGTAGGTGGTAGACAGCAACCACCCTGGGAGGTACTAACATCCTACCAAGTGAGTGTTAAAACGGAGCCTGTAATTGTTTTACACAATGGTAGATTTGCGGGTTGTCTTTTTATTTCTCTCATACACATGCAAGATTTCAGGTATGTTTCCTACTTCTACTTACACTTAGGGCCACACTACACATACAAGGTACAAGCATATATATACATACCCCTCTGGGTTTTCTTCTTTTTTCTATGTACACATATAACCGCACATAAAAGAGAGACGCTTACGACGCGTTTTTCAGTCCGAATTGGGACATTGACTATGTACACTAACAGAGGTGGAGCTGGACGGCTATATATTTTTCCCTCATCAATTCTATGATTAACCTATCCTTCATAATCCATCCGCCGTCCACGTCAACTCCAAGCTGCAAAGGAAGATTGGGCAGCAGAGCTCTAAAAGGGATCATGAAGGGGAAAAAGGGAAACTAGAAAAACTTAGCATGAGAATGGAAGAGAGGATAGATATGGAAAGCAGGAAGTGGGAGGTGCATGTCAAGCAGCAGAGGCTAGGATACAGAGTTTAGAAGAGGAACTGAAAAATCTGAAACAGCCTAAAGAACTAAAGAACATTTTGGGATTGACAACAGAGACTGCTACCTCAGCCACAAATAAGGGGGCAGTAGGGAAAGAAGGAGCACAACTGCATGGAGAGGCTCTATCAGAGGAGACTGTAGTAAATGAAAGAGCTAAGCTTTATGTGGAGGCCCTAACAGACAACAACAGAGCCCAAGGAAAACGAGAAGGGAAAATGACAGGCCACTGAGCCCAAGTACTTTGGGCCCAGTGAAACTGAAGAAAGGAAGCTGCAGTGGAGGAAACCAAATTAAATGAGGGGATACACAGGGATATGCAGTGGGAGAATGAAAGGGTGAGGTCAGTCTTTGGGTGTATGGGCTCCAGGAAGTTGAAGGGGAAAACATACGAAGCAAGAAAACAAGGGGAAAAAAAAGCAATTGAAAGCATCATGAAAGCAATAGGAGAAGACGACATGACCCAGCTGGAAAATTTTTGGAGAATAGGGGGGTTTGTAAAAAAAGAACCCGGCCAGTGAAAGTGACCTTAAAGGGCAGAAGCGACTCGGAACAGGATCCTGCAGGAGAAAGCACGATTAAGGGACATGCCGGCATACAGGAAGGTGTATCTCAACCGCGACAGAACACAAGAAGAAAGGCAGAAACTGAGAGAGATGATACAAAGGCAAAAGGAGGAAAGAGAGGGGATGGAGAAGACAGACGGGAGATCCCAGACCCAGGAAGAAGATCAAATACAGCCTCCCTCACAACTTCCTATAGAAGCCTCCCAGCCAGGTCAACCCCAGTGCAACCAAACACTCTAATCAAAAACCCATGCCACATCCAATGCCCCCACCCACTACATTACAAACTCCACCCCACAGCAACAACCCATAGTTCCTTACCAGGTCTCCCACTTCCCCAACCCCAATACATCTCCCAGACCACAGTCTTAGAAAAGAAGTTGAAGGTGTGGTATACAAATGCAGATGGAATAACAAACAAGTATGAGGAGTGGCACGAAAGAATCAAAGGGGACATCCCCAGACATAATAGCACTCACAGAACAAAACTCACCAGAATAATAACAGATTCAATCTTTCCATCCGGATATCAAATCCTCGGGAAAGGCAGAGGGAGGAGAGGGGGGGGAGGAGTTGCACTGCTCATTAAAAAAACCAGTGGGGTTTTGAGAAAATGGAAGGAATGGATGGCACGGGCGAAAGGGACTACTTAGTAGGAACAATCCAGTCTGAGGGACATAAGGTGATAATTGCAGTAATGTACAACCACCACAAAAACTGCAGGAGGCCAAGAGAAGAATATGATGGAGCAACAGAGCAATGATCGACACACTAGCCGAGGTGGCCAGGAGAGCACACATGGGGGGAGCAAATTTAAATAGTTTATCGGTGATTTCAATCACAAGGAGATTGACTGGGAAAACCGGGAGCCCCATGGGGCCCCGAAACATGGAGAGCCAAGATGATGGTGTGGTACTGGAAAACCTCATGCATCAACATGTTAGAGACACTACCAGAGGAGAGGAGAGGATAAACCCAGCAAGACTGGACTTTGTATTCACCTTGAGTAGTTCAGACATTGAGGAAAATTTGTATGAAAGGCCCCTGGGAGCTAGTGATCATGGGGTTTTCTGTGCTTCGACTACATAGTTGAGCTCCAAGTGGGAGAGTAGCAGGAATAGGTGGGAAAAACCAAAAACTAAAAAAGGGGGAAACTACTCAGGCATGAGGAACTTCCTTCAAGCATTCAGTGGGAGAGGGAACTGACAGGAAAACCAGTACAAGAAATGATGGACTATGTGGCAACAAAATGCAAGGAGGCAGAGGAGAGGTTTGTTCCCAAAGGGAAACAGAAATAATGGGAAGAACAGAACGAGTCCTTGGTTCACCCAAAGGTGTAGGGAGGCAAAAACTAGGTGTACTAGAGAATGGAAAAGGTACAGAAGACAGAGAAAATCAGGAAAATAAAAAGATTAGCCCAAGAGCCCAAAAAAGAATATGCACAGATAAGAAGGGAGGCTCAGAGACAATATGAAAATGACATAGCATCAAAAGTAAAGACTGACCCGAAGCTGTTGTACAGCCACATCAGGAGGAAAAAAAACAGTCAAGGACCAGGTAATTAGACTGAGGAAGGGTGATGGGGAATTCACAAAAAACGAAACCCAGAGGTATGTCGGGAGCTCAAACAAGATTTAAAGGGGTTTTACAGTGGAAACCAGTAGGACTCCAGGAAATCAGAAAAAGGGGGGCACACCACCCAAGTGCGGGGTTGGAGGTCCCAAAAACCCAAGGAGGAGGTGGAAGAAGCTGCAAATGCAAATTTGGGACACCTCAAAGGGGGGTGGGCCAGACAACATTTTCCATGGGTCCTTAAAGGGGGAAAGCAGAGATTTTGTGGGAGCCATTAACAAAGTTTTAAAAAATTTCATTTGAAACTGGGAAAATTTCCCGGGAGGTATGGAAAATGGAAAATGAAAGTCCAAATTTTTTAAAAAAGGGAGACAAAATGAGGCACAAAAATAAAGCCCTGTATCACAAACGTGTATAGTTTTGAAAGGTTTCATGGAAAAGATCATCCGGGGAGAGTGGTGGCGCCCTGGAAAAAAACAAGTGTATAATTGAAAACCCAGCCCCGGTTTTCAGGGAAGGAAACCCGGTTTCACAAACCTACTAGAGTTTTTTTGACAAGGTGACAGAAGTAAGACAAGGGGAGAGGGGTGGATCGAGATTTTTTTTGGGACTGAAAGGAAAGGCCTTTGACCATTTTCCTAAAAAAAAGGGGTTTAATGCAAAAGCTGGGGATCAGGCACACATAACGGAAAAGGGGCACTGCAATGGACCCGGGAATACCTGACAGGGGGGCAAAAAGGGGTCATGGTAGTGCGAGGTGTCAGAGGGGGGCCTGTGACAAGCGGGTTCCACAGGGGTCAGTTTCCCAGGTGCTGTTTCTGGTTTTGGTATATTTTGAACGGCCCTAATGGAAGGGTTTGACTCAGAAAATGTCCTTGTTTGCAAAATGATGCGAAGTTAAAGAGAAGAATCAAATCAGATGAGGATCAGGCAGGACTCAAAAAGGGCCCGGACAGGGTACAAGCCTGGTCCCGAAAATGGGGTCCTTGAATTTAACCCCGCCCAAAGCAAAATCATGAAAAATTTGGGGGAAGGGGGAAAGAAGACAGCAGGACCCAGTATATTTTAAAATGGCCAAAAACTGCAAACCTCATAAGGAAAAAGGGTTTGGGGGTGAGTATAAACCGAGCATTTTCTCCCGAGGCGCAAAATCAATCGATAACTGCTGCAGCATAGGGTCCCCTGGCAAACCAAACGGATTAGCTTTCCCGATCCCTCAGTAAGGATTGTTTAAAGGGCTCTGTATACCTTCGTAGGCCCATCTGGAGTAGCAGCCCTTTTGGACCCACCCCTAGTCAAGCACGTCAAGAAATTAGAGAAAGTGCAAAGGTTTGAAAACAAGAAGCTGAGCATGGGTTTTGTCCTCGAAGAAAGGTGAGGGAAATGGGCCTGACGCACTGGAGGGGGGGGTCAGGGGAGACTGATAATGACTAAAAAATACTGCGCTGAATAGAAAAGGTGGAAAAAGAGGGGATGTTCCAGGAAGGGACACAGCAAAGAGGTCACAATTGGAATTTAAAGACTCAGATAAATCAAAGGGTGTTAGGAAGTATTTCTTCAGTCATAGAGTAGTCAGGCCGTGGATAGCCTAAAAAGTGCGTAGTGGGGGGGGAACCATACATTTTTTAAAGGCGGGGTATGATAGAGCTAGGGGGCGGGAGAGGAGGACCTAGTAGAATCACGAAGAGGGGGGGGCCGGAGCTGTGATCGACCCCTGCAACCAAAAAATAGGTGAGTACATGCCATGCACAAATTATATAAGTAGATTAAAGCTATCATGCTTCAAGACAAAAAGTTTATTTTAAAAAAAATGTTTGGGCTCTATTTTTTTTGAAAAAACTTTTTCCCTTTGGGGAAATGAGGTTCGACCTAGGTGAATTGAAATTTCTATTTTTTTGTATTTCCAGTATTTGGCTTTCCCCCGCACTTTGGGCTATTTTTCCCATGGGGGCTCCTAAATTGGAAGGGTCTACTCAGGCCTGTCCCATGTTTGTCCCAAAAACTAAAAATACCTTTTGGTGAGTTGTTGCTTTCCTGCATTTCTGCGTGGTTTCAGTGGGTTTTCTAAAGGGTGTTTTGATGAAAAACATTAACAAATTTTCAGAGTTTTGTATTAGTGTTAAAAGATTTGTAGAAAAAAGTGACAAGGGGAAAATTATAATACCCCCCTTAAGTAGAAGTATTATACTTGTCCCAGAAAACAGCTGCACGTTTTAATGCTACAAATTTTGATTTGATGACAGAAAGTGTAGGAATTAAAAATTTGGCATTTTTTTTAAACAGATACAGTGGCCCTTTGGTTATCGGCCATTCCGCTTATCAGCCAACTTAGTTATGGCCGTTTTTTTGGCTTCCGGTTATGGGTGTTATTTCGTTATCAGCCGTATGGGAACGTAAAACCGTCGCTGGCGCGTCAGTCTGGCTTTGTCGTGGTCGGTGGGGAAAGCTTCTGCTCATTCATTCAAACATTTCTCTAAAAATTCATTGTTTATCATGGTTTTTGTTTAAAGTAAAACTGTGAAAATAAAAAAACCAGGGCCCCCAATAAAAATTTCCCTAGTAATTTCCCTTTTGGTAAAGAAAGTAAAAAACATGATGGAATTAAGAGGAATTTGTTGAAAAGTACGAGAGTGGTGTTCGAGTGCTGAATTGCCAGGATATATCGGAAAAATAAATCAAAAAACATTCTATCCTGGCAAGAAAGTAGAAATAAGGGAAAAGCAATTTGCAAAAGGAGTAATGTGTAATGAAACAAAGGCCCACCGATAAGGAAGATAGGAGAGGTTCTGTTGTTGTGGATCACGGAAAAACAATTAGGGGAGATAGTGTTAGGGGAGTCGATTTTTTGTGAGAAGGAAAAGCAGTTGCATGCGGATCTTGAAAAAAAATGCCGGGAAAACAAGGTGAGTTAGTGGTTTGGGGCCAGCGGCGGGGTTTGAGAGTTTTAAAGAACCATAGTGGCATACAATATGTGGTAGGCATGGGGGGGCTGAAATTTTGAAAAATGTGCTGCTAAAAAATTTTTGTGCGGAAATTCAAGGGTTATGTAGAGGCTAAAGGTTCCCCCCCCAAAAGTGTTCGTTGTGACAAAAAGGCCTCTTTTGGAAGAAAATAAAAAAGAGGACCTACTTATGCAGGGGGAAAAAAGCACTGCCCGGGACACAAGCCTTGAAGACGCTTCTCTTTTGTTCTGTGCAAAATGCTGGGGGGATTTCAAAGTAAAACCCTTTGTGGTCTATCACCAAAAACCCAAAAGGGTTCAAGAAAAACAATTTTGTCAAGAATGATTGTGTGTGATGTGGAAAGCTAATAATAAGGCATGGGTCAAAAGGCAATTTCAAAGAGTGGGTCATGTTGTGTTTGGCCCCAGGTGAAAAAAAATCCCCCGGGAAAACGTAAATTCCCACTCAAGTGCCTCCTGGATAAAACAATCCCCCTGTCATCCCCCGTTTGGAAAGCCCAATTGTTTGGGGGCTTCCGTTTTGTAACAGTTTTTTTTTTTTTTATTCGCCGGTATTCTCCCGGCCCGGGTCTTTTCCAAGTAGTGGTGACCCGGCCTTGGCCCCCTATCTGGGGGTACCCCGAGACCAAGTTTCCTGGGAGGGGTCAGTCCCCCCATTTTGGGACCAACTGCCCCCAGGCCTAGCCACATCCCCCGCCCTCACGGGGCTCGTAGGGAGAAGCTAGGCCTCTGGTCTGCCATCTACCCCGCCTCAAAGGGGCTCGTGGGGATGGCAGTCTTATGAGCTGCAGGTGGATAGCAAGCTCAGGCCTCTTTGTAACAGTGAAGTTCTTGCCTCCTAACACCTCTCCTCTCATCCAGCCCATGGACCAGCAGGTCATTTCTAACTTCAAAAATTCTACACCAAAACAGTGTTTCAAAGGTGCTTTGAAGTGACTCAGATACTGACTTGACCCTAAAAAGATTTCTGCAGGAATCACTTCAATATCCCCCATTGCATAACCCTTATAGGTAAGGCTTGGCAGGGAGTGGATTCCAGGACTTTGAACTCTGCTTGGAGAAAATTGTGGCCAGATTGTGTCCAAGAGGGGGATTTGAAGGGTTTGGGGATGACCTGGGGGACCCTACACCTGTTGTGGAATCTATTGTCTTTGGATTGGGGTTAGTGGCGAGGATGTGTAAAAGTTGGTGGAGGACCACAGTGAAGAGCTAACCCCTGAAAAGCTGCAAGAGCTTCATCTGGAACCCGCAAAGACCACAGCTGAGAAACTTGCTTCAGAGGGGGGAGGAAGAGGGAGGGAAGGAGGTGCCTTCTTCAGAGATTAAGAAAATTTATTTAATGTGGAGTAGGGTGCAAGCTTTTGTGGAGAAATATTGCCCTGACCAAGCTGAAACAAGCCATATCTGCAACATGTTCAGTGACAAAACCCTTTTCACACTTCAGGGAAATCTTAGAGACACCAGAAACGATCTCTCTTGGACAGATTTTTTGTGTGACAGGTGTGCAGTGACTCTCAAGGCTGGTCCTAGTGGCATTAAAAGACAAAGAAGGGAAGTAACCCCCGAGAGGTACTTTTTACCTGAAGTCATTATGGAAGGGATTCCCTTTCCAAACAATAACCCCAACTCCCTCTCTCCTCCTCCCTATCTTCCATAAGCCAACAAGAGTCTTCAATAAAGGTATGTAATATGATTTAATTGTTCATGTATTTGTTTTATTTAGTTCTCATTGTTTTGTGTAAAGTAAAAATATAATTAATCTTTACTAAAATTGTTTTTTGTTAATATTTTTGGGTGTTTTGGAAAAAGATTAATTGTATTTACATTAATTCTTATGGGAAATATTATTAAGGTTTTCGGCCATTTCGGTTTTAGGCCGACCTTCTGGAATGGATTACGACCCGGTAAATGAGGGTCCACTGTACATTCATTTATAAATAGAAATTCTCTGTATTAAAGGTGAGTAAATTGGGTAAGTCAGTAGTGTCATGATACGTGATTAATGTGTCCTCCTACAAGATGGCTCTCAAAGTGAAACCTTTTATCATGGAAACATATTAACATTACTTCCATGCTAAAATTTAATGAATGTTTTACGTCAAAAAACTACCTCAGCTTTGTGTCATTTCGCCCTGAATCAGACAGTTTTATAGTAAATAGTATTCCAAAATAGCCAAAATAACATTACAAAAAACATAGAAACACAATACAAAAAGTGTAATAACTCTTAGTTACATCTAGGTAGTTTGTTTACAGTGGAGTGTTTGTGATGGGAACAGCATACAGTAGCATACAGTATGTATTTCTACCCTTCCCAACCTCTTTTCACACTTTTCTACCTTCTTTTCGATCTTTTTCAACAAAGCATTGGCCATCCATCTCTCTAATATGTACATTGACAGTGTAAGGTCTCAATTTAGACAAGTGTTAAAATGGAGCCTGAAATGAACCTCACTGGACAGGTTTTTTAGTGAGCAAAGTACCAGTGAGCCAGAACAAAGTGTTAGTGGTGAATAGAGACAAAGAAGAGAAATGACACCAGAAGGACAGTTGCCTGACATATTAATAGAAGGTGACTTCTTCCAAGCAGTAACATAATCCTCCTCTCCTCCACCCCTGCTTCCAGTATACCATTAGCTCCTCGGACAGGTAAAAGGGGGGTTTAAAATTTTTATTTACTGTACAGTATTTCAGTTAAATATATTGTCATTTGGGGTCTGAAATGGATTAATTCCGTTTACATTATTCTTGTGGGAGAAATTGCTTTGGTTGTCATTCATTTTGGTTGTTGAATTGACATCTGGAACGAATTAAAATTTAACATTCGAGGTTCCACTGTGATTGACATGTACAAACTACACTTTATAAATTACTTTTTTGCTGTACTGCTAAACATGCTAGATATTAACAGTGTATTATAAGGGAGGACTAAGAGGTTTTATAAAGGGGTACCTCTTCCTCTTCCAAAAAAGCAGACCCAAATCTTTGGTGCACCACTACACTACACAGATATGAAGAGAGAAATATGCATTTCACAATATGGGCCCCCTAGCAGAGTATCATTATTATAATTTCTTTCATTCTTGCCCTGTTATATCTGTACTTAAGGACCCGAATCACTAGCCTTAGATAAATTGTCATGTATTCCAGATCAAGTTATAAATTTAGGCATAAGTTTGTTTTGACTGCCTGGAAAAAAAATTTTATATAGTTTTTGAATTAATGTTTTGAATTTTAATTTAATTTTTACTATATTGTATTTTTCTTAACATAAATACAAATGATAAATATTTCACATTGCAGAGATTCTAAACTGAATATATTTTAAAATTTTAAAAGCACAGATATGTCCAGTTTTGAAATTGTTGTTATTGATTAACCCTAGAGAGGGATATTTTTAGAAATTAGTTTTCATTATGCAGGACATTGTACCAGTTAGGACTATCAGATTGATTTGTTGGTTTGAACCCTACAAAGTAACATTATGAAGTGAATGTGGGTTTGTCACTTTTTGTTTTATGATCATCCATGATTACCCTCGCCAGAGTTAAACACGTTTAATTTTTATTTGTTCCTGACAGTACATCTTCATGTATGTCATTTCGGTGCTCTCCATGCTGAAGATATACCAACGCGTCACCCGGACTTAAAGCAAGTGTAGTGCAACCTTGCTGCCTTGCAGTGCAGTTCTTCTTGGTGTGATTGGGTGTCTTATCAGGGGGTCTTGCATTTTTGATCATATTTGGCATGATTTAATGTTATTCCGCTCTCTATCATGTTACATTTATTTCATGGGAAGATGGAAAAGTGGTAAGTGCAAAGGGATTTCCAATTTATATTATTTCCTTAGAGTAATTCTCTTCAGAATTATGTAAATAATGTAATACATTTTAAAATTTTGTTTAACACACTGGACATCTCCCACTGGGTGAGGGACCCCAGGGTTGTTTAATATGTTTATAGATGGGGTTGTAAAAGAAGTAAATGCTAGAGTGTTCAGGAGAGGGGGGGTGGGATTAAATTATGGGGAATCATATACAAAAGGGGAATTGACACAGTTACTTTTGCTGATGACTGTGCTTAGGGGGAATTCTAAGAAAAATTTTGCAAACGTTAGTGGATGAGTTTGGGGAGTGTGTAAAGGTCGAAAGTTGAAAGTGAACATAGAAAAGGAGAAAGGGTGATGGGGTATTCAAATGATTTAGATAAAGAAAAATTAGTATCAAATTGGGAGGAGGAGGAGTATGGAAGAAGTGAATGTTTTCGGGATATTTGGGAGTTAAACGTGTCAGCAGATGGATTTATGAAGGATGAGGTTAATTCATAGATTGTGAAGGAAAGAAGGTGAGTGGTGCGTTGGGTATATGTAGAGAAAAAAACATTATCTATGGAGGCAAAGAAGGGAATGTATGAAAGTATAGTGGTACTCTTATATGGGTGTGAAGCTTGGGGTTGTAAATGTTGCAGCGAGGAGATGGTTGGAGGCAGGGAGTTTATCCTGTCTTAAGGGCAAATCAATGTGTGGTGTAAATATTATGCAGAAAAATTTTGGAGTGTGAAAATTAGGAGAAGAGGAGTTTTTGAGGTGGTTTGGTCATTTAGAGAGAATGGATCAAAGTAAAAATGACATGGAGAGCATATAAATCTGTAGGCGGGGGTAGGGGCGTCCCAAAGGTTGGAGGGGGGGGGTTTAAAAGGAGGTTTTGTGGGCAATTGGCTTTTGGGCTTTCCCGCAAGCGTGGGGAGCGTGTTAGGAGTGAATGGAGATGAATGGTATTTTGGGACACTGACGAGCTGTTGGAGTGTGGGAACAGGGTAATATTTAGTGAAGGGATTCAGGGAAAACTGGTTATTTTTATATAGCCGAACTTGAGTCCTGGAAATGGGAGGGACAGTGCCTGCACTTTAAAGGAGGGGTTCGGGATATTGGCAGTTTGGAGGGATATGTTGTGTGTCTTTATACGTATATGCTTCTAAACTGTTGTATTCTGACATCTCTGCAAAACACTGATTATGTTAGTGGCGAAAGTGTTGAATGATGATGAAAGTCTTTTATTTTTGGGGTTTTTTCTTTTTTTTGGGGCCCACCCTGCCTCGGGGGGGAGATGGCCACTTTTTAAAAAAAAACAAAATTATGTGTTTAAGTGGAATATAGGTATAGGTTGGTAGACAGAACCCACCCAGGGGGGTACTAAACCCCACCAAATTTGATGAAAAAAACGGAAGCCTGAAATTTTTTTTAACACAATGGTGGGATTGCGGGTGTCTTTTTATTCTCTCAACACATGCAAGATTTCAGGTTGTTTTACTTTACTTAACTAAAGGCCACACTACACATACAAGTAAAAGATATTATAAAACCCCCTTGGGTTTTTCTTCATTTTCTTTGTAACAAAAAACCCCACAAAAAAGAGGAAGCTTCGAGACGTTTCAGTCCGACTTTGGCCTTTTTGAAAACACACAACAAGGTGGAGGGGGACGGCTATTTTTTTTCCCCTCATAAATTTTCTATTTTTAACCCATCTTCATAAATTCACCCGCCGAAGTAAAACCCCCAAGTATTAAAAACATTCATTCTTCCATACTCCCCCCCCCAATTTGATATCCTTTTTTTTAAACTAAATCATTTGTCCCCTCATCCCCTCCTTTTCTATGTTCACTTTCCCTTTCTACCTTTAAAACCTTCTCAAACCATCCCTTTTCCTTTGCTTTTTTTTTTGGGAATCTCCCAAACCGTATCACAGCAAAAAAATGGTCAATTTCCCCATTTTGAATTTTTGTTCCCCTTTAATTTAAACCCCACCCCTCCCAAAACACCCTAGCATTTACTTCTTTTAAAACCCCCATCAATAAAAAATTTTAAACAACCATGGTGACATTACACACCTTTAAGACCTTTTTTCCCGGGAAGTTTTTCCCCTCTTCTCCACCCTAATGAGCCTCACTATCTCTGAAAAAATTTTACAGATTTGTAACTTACCACCATTCTATTACTTGTAACATCTGCCACTTTTCCCTATCCACTCTATCATTGCCTTTTTTTAAATCCATTAAAAAACAATAAAAAAATTCCCTTCCCTTTTTCTAAATACCCCTTCAAAACTGCTTCAAAGTAAAAAAAATTGATCTACACACCCCCTACCCCACTCAAAAACCCCCTTGCCATCTGCAATCCTCCTTTCTTAAACCCTCTAATTCTTTCAAAAATAACCCTACATTTACATTTTTTCCTTTGGTATACTCTTAAATTATTCCCCCATAATTTTTAAAAATCTCTTTTGTCCCCTTTCCTTTATAAAAAGGGGACAAATACATGCTCTCTCCCAACCCCTGGGTTTACCTTCCCCTCTTTCATAACATTTTTTAAAAACAAAATTCCCAAACCCACTCCCCCACTATACCCCCCCCCCCGTTTTTAACATTTCGGGTCATGATCCCATCAGCCCCCACTGCTTTCCCCCTTTCATTCTACGTAATCCCTCGCGTACCTCCCCCCACACTTACTTTTTTGTTTTTTTCTTCCCCCCAAAAAGGAGGGTATACCTCCCGGGCCAGGAAAAAAATTTCCCCCGGCCCCCCTTCCTCAACTTTTAAAAATTTCCCCCTAAAAAATATTCCTCCCCATTTTACCAATCCCCTTCCCCTTTCCCCTTTACTTTTTTCCCCTATTTCTTTTTTTAAACCCGGACATATCCTTTTCTTTCCCCTATGCTTTCTTGTTTAACTTTTGGTTTTAAAAAATTTTTTTCCTTTTTTTCTTTTAAAATTTTTTTGGAAAAGTGCCTCTCCACTCTATCATCTGCTCCCCTTTTTGCACTCTCTCACCGATTTCTTCCATTTCTTTTATTTCCCTAACTCTACTCTTCGTAAAACATTTTCCCAACAAACTTCTGCCCCACATTTTTAATATGCTTTTTTAAAAAAATATTTCAACCCTCTTAAAACCCCCCCCCCCCACCTATAAAAACCTTGCACAATCCCCCCTTTTTTCTCCCAAATATTTTGGTTATATCTAAACTCGAATTTCCTCCCCCCTTTTAAGTTCATTACACTTTACCTCCCCTTACTTGTTGTTGTCATTTTCCTCTTGTCCCATCTACCTTTTTAATCAAACTTTTAGAACAACTAAAAATGTTTCCAAAATAATCAGTTCCCTCTAAAAAAGAACATGTACATCCGGGGGGAGCCTACCCATCAACCTTTTATCCACCAGTACATAATCTAAAAACTACTTTATTACGTGATTCATCCCTTGAAATTTTTTTATTTATCCTTTTTTTCCATAAAATATGTAAAACTTATTACCAAAATTTTCTTTTCCACTAGCTTAGCTCAATTAAGCCCCCCCCCATTTTCATTTGCCCTGGCCCCTAAAAAATTTACCTACAACCTTCCACAACTTTTTTTTACCCACTTGGGCATGGGAAATCCCCAACCTCAAGTTACTCTCCCCTTGGTTCAAAATTTTCCCCCAACTTTCCCACTCAACATTCCCCAAAAAATCTTTTTTCCTTCTCTACCCCTTCCTTTTTCTTCAGGGTTTGCTTTAACGCTTATATAAAACCCATTTTTAACATCCAACCTTTATTTTATCCACAAAATCCTCAAAATTTAATCCCTTTTAAAGCCCCTTTTTTTCCCTTCCATAGCTAATCCATCAACAAATTTTTTGCTACTCCTTCTTTAGCTAAAACTATTTAAAACCCCCTGATTAATCCATTTATTTCCCCCTCCACGAAACTATCCCACCCCTTTCAGCCTTTTTTTTCCACTTAAAGGGCCCGGACATCCGCTTCTTTCCATTTTATAACATCCAAAAATCAAACTCTTTCTTATCATCTGCACAAGGGTCCATGCAATTCCCGGCAGCCTCTTTGACAATTTTCCCCTTTTTACTTTTTAGATTTTTTTCAGAAAAAGGGGGGTTTCTGGCTCATTTTTTCCCCCATTTTAGTTGACTTTTGCAACACCATTTTTAACCCCCGGGGAAAAATTCTTATTCCCCTTTTGTCATGGAAAATAAAAGGAAAAAAAAATAAGAACAAGAAAATATTAAAATAAAATCAAAGAAAACCCAATGAGTTTTGTATAAAAAAACATGGGAAATTTTAAAGTTAGTGTACCTGGTGAAAATTTGAAGTACAAGACCTACCTTTTAAACTTGCAAATTTATAGGGCAGACAAAAGGGGGCCAGGAAACCAAACCCTCATGAAAAAACCAAATTTCAGGATTTTTTTTTAACTCACTTGGCAGGAAAAGAAAATCCCCCTTGGGGGGTTGGCTGTCTACCCCAACTTGGTTTTTCCCAAAAGGTAGTAGGTTTTTGGGAAACGTAACTGCCCCGGGAGGTACTAAACCTCCCGCCAAGGAGTTGTAAAAAGAAAGCCGTTTAATTTTTTACATGATGGTAAAGGGTTTTGGTGTCTTTTTTTTGCTCATAAACCCTGCAAGATTTTAGGTACTCTTTTCTACTTCTACTTACACTTAGGTCACCCCTTTCACATAAATGAAACAATATAAATATCACACTCTCTGGGTTTTTCTTCTTTGTTTTTCTAGTTCTTGTTCATGTTTAATTTTTTCTTTTCATCCATGGGGGAAATGGAACAGAATTCTTCCCCGTAAGCCATGGGTTTTTGGAAGAGGGACGAAAAAAAACCCGGGGCAAAGGGGGGGAGTAACCCTTTTTTCCCCGTAATTTTTTACTAAAAGTAAAAGGGGAAAAATTTTTTTTTCCCTTTGGGGCCCCCCCCGCTTTGGGGGATATTGGGGCCCGGGGTGTTGAAAGAAAGATAAAAATGGGAAAATTTTTGGTACACCCTTTTACTTCTTCTTACACTTGGGGGGCCAACCCAAAAAATTTAAAAAACATTTAAAAATTTTTTTGAAATTTTGGTTTTTCCTTTTCTTAAATTTGTCCCTTTAAAAATTTTCTCCCTTAAAAATTTTTGCTTTAAAAAACTACCTCTTCATTTTTTTCAAAAAATTTTTAAAAAAAAACAAAGTGCTATTTTAGGGGCCAAAAATGGGAATAAGTTAAATATTTTGCTATTAAAATATTCTAGGTGCTATAGACTACCTCAGGTGCTACTGATTTTGCTTTTAAAACATTCTTTTACTATTATGTCCATTAGCTCCTTTATTTTAACTGTAATTATCTACTGTAGTTCATAAACTCACTTGTTAAAATAATTAAGGTGCTATTAGATACTTAACCCCTTCAGGGTCCAAGGCCAATATCTGAAGTGGTGCTCCAGTGTCCAAGAAATTTTGAAAAAAAAAAAAAAATTATTTTTTCTTACAGAATTAAAGAGCATATTTTTGTGAAGGTAATAAGACAAAAAAAAAATTCTGATCAGTACTTACCGAGATACAGTGCCAAGAAGTTTGTCAAAAATGATGCGGTGGCGGCAACATCGACGAATTCCACATACGCGCATTCCATTATTTTGCGGTTTTTACATTTTTTTCTTTTCTTTTCCAATTTTTTCTATTCCTACTAACATTTGGGGCCTGAGAGACCAATACTGTATATAATGTATATATATAAACTCACTGTATTGAACACAATAACCGCACTAAAGTTATTATCATATTATTGTTTACCACTGTTGTTTATTACAATAAACATGCACAAATCTTGTGTAATACTAATGTTCTATCATATATTTACATATTTACAATCACTTGACATGGTTTTAGAACTGCTGGAGCTTGTGGAACTCCTTGAAACAAGGCACCATGCACAGAGGTACCTTACATTCCTCACACATAAACCGAGTGTCTTTGCGTCTTTGTTGCCGTCGTTTTGTTTGTGCAAATCTCTTCTGAGCAAATTTCTTCTGAGGTGAAGGAAGTTGTATTATGAAATGATCACCTTCCCTCCTCAAACGCTTGGGTATATCCTGAGGAATTCGAGGACCTTGTTGTATAGCAGGTGTTGTTACCTGGTACTTCATTATGAGTTGTCTGACAACAGACAAACAAAATTCACCATACGGTGGTCTGTTGCCAGTCTTTATTTGGTACATATTATATGCATTGAGCATTGAAATGTCCATGAGATGGAAGAAAAGTTTCATGTACCACTTGTAACTCTTACGAACACAGTCAACAAAACCAATCTGCATGTCACATTGTCACCAAGCGCAATGTTTTGTGTATAATCAATCACTGTCACTGGTTTTCGAATGCGTTCATTAGTCACTCAATCAACTTTGCCACTGTCTTGCATTTCATTACGGTGAATGGTTGTCAACAATGTGACATCTCGTTTGTCATGCACCGTAATGCCATGATGTCATTGGCAGTAAACACCTGCACGTCATCACCACGAGCACCTGCGTTGAGCCTGGGCATATGTTACGATTAGAACGCACTGTGCCACACACATCTGTCTTGTTCACACTCGCATGAAATCACTGAGTATGGCTTGTGTATCAGTTATCGGTATATAATGTATGCCCCTTACCAAGATAAGGTGCCATCATGTTTCTCACTACGTCACCTGAGATACCCAATAACATCTTGGTATCTTTCAATGTTTTACTACCCGTGTATACAACAATATCCAACACCAGGCCACTGTCACAATCACAGAGTACAAACAGTTTTTATACCAAAGCGTTTCCTCTTGCTCGGTATATACTGCTTGAATGACAGTCTACCTTTGAACAAAATCAAAGACTCGTCAATTACAAGATTCTTGAATGGATATAAGTATATGCTGAACTTTTATTTGAGATACATGAAAACATTTCTAATCTTGTATAACCTGTCACTTCTGTCAGGCCTGGTTTTGTCAGAGAAGTGCAACATATGTAAGAGTAAGATAAACCTGTTCACTGGTATGATTTCACTGAAGACCGGGGTAGAAATTAGCCGATCTGTGGACCAGTATTCTTTTATATTATGCTTATACACATGAGGCATAAGCATTATTGTTGCAAAAAGCAAATACATTTCTGCAACAGTCGTCTCTTTCCACCTGTGTAGTCTTGACTGTGGTGATAAGATCGTATTTGTCATGGTGTACTCAAAATACTTATTACTTTCCCTGACAATAGTTTCCATCAATGGCTGGTCAAAGAATAATTCAAAGAATTCCAGTTCATTGGCCGTGGTTCCAAGGGGACAAGTAGGTAGAATTCCACTTTGAGAGTCATCAAAGTGGTGAGGCTTGGGAACAAAATTGGGATTTTGCTGCCAATCCCACATATGGTTTGCTGGTGGATACTGGACATCATAGGCTGGTTGTGCGGGTGGTTGTGGTTGTGGTGGGCTGGTGGCTGACGCTCCGCTTTGTCCTTGAACTGACGAGTCAGCAGCGTGGGTCCCAGCGTGGGCTGGTGAGTCAAGCATGGCGGTGCCACTACCATCACCACTAACACCATCAACTGATGCCTGTGGTCTATCCATGCCAAGTGTAGCCACATCATCCTCACTATCACTACCTAAAACTGGTGTAGGGCCACGGGATGTACTCCGGGATGTACTCCGTCCCCTGGGCACAGTATAGGGTACACTACCCTAGTGCATGCGGCGGTGAACATACCGACGCTTCACTGGTGAATATGATTCCTCACTATCACTACTCGAATGATCGTCGAGCGCAATAAAATCACAATCCACGTCACTATCATCATCATTACTGAAGTCAGAGGCTTGGCCACGCGAAAATATTAGTTTTCTCTTGCGTTGAGGAACAACCGACCATGAGTCACGAGTGCCCACACCAGAGGTAGAAGGTTGAGGATCGTCAGGGTTTTCTGCACTATTATTGATATCCTGGTCATTCTTTTCGGTCACTAACTGATCAAAGCCGTAGAATTCGTCTTCATTTCCACTTCCATCACTGTCAGAACTATCAGATAGGAAGAGGAGAGTCCCAATTTTCCAGGGAGTGAGAGCTGACTTGCGACGAGGCATGGTGAACAAGGGTAACTGAGCCGGCGTTCCCACAATGCTATGCGGGCGCCTAGATTTTTTGTTTATGGCGCACACCCACCATGCAGACCCGTTCTCTCACATGTAGGCCTATGAGCGTTTTCGCTCTAAATTTGACGGCACTAGAATTTTGGCATAGATCTACGGTTTGGACACTCAACGTGAAGCCGTAGATCTAAGGGACGGACCCTGAAAGGGTTAAGTGTATAACTGAATTATCAATTCTGTAATAATCCCATTTTCTTTCAAATTTTTACAAGTTTTAGATTAATCAGGATGTCTTAGTCATAAGTCTAGTTGTAGATTCAATATAAATCTTAAATCATTTTACTCAGAAAATCTAGTTTGGAAAATTACTCTCATCCTATGATTACAGGCATAGATCCTGATGTAAACTTTTTACAAAATGAATTACACGAATCAACCAGTAACTGTAATTACTTAACAGCACACCAAGCGAAGACATTACTCAGTGCAAACAATAACATAACCAACTTTAACTACAATGTCAGATCCGTGAGCAAACATTATGATGACCTCACAGCATTACTCAGTTCCCTTCATTCCAATATATCAATCATCACACTCACAGAAACCTGGCTTAAGCCTGATATTACAGATTTCTATACCATTCCTGGCTACATGGCCATACACAACTGTAGAACAGACCAGCAAGGGGGAGGAACAGCTATATACTATTCAAATAAACTCGAATGTATCAATAAATCTTGCACAAGGAATGAACATGGAGAATATATCATAGCCAAATTTAAATCAAAAGACCTGCAAAAACCCCTCACAGTTATAAACATCTACAGAGTACCACAGTCAAACATTTATCACTTTAGTGAAAAACTAGGAAACATGATTACTGATGCACACATGAACAAAGACCACCTACTACTAACAGGTGATTTCAACATAAACATACTACACGACCAGGACCCACAAGTAACCGAATTCACAAACACAATGAGTAACTGCCTGTTGCTACCAACAATATCTAAGCCTACAAGAATCTCCGAGACAAGCATCTCCTTAATAGACCACATCTGGACAAACACCATATCCCCTTTAAAATCAGGCATAATCACAGACAACACTATAGACCACTACCCAACCTTTCTCATAACTAATCTGGGCAAACTACCACAAGACATTACTAAAGTAACCTTCAGACTACATAACGAGACAGAAGTTAACAACTTCATAGCAGCTATGAATAACATCGATTGGCAAAATGAGCTTGAAACATATACAGATATGAATGAATGTATAAATAATTTTCTTAAAAAAGCCCAATGCCTCTATAACAGACATTGCCCCAGAAAAACTAAACAGATCACAGCAAAGAGACTGAATAATCCCTGGCTAACACCAAGCATCCTCAAATCCATTAACACAAAGCACAAATATGAAAAACAGTATAGAATGGGTCAAATAACTAGAGAACAGTCGAAAAATTACTCGTCAGCATTTACCAGCCTGATAAGAAGGTCAAAAAAATTGTATTATGAAAATAGATTACATAACATCAAAGGTGATATGAAAAAAACCTGGAAAACTCTATCTGAAATTCTTGGAACTAAAAAGCTATCCAAAAACAAAACAATCAAACTAACAAAATCAGATGAACCCCTACTCACTCCAACCGAAACAGCAAACAGACTTAATGTTTTCTTCTCCACCATAGGAAAAAATCTAGCAAACAAAATACCAAGCACAAATGCCCGTCCATCAGACTACCTCATAGGAACCTACCCAAATACACTATTCCTAGCTCCAACCAACCCCACTGAAGTTATGCTCATCATAAACACCCTTAAAAACAAGGCAGGAGACATAAACAACTTGCCTGCTTTTATGTACAAAAAAGCTTCTCAAGTATTGTCACCAATTATTGCAACGCTCTTTAACAACTCCATTGAATCATCTACCTTCCCAACAATCCTCAAAATAGCGAGGGTCACTCCGATCCACAAAGGAGGTAACCAAGCTGACTTGAATAACTATAGACCAATATCTAACTTACCATTGCTCTCTAAAATCTTTGAAAAATTAATTCATAGACTGATCTATTCCTACCTCGTTTCACACAACATATTAAACTCTTATCAGTTTGGATTCAGGAATAATAAAAGCACAAATAACGCTATCATACACTTGCTAGAACTAATATATACCGCACTTGAAAAGAAAGAAGCCCCGCTGGGCATTTTCATTGATTTACATAAAGCTTTCGATACAGTCGACCATGAACTACTGTACTCCAAATTAATGCACTATGGTATCAGAGGCCACTCCCTCAACTACCTAACGTCATACCTTAGTAACAGAACTCAATATGTGTATACAAATGATGCAAACTCCTCCACCCAACCAATCACAGTAGGAGTCCCACAAGGAAGCATCCTTGGACCACTCCTCTTTCTCATCTACATCAATGATCTACCGAATGCATCACAGCTACTCAAACCCATATTATTTGCAGATGACACTACACAGTATTTCCCACCCAAACACAGTCATACTAGCAAACACAGTCAATGCTGAATTACAGAAAATATCTGCCTGGATGATGACTAATAAACTTACCCTGACACTGATAAAACCTATTTCATTCAGTTGGAAACAAAGCTGCAAATGATCCAATTAACATTATGCTAAATGGATCATCAGTCACAAGACTCACAGAGGGAAAATTCCTAGGTATCCACCTTGACAGTAGCCTTAAGTTCCGGACACACATACAACAAATCACCAGAAAATCTCCAAGACTGTAGGCATACTATCAAAGATAAGGTACTACGCTCCACAATCAGCTCTCCTGGCACTGTACCATTCACTCATATACCCTTATCTTACATATGGAATTTGTGCATGGGGATCAACAACATCCAATCACCTAAAACCCCTAATAACCCAGCAAAAGGCAGCAGTAAGAATGATAACAAATTCTTACTCCTGCCAGCATACTCCACCAATTTTCAAAAGTCTGAATCTGCTTACTATTAAGAACATCCATACTTATTCATGTGCCTACTACATACACAGAACAATACACACAAATATAAACCCCCACTCAAACTTTTCCTCACCAACCTAAACAGGGCACATGACCACAACACAAGACTCAGATCTCTTTTTGATATACCTTGTGTCTATATCACACTGTGTAAAAACTCTATGCACATAAAGGGCCCCAAAAATATGGAATTCATTACTAGAAGATATTAAAGTAACCCAGTTTGAAAATCAATTTAAGACTCTTCTCAAAAGCCACTTAATCACCCTAGACTAAATGCTAAATACTCTGTACACATTTACTCACCTATGTACTCCCACATCATAACTGAAACAATCACATTGAACCTTTTATCCATTGTTGACAGGAATATAATTGAATCATTGTTTTTCACAAAAGCATTTTAGAATAAAAATACGTATATCTTTGTATTATACAAATTTTGATTCATTTATAATTAATATTCTGCTGTACAACTATGAAATAATTACTTTTCTACTGTACAACTATGATATACTACTCCTTAGTATTAAGTAGAATGTAAGCCAATAATGTTAAGTTGGCCCATAATGCCTAGGCATAATAGAGGCTCTCTTTGCATTGCAACTCACTATTGTATATACACAATCTCAATGTACTGTTTGCAAAGACATTAAATAAATAAATAAATAAATAAATAAAATAAAAATGTATATATACACACCCATCTGGGTTTTTTCTATTTTCTTTCTAGTTCTTGTACTTGTTTATTTTCTCTTATCTCCATGGGGAAGTGGACCATAATTCTTCCTCCGTAAGCCATGCGTGTTGTAAGAGGCGACTAAAATGCCAGGGGCAAGGGGCTAGTAACCCTTCTCTTGTATAAATTACTGAATTTAAAAAGAGAAACTTTCGTTTTTCTTTTTGGGCCACACTGCCTTGGTGGGATACTGCTGGTTTGTTGAAAAAAAATTATATTTATTTATTTATTTATTTATTTATTTATTTATTTATTTATTTAACACACTGGCTTTTCCTCCGAGGTAGGTTGACCCAAAAAAGAAAGAAAAAACCCAAAAGAAAGAAAAAACTTTCATCATCATTCAACATTTTCACCATCATTCATACATATTCACTGTCTTTGCAGAGGTGCTCAGATACAACAGTTTAGATGTCCCTCCAAACTACCAATATCCCATACCCCTCCTTTAAAGTGCAGCATTATAGTTCCCATTTCCAGGACTCAAGTCCGGCTAACTGGTTTCCCTGAATCCCTTCACAAAATATTACCCTGCTCACACTCCAACAGCTCATCAGGCCCTAAAAACCATTGGTCTTCATTCACTCCTATTTAACACAATCAAGCGAGCCCCTCGCTCACAAAAACCTCCTTTATCCCCTCCCTTCAACCTTTTTGAGGATGACCCCTATCCTGCCTTCCTTCCCCTACAGATTAATATGCTCTCCAAGTCATTCTACTTTGTTCCATTCTCTCTAAATGACCAAACCACTTCAACCCCTCTTCAGCCTTGCTAATACTTTTAGTAACTCTACACCCTCCTCCTAATTTTCACACTACAAGTTCTCTGGATAATATGTACACCACACATTGCCCTTAAACATGACATCTCCACTGCCTCCAGCTGCCTCCTCGCTGCTGTATTTATAACCCATGCTTTACACCCATATAAGAGTGTTGGTTTCACTATACTCTCGTACATTCTCATCTTTGTCTCCATGGATAACATTTTTTGTCTCCACAGATACCTCAATGCGCCACTCACCTTTTTTTCATTCATCAGTTCTATGGTTAACCTCATCCTTCATAAACCCATCTGCTGACAAGTCAACTCTAAAATACATGTATTTGAAAACATTCACTTGTTCCATACTCCTTTCCACCAAAAAGAAAAAACCTTCATCATTCCACACTTACACCATCACTCATACATAATCACTGTCTTTGCAGAGGCGCTCAGATATGACAGTTTAGATGTCACTCCAAACAGCCAATATCCCAAACCCCTCCTTTAAACATAAGAACATAAGAATGGAGGAACACTGCAGAAGGCCTACTGGCCCATGCAAGCAGGTCCTTATCAAAACGACCTCTACCTAAAGCTACCCAAGAAATAACTCCCGTACCCATTGACACCAATCAAACCCAGCCCCTCCCACTCATATATTTGTCCAATCTCTTCTTAAAGCTACCCGAGGTCCTAGCCCACCTCCAGGACTCAAGTTCGGCTAACTAGATATAACATTCAGTAGAACCTTGGTTTTCGTTGGCCCTGGTTTTCATTGAATTTGGGTTTCGATGACTTTTTGCGTCAAAATTTTGTCCCAGTTTTCGTTCATCACCTCAGTTTTCGTCAGGTTGACAGTGGTCTACTGTACCGAATGTGTCCGCCTACCTGCGCCCATACAAAGCATCCCACGCGTTCTGAGTCAGTCTGGCTTTGTTTCTCATTGAGTGAGCATTACCCTGCATGTTCATCCGAAGCATTTCATAAGAATCCATTGTTTTTTGTGCTTGTTTATTGAGTGGGACTGCTAAATAAGCCACCATGGGGCCAAAGAAAGTTCCGAGTGCCAGCCCTTTGATAAAGAAGGTGAGAAACACGATAGAATTCAAGAAAGAATTTGTAGCAAAGTACGAAAGTGGTGTATTGGTGGCCGATCATGCCAGGATGTATGGAAAGTCATCATCAGTGATCAGTTCCATCCTGGTGAAGAGAAAAAGAAATCAAGGAATCTGATGTTGTGAAAGGGGTTATTAAATGTGCTAATGAAACAGATCGCAAGAAGGGAAGTAACCCCCGGATATGGACTTGATAACTGAAGTCCTTATGGAGAGGATTCCCCTTCCAACCAATAACCTCTCCTCCTCCCTCCTTCCCTCCTTGCGTCTTTCATACGCCAACAAGAATCTTCAATAAAGATAAAAGTGATGTTAAATTGCTCATTTATCCATTTTAATTAGTCTTTTATATTTATTTCTCATTGTTTCTCTATGTAAAACTGTAAAACTATAGTTATTCTCTATAAAATGTATTTTTTGTTAATGCTTTTGGGTGTCTGGAATGGATTAATTGGATTTACATTATTTTCTTCAGTTTTTGTTGCATTCGGTTTTCATCAGACTTTTCTGGAACGAATTAATGACGAAAACCGAGGTTCTGCTGTATTTATCGTTACTCTGATTTAATGGACACTTGGACATTTCTCCTGTTAGTCTATTATATTGAGGATTTCTGTACACATTTTGAGTACTAATATTAACTAATTTGAAATTGTGCTAATGCTTTTATAAATAAAAATAAATTGGTCTGAGGCTTTTTTAAAATTTTTAGATTTTCCTCAAACTATATTCTTCATTGACAGATATGGGGCTCTTCAAGCGTATGAAAGCTTGGTTCTTAAGTGAGTTTAGTGATTGGCGACAAATTGGCCGCCCCATGTATTGTGACCGCATGGTGCTACTGTTACTGGGAAATGTTGCTAACTGGGGTCTGGCCATTTATGGAATAGTGACAACACCCAAGGATTTTGCCTCATACCTACTCATTATATTTCTGACTAACCTTCTCCTGTATATCGCATTCTACATAATAATGAAGGTAAGTACTGTACAGTAAATGTTTACTATACCACGTACATTAATCCGAAACTTAATTTATTGTAATATCATTAGATACAATGCATTAACACTTGAATACCTTGAGCAAGTCTGACATTTTCCTACACATTGGCATTTTGCACAGGATGTGATTCCTCTCAGGATTGGAATTTCAACACATGTGCATAGCAACTATCTTTCTGAATGTGATCCACAACTATGGACAAGCATGCATATCCTTGTATTTTCTCCTAGATGGGCAGGGGCAGCATCAGTTTCATCATAGTTTTTAATTTTTACATAACACTATGTAACACAGTTTTTGTTCCTGGCAGGTAAGCATTATTTTCCAACTCCATTTATTGCAAAGCAATAGAATATGCCCATTATTCCTTTTAAACTTTGCTTTTGTGGCTTAGAGGATGAATTTTTGACAAAAAATGGCTAAATTTCAATATTTTTTTTCTAGTTTTGGATGTAAAAACTTTACACAAATTTTACTTTAGACTTGATGAAACATATTTACAAAGTTAAAAATGAGCAGTTTTTCTAGATTTGTGATCATGCAACGAATCACTTCCCCGTTTAAGCCCACAAATGTAGTCTCCCATCATGTTTTCATTATAAGATCCTTGATCTCTGCATTCAAAGTCCATTATATCTTGGTGGAAGCGCTCTCCTTGCTCCTCTAAGTATGCTCCCATATTCTCTTTGAAATTGTCAAGATGAGGGTCAAGGATATGGACCTTCAAGGACATCTTACAGTTCATCTGACCATAGCTTTTTACCAAGGTCTCAACAAGTTCCACATAATTGTCAGCCTTGTTGTTGCCCAGAAAGCCTTGTGCTACAGCAACAAAACTCTCCCAGGCTTCCTTTTCCTTTTTTGTGAGTTTCTTTGGAAATTCTGAGCACTCCATGATTTTTCCAGCCTTCACCTTTGCCTCTGATAGCTTGGGAAAGAAGTCTTGAAGATACTTAAACAGCAACTCTGTCAAGAGCTGTAACAAACTGTTTCATTAGTCCTAGTTTGATGTGTAATGGAGGGAACAGAACCTCTTGAGGATCCACCAGTGGTTTATGTTTGATATTATGTTTTCCCACTGAGAACTCAGTCCTTTGAGGCCAGTGCTTCCTCTGGTAATGTGCTGCTCTGTTTGTGCTATCCCAATGACAGAGATAACAGGGAAACTTTGTAAAACCTCCTTGGATTCCCATAAAAAATGCTACCATTTTGAAGTCTCCAATAACCTCCCAGCCATACTTATCATGGTTCAAAGCTTCCAGTATAAGTTTGACACTGTTGTAGTCCTCCTTAAGATGCACTGAATGACCCAAGGGAATAGATGGATGCTTGCTCCCATTGTGCAGAAGTACAGCTTTTAGGCTTTTGGAGGAGCTGTCAATGAAGAGTCTCCACTCCTCTGG
The DNA here is from genome assembly GCF_026875155.1 of Cherax quadricarinatus. NCBI lineage: Eukaryota > Metazoa > Arthropoda > Malacostraca > Decapoda > Parastacidae > Cherax > Cherax quadricarinatus. The sequence continues at coordinate 34,004,013 of NC_069445.1, read as the reverse complement.
ATTGCATGCAATTCCAATGGCATCAAACATGCCTGATACATCATTACAGTAGCACAACCTCTCTTCATTAGTGAAGAAGCTTGAGAAATGTTGATGACATTTTCTTTGGCTTGTCACTTGCACACGTTCAACCACCAAGTCCCATGCCTTGAGCCTTGAAATCAAAAGCTCAGCATTTGACTTTGTCAAACCAAGATCTCTGATAAGGTCATTGAGGTCTGGTTGGTTTGGATAATGAAGATTCCTCCCTTGTTCACTGTGCTCTTCATTTTCTGATTTTCTGCTTTCTTCTGACAATTAACTTCTTTCTGGAGGCGTAGGTACAGGAAGATCAGCACAGTGTGGTGCTGGTGCAATAGAAGAGGGAAAGTCTGGATAAGAAATAGCAGGTGTATTTTTTCCCAGTTCGGCATTTGGAAGGATCCACCAGGCACAAGCAGCAGTTGGTTGGGTGATCAGTGGGTTCACGCCATATTCTAGGAACAGCAAACTTTATGGCTCTTTTTTCTCCTCTATACCATCCTGTAAAAGAACAAAAGAATCAGTTTCTGTTATATACACTTCATTTAAAAAATGTTCCTGTTCAAGATTTTACTCTTCGTATAACTAATGACATTCTTACCTTCCAATGTTCTCTTACAATGCTCACAAGCAACATGAGGTACCCATGTTTTATCTTGGTCCCCAACTGGTATGCCAAAATATGCTTAGTAAACTTCACACATTTTTTAGATGCTATTACAGAGAACTTCTTTTCGCTTGTCTTAATGAATTGACCACATATGTAGCAGAATGCATCTGGAGAATGATTGCAGCCTCTTGATGCCATTTCACTTCTTCTGATGTGTCTTCTCAGGTAGCCAGAGCTGAACTGAATGCTGGGTTGTGAGCCCCTGTTTTTATATTTGCCAAGCAAAGCCCTAGAGCATAATAGTTTTACATCAGTCTTTCTTGAAAGTGTTACAGAAGTGTCCTGACCACAAAAGCAAAGTTCTGGGATCAATACTGCTTTTTTAAATTTTGTTTAGTTATAAAGAATTGGGAAATGATGCTTTTTTCCCAGGAACATGACAAAAGTGAAATTTTGTTACACAGTGCTTTAAGTCTATCTTCATACAGGAGATTTCTTACACAGTAAATCATTTTAGTCATTCTTCTCTGTATGTTCTCCAATGAGTCTATATCCATCCTGTAGTAAGGAGACCAAAACTGAGCAGCATAATCTAAATGAGGCCTCACTAGTGATGTATAGAGCTGTAAAATAACTTTTGGACTTCTGTTACTTATACTTCTTGAGACAAATCCAAGTAATCTGTTAGCCTTGTTGTGCACACTTAGGCTCTGCTGTCTTGGCTTTAGGTTTCTGCTTATCATGACTCCCAAGTCTTTTTCACATTCTGTATGATCAAGCTCTACTTCACCTTCAAAGGTTATTTTCATTACCAAGGACTAGTACCTTACACTTATCCACATTGAACTTCATCTGCCATTTTTCAGACCAAGACATTAATTTGTCCAAATCCTCCTGGAGTTCATTGCTATCCTCCTCAGAGTGAATCATACGGCCTATCTTTGTATCATCAGCAAATTTGCTCATGTCACTCGTAATCCCTTCATCAAGGTCATTAATGTAAATTATGAACAAGAGTGGGCCTAAAACTGATCCTTGTGGAACGCCACTAGTGACTAATCCCCATTCAGATTTGGCCCCATTAATTGAAACTCTCTGCTTTCTATTGGTAAGCCATGCCTCTATTTCCCTGCTAGAACTTTACCTCCTATACTTATGAGCTGCCCCTTTTCTTAAGAGTCTTGTGAGGTTACTCTGTCGAAGGCTTACTAAAATCCAAAAAAAACAATGCCTATTCTTTATCGCTGTCTGCTGCTTCAAATGTTCTATTGAAGAATGTCAGTAAATTTGTCAGGCAGGGACGACCTCTCGTGAACCCATGCTGAGATTCATTTATCAATTTGTGCTCTTCAAGGTGACTTCTAATAATGTCAGCTATAACTGATTCTAGTAACTTGCCCACTATAGATGTCAGGCTTATTGGACGGTAATTTGAAGGAATGGACTTATCCCCTGATTTGAATATAGGAACCACAAAAGCCATCTTCCACATCTCTGGCACATCACCAGTAAGGGTGGACGCATTAAACACACTCGCTAATGGCTGACTAAGTTCCATCTTGCATTCCTTAAGTACCCTGGAAAACAACTCGTCGGGCCCCGGGGACTTATTTTGCTTCAGTTTGTCTATCTGTTTGATAACCATGTCCCTCGTGACAGTAATATTAGTCAGTTTGAAATCGTCAGGAACTGAATAATTGTTAATTTCTGGAATCTCATATATGTCTTCCTGTGTAAAAACTGACAGAAAATTGTCATTAAATATGGAACACATTTCCAGTTCGTTATCCGTCAGCTGTCCATTCCCAATTTTCAGAGGTCCTACTGTTTCCTTCACCTTTGTTCTATACACTTGAAAGAACTCCTTTGGATTGGTCTTTGATTCATTAGCAACTCTAATTTCATAGTCACATTTAGCCTTTCTAATCCCCTTTTTTACTTTTCTTTTAAGCTGAACATATTGGTCAGTAAGGTTAACCTCTCCTCTTCTGATGTGCCTATAAATTCCCCTTTTCTCCCCTAATAGATGCTTTAGCCTCCTGTTAACCTATTTGGGATCGTTATTTATTTTTTTTTTTTGACAAATTGGCCGTCTCCCACCGAGGCAGGGTGACCCAAAAAGAAAGAAAATCCTCAAAAAGAAAATACTTTCATCATCATTCAACACTTTCACCTCACTCACACCTTATCACTGTTTTTGCAGAGGTGCTCAGAATACAGCAGTTTAGAAGTATATACGTATAAAGATATCTCTCCAAACTGCCCATATCCCAAACCCCTCCTTTAAAGTGCAGGCATTGTACTTCCCATTTCCAGGACTCAAGTCCGGCTATGTAAGTCTGGCTATATAGGTTGGTAGACAGCAACCACCCAGGGAGGTACTACCGTCCTGCCAAGTGAGTGTAAAACGAAAGCCTGTAATTGTTTTACATGATGGTAGGATTGCTGGTGTCTTTTGTCTGTCTCATAAACATGCAAGATTTCAGGTACGTCTTGCTACTTCTTCTTACACTTAGGTCACACTACACATACTTGTATACAAGCATATATATATACACACCCCTTTGGGTTTTTTTCTATTTTCTTTCTAGTGCTTTTTCTTGTTTATTTCCTCTTATCTCCATGGGGAAGTGGAACATAATTCTTCCTCCGTAAGCCATGCGTGTTGTAAGAGGCGACTAAAATGCCGGGAGCAAGGGTCTAGTAACCCCTTCTCCTGTACAAATTACTGAATTTAAAAAGAAAAACTTTCGTTTTTCTTTTTGGGCCACACTGCCTTGGTGGGATGCGGCTGGTTTGTTGAAGAAAAAAAAAAAAGAATAAGAAAGGATCTTTATTATTAGACCTAATTTTTCTCTGGGGAATGTATATACTCTGAGCATGGTGCACTTATTAAGAAAAAAAGCACAAATAGACCCCTCCAAATCAAAGTTGCTCGCATAAAATAATTAGCTAAAAACCCCCAATCGAGTTTGACAGGTGTTCCCCTAATCCACTAAAATGGGCGAACGAAAATCGGGGGATTTTTAAAACCGTATTATCATTATTCTTGTTTCCCATTTTAATGCTAAAATTGTTGGGTTTGTGATCACTTGCCCCAAGCCTTGGGTGATCTCCAGTTTATTTTAGTTTTTTTATTTGACCGACTGGGTTACAAATTTTTTCCCCCCTGGGGCTTTTTACACACTGCTTCAGAAAACAGCCTGAACTGTTTTCCATAAAGTCACTGGACCCTTTTACCCCAAAAATTCCAGTCAATTTGACTAATTAAAGCCCCCTACTATCCTGATCATTGTGTCTAAAACCCCAAATTTCATTCAAAAAAGCCCCCCTCTTCATGACCCAAATTCTGGAGGTCAGTATTTTACCCCTAGAATTAGTTTTTCTTGCCCCTACAAACTCTACCCAAACAATTCTTTTGCTGTTCCATTTTTTTTATACCTGTTTTTATGCAACAATTAATTTTTTCTTGAACAATAATCAATTCTGCCCCCTTCCCCCATTCTCTATCTATGGAACAACTTAAAACCCCTTGCATATTGCACTCAGCAACATATCCTGATTTTAAAAATCATACCCTTTTCAGTTAATGCAATGACATCAAATTTCCCGCACATGTACCAAACGTAGTTTTTTAATCTTATTTTTTGCACTTCAACTGTTAGCAAAAATACCATCATATTTTTTTTTTTCTTTGCACATTTTTTTCCCTTTTACCTTTGTTTTTACACAATTTCTGAATTATCATTACCCCCATTTACTCCATGACAGTTACATTAAGATTCTTTAAATCAGAGCATAAAATCAATTATTCATACTCATTATTTATCATTTCTAAACTGATACCCTAACTGATCCTAGTTTAAAATCCTAACAACCCCCTCAACTGAGCAGCAAGAAAAAAAAACCTCCCGGGATAAGTGAACCCCCCCTTTGGCAAATGTCATTTCGCTATAGAAGTTGTCCCATTGTAAATGAATGGTACTACATTATTCTTAAGTGTTTACCACCCAAAATTTAAATACCAATTGCCGGGAAAACCCTTTTCTTTTCCCAAAACCCCCCCTTTTTGAAAAATGCCACATATAACAGGACGTTCCCCCCCCCTCTTCCTAATTATGTAAATTGCTGTCCGAACCTTCTAAAAAAATCCTCACTTTTTGCTTGCCTACATCATGCCCCCACACTGAGGCAGATAATAGGATTGACCCATTACCTTTCATAAATTTTGTCAAGCCGGCAAAACAAATTCCTCCACCCCAGCCCCGGGAAAAGAAAAACCCCTGTCTCCTACCCTGCCTTCAAGCAAAAAGGCCCTATCCATGTACCTAACCGCAATCCCAACAAAAACAATATTCTTACCTTCCCTTGGTGTCGTTGTCGTGACTTTCCCCAAATGTCGCTCACATTAGTCGGATAGCATGGAAATGCATTAGATGTTTCCAAAACAGTTTCCACACATCTCTTTTTCCTCAGTTTCTACCTTTCCTCCTTTTTGGGCGTCAATTTCTTTCCCATGTACAACCACTGCCCAGTTCCCTTTTGACCTGGGGACTCAAAAACGGGGAGGACTACTATGAACCCTCTTGTTTTCCTCAGTCAATCCCGTACTCCATTTTCCCCACCCCCCTAAATTCTTCCTTAAGCTGCTAGTAAATTTTCCGAGGAGGGCACTTGGTTTAGTCCCCCAGAGAGCACACCGACACATCCTTTACGAGCTAAGTACAGGGCACCCCGGTTAAGTAAAGGTCACCACTGATATTGTCTTTTGTTGATATTGTCTTGTGCATAGTCCCCAACCTTTTTGTAGAAAGGGCCCGTTAAAAAAACAAAATTTTTAAAAGGGGGGCCCTATTTTGTTTTTTTGAAATTTTTAAATAATAATAACAATATACAACAATAACTTAATACTTGATGTGCTGTTGGAGTGGAGCAAGAAATTTTTGAAAGGGGCAGGAAAAACCGGCAGGCCCGGGCTTGAGTCCTGGGGAGGGAAGTACGGCCTGCACTCTAAGGGGGGTGTTAATGTTGCAGTTTTAAAAAAATGTATGAAAGCACCCTTCGGCAAGACAGTGATGGAGTGAAGATGTGAAAGTTTTTTCTTTTTGGGGCCCCCCTCCTGGGTGGGAACGGCCAGTGTGAAAAAAAATAACAATATGCGCATTGCAATTTTTGACAAAGTGCATGTGGAACCTACATGAAAATGAGTTCATAATTTCATGTGAGGGCGCATTCATTTTTTGGAAGGGCCACATGCAGCCCTTGGGCTGCAGTTGGGGGGCCCCCGGGCTAATCCATGTTAAGTTTGATCAGACCAAACAAAGTATGGGAACTTAACTTCTAGCTCGATCTTTCCCCCCACCGTTTTTGCTTCATTTCTTCAAGTTGGTGCCATTTTTTCTGCTGCTCATGCCCTGTTTACCCTGATTTTTCAGTTTTAACAGCCCCCCTTTTATGGAGTTTTCTTTACACAAAAAACAGTAAAGACCATTACTTTTTCTTTATTTTTTCAGTGAACC
>NC_069445.1:33902932-33997363 GCF_026875155.1 Cherax quadricarinatus | reverse complement strand
TAATCACTTCCCCATAAATTCAGGAGAGCAGACCATTTAGATATAAAGAACAGGAACACAAAGAGGCCTATACTTGAGAAAATATCCATATGAACATTATGATAGGATGAGGAAGAATTGTTGAAGATGATAACATTAAAAAGGCCAGCAAAAACTCCATTTCACCATCCTGTTCGGTAGAGAGCAACATATATCTCACTTAGGATGATAGTTAGTACTGAAGTCATCTTGAGGAATAGATGGGAAAAGTAGCTCACAGTTTAAGTTAGTAAGAGAAAAAAGATCAAAAAACCCAATCCAGAGGACTGCACAGGGAGCGCACAGTTTGGTCCTCCTGCAGACTCACTCGGATGATCAGAGTAAATACAGATTACAAACACGGGCAACAAATGGCCTGTGAGACCTGATCGTAATGGGAATTGGAGCAGACAAACTCAGCAGTAGACTATAATATATATTTGCCTTCACCCACTATATACAGGTATGTACACTATGTACAGAAAGAATAATAAGTGCAGACCACGGTGACAGCAAACCAAAGCCAGAATTCACCGTACTCAACCAGCAGGTAGGCAAGTCTGTCAATGCTTACAAGTGAACTACATTGCTTCAGCTTTGGCGGGCTTGCCTGTGATTGGTCAATGAACCAAGGTATTGATTTAACGACGGGTATCCTATTGATCGTTAAACCCTTAACAGCCGGTTCGCTGGTTGGGAGGCAGCCTACATGGGAGCATGACATACGCAGAATAAATTGTAACATATTCTTTGCATGCCACACAGAATAACGATGAAAGGCCTCTGGGACGGAAGGAACAAATGCCTTCAGGATTGAGCCTAATGCTCCAACACTTTCTTTACATGAAAGTATGCATCAAACTAAAGCAAAAGATCTACGTGGCTGCTTTCACAGTAACAACCACAGTAACAAGAGATGCAACATATATATATATATATATATATATATATATATATATATATATATATATATATATATATATATTATATATATATTATAAATTCGTGCCGAATAGCAAACTTGCATCTTGCTTAAAAGCAACGCTCATCTTGACATGTAGGACAAGTGAAAATTTGTGTATGCAATAATTTTGCAAAATCATTCTGAACCTAACGAAAAAAATAATTTGATTGTGTTTGCTTAGTACAAAATATATTGTAAACGTATTTAAAATATTTAGTTGGGTTAGGCAAAAATAAACTGTTCTTGTTTAATAAGGTTAGGTAAGTTTTCTAAGATTTTTGGGGCAAAATTATAAAATTTTTATATTAACAAATTATTTTAAAAAAATTTATCTTAAACGTATAAGAGAAAATTTCAGAAACGATTAATTTAAACGATTCTTGCTAATTGACCATTTACTATTCGCACGACTTATATAAATATAAATATATATATAAAATAATATTAATATATAATATAAAAATATATTATATAATTATATATATATATATATAATTTCAACACACCGCCGTATCCCACCGAGGCAGGGTGGCCCAAAAGGAAAAACGAAAGTTTCTCCTTTCAAATTTAGTAATATATACAGGAGAAGGGGTTACTAGCCCCTTGCCCCTGGCATTTTAGTCGCCTCTTACAACATGCATGGCTTACGGAGGAAAAATTTTGTTCCACTTCCCCATGGAGATAAGAGGAAATAAACAAGAACAAGAACTAGAAAGAAAATAGCAGAAAACCCAGAGGGGTGTGTATATATATGCTTGTACATGTATGTATAGTGTGACCTAAGTGTAAGTAGAAGTAGCAAGACGTACCTGAAATCTTGCATGTTTATGAGACAGACAAAAGACACCAGCAATCCTACCATCATGTAAAACAATTACAGGTTTCCGTTTTACACTCACTTGGCAGGATGGTAGTACCTCCCTGGGTGGTTGCTGTCTACCAACCTACTACCTAGGATATATATATATATAATATATATATATATATATATAATATATATATATATATATATATATATGTCGTGCGGAATATGTAAAACTGGTCAATTAGCAAGAACTCATTTAAAATTAAGTCCTTTCTAAAATTTTCTCTTATACGTTTAAAGATATATTTTTTTCATTAATGTTAATCCGAAAATTTTTAATTTTGCACCAAAAGAATCTTAGAAAACTTACCTAACCTTATTATAACAAGAATAATTTATTTTAGCCTAACCCAACTAAATATATTTTAGATTTGTTTACAATAATTTAATACTAAACAAACACAGTAAAATATATTTTTTTCGTTAGGTTCAGAATGATTTTGGCGAAATTATTGCATATGCAAATTTTCGCTTGTCCTATATGGCAAGATGAGCGTTGCTATTTAAGCCAAGATCGCAAGTTCTGCCTATTCGGCACGACATTATATATATATATATATATATATATATATATATATATATATATATATATATTATATATAAATTAACAAATCGGCCTTCTCCCACCGAGGCAGGGTGACCCAATAATAAAATTATTATAATCATGGGGAAGCGCTAAGCCCGTAGGATTATACAGCGCATGTGCGGGGTGGGAGATGGAAAGTATTTAGGTTCAATTCAGGGAACTGGAGCACAGATTCAATTCCCTAGATCAAGAGCCCCTCACCAGCGTCAAGGAACCTCCCTTGAGGGGAGGGTGATCCAAAAAGAAAGAAAATCCCCAAAAAGAAAATACTTTCATCATCATTCAACACTTTCACCTCACTCACACATAATCACTGTTTTTGCAAAGGTACTTAAAACACAACAGTTTAGAAGTATATAGGTATAAAGATACACAACATATCCCTCCAAACTGCTAATTTCCCAAATCCCTCCTTTAAAGTGCAGGCATTGTACTTCCCATTTCCAGTACTCAAGTCCGGCTATATAAAAATAACCGGTTTTCCTGAATCCTTTCACTAAATATTGCCATACATTACCAACAGCTCGTCAGGTCCCAAAAAACATTTGTCTCCATTCACTCCTATCTAACACGCTCACACATGTTTGATGGAAGTCGAAACCCCTCGCCCACAAAACCTCCTTTACCCCCTCCCTCCAACCTTTTCGAGGACGACCCCTACACCGCCTTCCTTCCCCTACAGATTTATACGCTCTCCATGTCATTCTACTTTGATCCATTCTCTCTAAATGACCAAACCACCTCAACAACCCCTCTTCAGCCCTCTGACTAATACTTTTATTAACTCCACATCTTCTGCTAATTTCCACACTTTGAATTCTCTGCATAATATTTACACCACACATTGCCTTTAGACAGGACATCTCCACTGCCTCCAACCGCCTCCTCGCTGCAGCATTTACAACCCAAGCTTCACACCCATGTAAGAGTGTTGCTACCACTATACTTTCATACATCCCCTTCTTTGTTTCCATGGATAACGTTTCTTGTCAGGTAGCATATATATTGCCCATACATACACAATAAATATGCAGTTTGCAGTTTTCAACTATTTTGCATGACTGTACCTATCTACAGTCATAAAGAACAAAAAGGCAAAATACCGTGACTGGAACAATACAAAAACCCTTCTCTCTCTCTCTCTCTGTGTGAGAGTTATTTGTGTACCACAGTCATCCAAAATACCCAGAACCCACCACGTGGAAGCGGCTGTTCTTTCTGACTCAGGAGGTCAAGAAGTAATGAGAAAGAAATATGATCGCTATCGTTGAAGATCTTTTATTACCGTACAACTGAAATCGACCTGTATGCGTGAGAAACAACCTACTGCAGATGTGTTGAAATACCAGTGTTCAAAACATGGAATAGTAGTGGGCCAAGAAACGACTAATTGGTTCCGCAAAAGTTACAATATAACCCTCCTCATATTAATAATATAGTAATAATAACATCTTTATTTCTACATGTACAAGGTATCCAGTCCTAGCTGACATCAATGACATACTACTATATAGAAAGCCCCTTGTTATTTCTGGCAAATTAGGTCAATTTTGTCCCAGGAGGCAACCCACACCAATCGACTAACACCTAAGTACCCATTTAGTAATGGGTGAACAGGGACAGCAGGTGTCTTATGGAAGCACATCCTAATGTTTTTCAGCCGTACCGGGGATCGATCCCCGGACCTCAGTGTGTGAGCTGAGTGCACTGCGATCGAGCTAAGGGATACCCAGTATTATTAATATTATTACAACCAAAACTATGCGCTAAACCCACAAAATAATCTTCATAGAGAATGAGAATTAAAATCGCCTATTAAAAGGGGTGGCGTACGTAGGGACGTAATTAAAGTTTATATATGTATTTAAGAGTGAGATGATTATTATTATTATAATCAAAAAGAAGCGCTAAGCCACAAGAGCTATACAGCGAGAGTGAGATGAAAAAGGTACAAACAGTGACCCATGTACCTACCACTTGTCTAAGAGATGAGCTGCGGTGCACTCAAGTGGAGAATGAACGGATATTCGAGAATGTAAAATATCACCGCGCATTAGAAATCAAATTTCGTTGTTTGAAGCATCGGGATAAGGATCGAGTGACTGTAAAAGACCGAAGCCAGGGATAGAAAGTCCGACTGTTACGTAATTAGGCTCTTGTAAACAATGTGATAGTGACTAGTGTTTACTAATAATATATTATTATTATTATTATTATTATCATTATTATTATTATTATTATTATTATTATTATTATAATCAAGGGGGAAGCGCTAAACCCGGAGGATTATACAGCGCCTGGGGGGGGATGTGGAAGGCATTCAGGCTTAATTCGGGGAACTGGAGCACAGATCCAATTCCCCAAATCAAGAGCCCCTCACCAACATCAAGGAACCTTCCTTGAGGGGTACGAATAATATAACTTGTTAGGATAGTTGGTAAAGTAGATATGGAGTAGCAGAGGCAATTAAAAATGATTTAAGTGTAGTAGACTGTTTGGTTAGTTTAATATTTTTATTATGCACTACATGCCCATCTTGTGGGCGGTAGTCAGAAAGATTGCGGACACATAGTGGGTCCAGGGGCTGGGCCGCAAGTTTTGATAGATGTTTATATCTGGTTACTATAAGTAAGTTTATTCAGGTATACACAAATACAGTTACATAGATTATCATACATAGCAGCATATGTGTAGAGAACCTAGGATAACCCAAAAAAGTCAGAGTGACTTATTTCCATTGGGGTCCTTTTAATAGAAGATTTCGTTCGGATTTTTAACCCCGGAGGGTGTAGCCACCCAGGATAACCCAAGAAAGTCAGTGCGTCATCGAGGACTGTCTAACTTATTTCCATTGGGGTCCTTAATCTTGTCCCCCAGGATGCGACCCACACCAGTCGACTAACACCCAGGTACCTATTTGCTGCTAGGTGAACAGGACAACAGGTGTAAGGAAACGTGTTGAAATGTTTCCACCCGCCGGGAATCGAACCCGGGCCCTCCGTGTGTGAAGCGGGAGCTTTAGCCACCAGGCCACCAGGAGTTGTTGGCTTACAGATTTATTTTGTGACAAACTCTTCCTCCTTCACAGATCAGATCTTGCTTTTCCGAAGGAGAATGGGACACCGGCGAGATTACAAAGGATGTACAGTGGACCCCCGGTTAACGAACTTTTTTCATTCCAGTAGTATGTTCAGGTGCCGGTACTGACCGAATTTTTTCCCATAAGGAATATTGTGAAGTAGATTAGTCCATTTCAGACCCCCAAACATACACGTACAAACGCACTTACATAAATACGTACACTTACATAATTGGTCGCATTTGGAGGTGATCGTTAAGCGAGGGTCCACTGTACTTTGTCGCAGTTAAGGTAGAGAGTCGGTCGCCAGTGCCATAATTGTTTCTCCACAAACTGGACATTTCTTCTAGCGATTTGCAATATTTTCTTTTGGGTGGCAATATCACCAACATTTGTGGCATTATTGCTTTGTTGGTGTGAGTTCCCTCACCGAGCTGCATTGACCTGTTATGTATACTGTGGAGGAAAGTTTATGGCAGTTAATAATTTTAACTATATTGCTCGGGTACCATCTCAGTCTGTGAGCAGGGTGAACATACGTTTCAACTTTGGTGATTAGGTGTTGTAGTTGCAATTGTATTTGGATGTCCACATAACAGTCTGTGAAGTCTTATTATATGACTGTGAGGGATGAAAATGGTTCATTGTCATGAAATGAATGCAGCATGTCAGTGTACGGTCATGTTAATGGTGTGGTGACGCCCTTACTCTGTCAGCTTGATCACCATCATTAACTCTTCTAGAGGATGAAAGATGTATACGCCGATATGGATCAAGAGTGCTTGTCTAAGATTGTAGTTCGTTGGTGTAGTGAAAACTTTGTCGTCCAGTGTCGTTTTTTGGAAGATTTCTTAGCGGGTGGTTTCCAGGTGCCTGGTGGCTACAGCTTTCGCTTCGCACGGTGGGAGTTCGGGTTCGATTCCCAGCGAAGGGGTGGAAACATCAGACGTCTTTCCTTACACTGGTTGTCTATGTTCACCCATTAGTAAAACTGGCACTTGGGTGTTAGTCGACTGGTGTGGGTCGCATCCTGGGACAAAACTGACGTAATTTGCCCAAAATGTTCTGCACAACAAGGGGCTTCCTATATAGTAGTATGTCATTGATGTTGGCTAGGCCTGTATACCTTGTGCATGTACTTGTAGTAAATAAAGACATTATTTATTATCGAGATGTATGCTATGCAGCCATTATCGTTTGTATGTCGTTGTCTGAACAGCCTCCAGGCTGGAGTCTACCTGGAGGTTATTCCGGGGATCAACGCCCCCGCGGTCCGGTCCACGACCAGGCCTCCCAGTGGATCAGGGCCTGATCAATCAGGCTGTTACTGCTGGCTGCACGTAGTCCAAAGTACGAACCACAGCCCAGCTGATCCGGCACTGACTTTAGGTATTTGTCCAGCTCCCTCTTGAAGGCAGCCAGGGGCCTATTGGTAATTCCCTTAATGCTTGGTGGGAGGCTGTTGAATAATCTTGGGCCCCAGACACCTATGGTGTTTTCTCTTAGTGTACCAATGGCGCCCCTACTTCTAATTGGGGGGTATTTTGCATCGCCTGCCCAGTCTTTTACTTTCGTAGGGAGTGATTTCTGTATGCAGATTCGGGACCATTCCTTCTAGGATTTTCCAAGTGTAGATTATGATATCTCTCTCCCTCCTGCGTTCCAACGGGTACAAGTAAAGTGCTTCCAGCGTTCCCAGTAGTTAAGGTGCTTGACAAAACTTATACGTTCAGTAAAGGATCTCTGTACACTCTCTAGATCTGCGATTTCACCTGCTTTGAATGGAGATGTTATTGTACAGCAGTATTCCAGCCTAGAGAGATCAAGTAATTTGAAAAGGATCATCATTGGCTTGACATCTCTCGTTTTGAACGTTCTCATTATCCATCCTATCATTTTCTTTGCGCTTGTGATCGTGGCACTGTTGTGATCCTTGTCTATCCTTTGGTGTGTAAACATTATTATAATCATGATCCCTCAAGGAAGGTTCCTTGACGCTGGTAAGGGGCTCTTGTTCTAGGGAATTGGATCTGTGCTCCGGTTCCCTGAATTGAGCCTGAATACCTTCCATCCCCTCCACATGTGCTGTTTAATCCTTTGGGTTTAGCGCTCTCCCATACTTATAATAATTATTATAATCATGGGGAGCGCTAAACCCATAGGATTATACAGCGCAAGTGAGGGGGGATGGAAGGTATTCATGCCCAATTCAGGGAACCAGAGCACAGATCCAGTTCCCTAGATCAAGAGCCCCTCACCAGCATCAAGGAACCTCCCTGGGGGGAGGGGATGTAAACAACAAAAGTCGGTATAATCAAGGTATAACAAGAGTTAGATACCAGGATGGGTAAGAATACCAGAGCTAATTTTTGGGTTTGCCTAATGATCCAATCCCCTTCCAAGTGTTACGGACTACCACACTACTGAATTCAGCAAATGGAAATTTTTGTTATTAAAAATCACGTGGGTAGCGCTAAACCCGTACAAGTTCATACAATACCTACAGAAAGAGAGACATTCAGATTTGATCCAAGTAAGAAATGGGCAGGTCCAATTCCTTGAATAAAGAACTTGTTCAGCATCAAGAACCCTTCTTTGAGGGGAAACAAATGGGGAAGATCTATGTTATGTGAGCCGAATAAAAAACGAGGGGTGCTGGGCTTTTAGTCATGCAAAGCCACTCCAACACTGCCATCATGCAAGATTACCCAGGGTGGAGAAGAAGGACGAGAAGTGTAAAGGAGAGGAGAAAAGTGAATGAGAGAGAGAAGGGGGGAGAAGTCAATGGAACAAGCAAGAGAAAAGGGAGAGGGAGGAAAATAAGGGAAAAGAAATTAATGGGTAAAAGTGCCAATATGTACTTTATTCCCAGGGTATGACCTCATCAAAATTACACTTACCATAACTTCTCCTCATCCACAGATTATCTATGGACCATCATCTATGGCTCCAATTGCCTAGCATTATATATCTAGGACTTTGATGACTGTTGTATGTTGCATCCTGGGAGAGAATCTAAAAATTGGACTCCAATGAAAATAAGTAATACTGCTTGGTTTTATTCAGTTATCCTGGGCTATTAACCCTCCGAGGTCAGTAATATAAACCATCCCACGGGGGGGGCTTGAACCCGTGGTCAGAGTCATAAAACTCTAGACCTACGCATTATCCACTGGGCCAGCTGGCTACAGTAAGATTCATCCAACTAGGTATATTTATGTACCATAGGAAGGTTATCATAGGCAATACTGTGACAACAGATGCAAGTTTTTACAGATGAATCTCCTGCCAGCGTGGCTGTGACAAACTCTAGTTCAAGTCCCCTCAAAGCCGTCATGATGACCGTGTGTTCAAGCCCCACCCGTGGTATGGTTTGTTAGCAATCATGTCACTACAATTTCGTAAGTCAGTAATATAGGTAGTCTTATTGGTCCTCATGAATTTCTCTAAGCCCCAAAGGAGATCTACTAAGTACGCCTTTCTTTTCATCTTTTTTTTATCATGTTCACTGGGAAGCACCAAGCCAGTAGAGGCCATACATTAAATTAGTAATAATAATAATAATAATAATAATAATAATAATAATAATAATAATAATGATAATACAGTGGACCCCCGCTTAACGATCACCTCCAAATGCGACCAATTATGTAAGTGTATTTATGTAAGTGCATTTGTACGTGTATGTTTGGGGGTCTGAAATGGACTAATCTACTTCACAATATTCCTTATGGGAAAAAATTCGGTTAGTACTGGCACCTGAACATACTACTGGAATGAAAAAAGTTTGTTAACCGGGGGTCCACTGTATCTTTATTTCAACAAGCACAGGCTGCATGACCCTTGTGGGTTTAGCGCTTTAACCCTTAAATGGTCCAAACGTGTATATACGTTTTATCAACATCTGAAAGTGTAAAAAAATGTAGAACTTTTTGTTTTGTTTTACATTTGAAAACGTGTAAAAAAAATTTTATCTACTTTTTTTTTGGTTATATTTGAAAATATGTAAAAAAAAAGTAGATCTACTTTTGTAGCACTACGAATTTGAACATCGATCTGTTTGGACCGTTTAAGGGTTAATTGATTATAATAATCTACATGTGGCGAGGAACTCTTGATCTAGGGAATTGGATCTGTGCTCCAGTTCCCTGAATTAAGCCTGAATAGCTTTCATCCCCCCCCCCACAGGCACTGTATAATCCTACAGGTTTAGCACTTCCCATGATCATAATAATAATAATAATAATAATAATACAAGTACATGTACAAGGTATACAGGCCTAGCTGCCATCAATGACTGCTACTATATAAAAAGTCGCTTGTTTTGCACAGCATTTCAGACAAATTAGGTCAGTTTTGTCCCAGGATGCAACCCACACCAGTCAACTAACGCCCAGGTACCCATTATTACTGATGGGTGAACATGGACAATCAGTGTAAGGAAACACTCCCCATGTTTTCACCCCTTTGCCAGGAATCAAACCCGGACCCTCACCATGTGAAGCGAGAGCTTTTGCCACCAGGCCACAGGGCACCATAGCTAAACCACCAGAGTCATATAATATAATACAGCATGTTCATTTTATGTGCTAAACCCATCTGGGTCCTAAGGTGCACTGCAGTGTCAAGCCATAAATAAATACTAATAAAATAGATTTTGACAGGTACCTCTCAGTAAGTACTTGTGTAAGATCATCCAGATATTACTACCAACACTTCATATATTAATACAGCAATATACATTATTCACAAAAAAATGCTTAATTCATAGGGGCCATACAGTACTACATTTAAAATAAAAACTGGGGTCATATGTAACTAGTACCTATAAGCTGGAGTAAAGAACTTAGATACCACCCAGTGGCTTTCTTGTCAATGACATGATATTATTATTACTATTACATATATGACGAGGAAATGCTAAACCCCCTAGGGGTTATAGAGGACCTGGGGGGAAGGAGACCTTCAGATTCGATCCAAGGAAGGGAAGCACAGGTCCAGTTCCTCAGATCAAAAGCCCTTCACTGGCACCAAGGAACCTACTTTGAGATAAGTGACTTGACACAGCCCCCTGTGTGGGCACAACATTATTGTTAACAAAGGTGTCAACTGCATCTGTCATTTCATACACAGTTTATGTAATAAAAATATCCCCACTTATATTTTACAAGGAAATTATTTAAACAGTCTTCTATGTAAAACTCTTTATGCTATTCTATATATACATATTAATATCAATATATAAAAACAAAAATAAGTCTTGCAATTTGTTATTTATTCTTAAATCAGGCTCCTCTCTAACTGTAAGAGATGCCACTTATAAAATGCCAGAGTAGACTACAGTATACACTATACAATGATACCTCAACAACCATTACAGGACTTTTTCTCATCCTAAGAGTGTGTTCTCTCACCTGAAAACTCACTAGACAACCCAATGGTGTTGAAACTAAATACTTAGAAACAACAAAGAATACATCATGTCAACATTGTGAAAGTTGCATTATATAGTGCATATGAATAAGTAAATAATATGCATTTGTGTACTGTACTTATTCATATATACTCATATACATAATGCATGCAAAATAGGGTGGCCAATAATTTGACTCCCAGTAATTTTCACTCCTGGTGATTTCACTCCCCATATTAAAAATCAACATTAAACATTTAAAACATTAATATAAACATTTATTAAAGCCACTAATTAAAACATTCATATTAAACAGTTATTTAAACATTTATGGTTAAGTTTGATTCAGTTGGGGTGGTTAAAGTTAGATGAAGTTAGGCTATGTTAGATAAAGTTAGACTATGTTAGATGAAGCTAAGCTATGTTTGATGAAGGTAGGTTAGGTTGGATTCTGTTAGATTAAGTTACTTTAGAATATATTAGGCTAATGCAAGTCAGATTAGATTAAATTAGATTAGGTTAGGTAAGATTAGATAAAGTTCAAGTAGGGTAGTTCAGCATAGGCTTAGTTAAATAACCTAATTTTTAACTTTTCAATTCAAACTATTGATTGTGGGTCAAATTACTGGAAGCAAAATTACCAGGGTCAAATTAAGAGTCAATGAAGTTGCAAACAGATGACTAGGGTATGCAAACAAACAAAAGAGGGTAGAAATAGAGCTTGAAGTCATTTGGTTCCTGAGATAGAGGTCAGGCAATAGGGTTGAAATAGGCAACTCATGCCTTATCAAGTAAGAGGACCAAGGATGTTTGAGAAAACATATGTTCTATTTCAACCCAGTTATCTGACCTAGTTTCTAACAATGGTTATGCTCCAAAGCCAAAAGGTCTCAAGCTCTATTTCCACCACTTGTGATTTATTTACATACAGTATGTATGTACTCGATGTGTGTTGTGCGTCTTAAGATGAACTTGCCTTATCTAAAAATAATAAGTGAAGCATATATTTTTATTAAACATAACAAAAATCAGTTGGTACATTTCAAAATTATTACTGTGTGATATTTCACTAATAACTAGTATGGAATTAATTCAGTAATAATAATAATAGTATAATCAAATTAAGTGCTAAATACAGAAGGGTCATACAGAGCTGTGAAAAGTACAAAAGGAGGAATGTTCAAAGGTGAGGTGAAGAGGAGTGCAGAGGTAGGCATTAGTGAAGGTGGGGGTTAGTGCAAGAGTAAAATTTAAATCAAAGTTGGTGTAGTAGGTTAGTTTCTGATAAAAAATCAGAGAGAGAGCCTTGCATCAAAGGTGGGACTTTCAGTGATGTCAGTTAGTGTGTGTGTTGGAAAGGCATATATGTCACCTAATTTAAGCTGCTATTACTATGGTAAGTTAGGATTAAGATACCGGTACAGTATATTACACCAAATGACATAAATTTATCAAAATCATGTCAGGTTGCTAGGATAACTTACTACAAAACTTTTAATTTACATACTATTTTATTTCAAGCAAATACATCTTATATCTTTCTGTAAGATGAGAGGTAAATCTTAGGAACTTAACCCTTTGACTGTTTTGGTCGTATATACGTATATGTCTTATGAGCCAGTGTTTCGGACGTATATGTACTCAGTAATTCTAGCGGCTTCAAATCTAGCACGAGAAAGCTGGTAGGCCCACATGTGAGAGAATGGGTCTGTGTGATCAGTGTACACCATATAAAAAAAATTCTGCAGCATGCAGTGCATAATGAGAAAATACATATTTTTCAAAAAGCCCATAAAATTTCGATGAAATTCAGAAATAATTTTGAATATTTCTGACCGTTTTTTTGGATTAAAACGCAGACTTTGAGGTGTATTTTCATATAGTATTTATCGTTGTATTCTCATTTTCATGGTCTCACGTGATAAAATGGAAAACACATTGCAGAAATAGAGATGATTTTGATTAGTTTCACGATGAAAACAACATTGAAATTGAGCTCAAAGTATCGGAAATGTTCGATTTGTACCAATGTTCAAGAGTAAGCAAATCACACCACACGTCCAATACACATCAACTGGGGAGTCTAATATTCCTAGTACACTGGAATTATTTACTAGTACACTAGTACTAGTACACTGATATTATTAATACCATTTTAACAATAATGCAGTAGTATGCATAACAGTAAATCTTCTATTTTTTGTATAAATAAAAAATCAAAATAGAAAGCAATAGTAATATAAGAGGGGCCTAGAGATGTGACTAATGAACAGAGGATATGTTATTTTAGTGCCAAGAATGTTTACATTGTTTATTCTGGACCCTATTTTGAAATTGGCATCTTTTTTAATTTGCATGAAATTGGCCAAATTGCCAATTTCTGACCACTTTATTGGGTAGTTCAAATCGGAAAATGGGCTGTTTCTTGTACTCAATTGATAGAAAAAAATGGAGTTCTAAAGTTTGGTCAACTGGAACAACGGAATTGGCCAAAAACAGGGCTGAAAGTCAGCGAAATTGCCGATGCGTATATATCGCCGAGACCGCTAACTTTGCGGGAGCGTAATTCCGTGAGTTTTCGACCAAATTTTGTACCTTTGCTGTCATTACCATTGGGAAAAGATTCTCTGTCATTTCATAAGAAAAAATCATTTTTTTTTTTTCCAAAAATTTTGCGACATAGAATGACAGTTTCAGAAAGGGGCTTGTGACAGTCAAAGGGTTAAACAGTGTGTACTTACATTCACTATAAAATAAATGAATGTACATATGTCTATGTATATGTATCTATGTATATATGTGTGAGTATGTCTGTACATACGTGTGAGTATGTCTGTATATCCTAGGTAGTAGGTTGGTAGACAGCAACCGCCCAGGGAGGTACTACCGTTCTGCCAAGTGAGTGTAAAACGGAAGCCTGTAATTGTTTTACACAATGGTAGGATTGCTGGTGTCTTTTTTTTTCTGTCTCATACACATGCAAGATTTCAGGTACGTCTTGCTACTTCTACTTACACTTAGGTCACACTACACATACATGTACAAGCATATATATACACACACACCCCTCTGGGTTTTCTTCTATTTTCTTTCTAGTTCTTGTATGACCAGTGTGTTGAAAGAAGATGTCTGTATATATGTATGTATGCATGTATGTATCTATCTATCATCCTAGGAAAGGATGGAGGGAAAGGATGAAGGAGGTTTTGTGTGCAAGGGGCTTGGATATGTGTGAGCATATTAGATAGGAGTGAGTGTAGACAAATGGTTTTTAGGACCTGACGAGCCATTGGAGTGAGAGTAAGGTAATATTATGTGAAGGGATTTAGTTCAGGAAAATCAGTTAGCCGGACTTAAGTCCTGGAGGTAAGAAGTACAGTGCCTGCACTCTAGAGGGGCTTGGGAGAGTTGATGTTAGGATGGACATCTGAAATGTCGCATTTGCATGCCTCTGACAAGACAGTGATAGTGTAAATGATGGTTAGTGTGTTTCTTTTTTGAGCCACCCTGCCTTGGTCCAAAACAGCCCATCTAGTTGTGCCAGCACTTTTGTATGTATGTGAGATAAGTGAGACAAGGCCTTTGAATGCTGCAATAAGGAGGAGGAGGCTGGAGGTAGTGATGTATTCAAGATCAATTTGTGGTATGACTATTATAAAGTGTATGTCAAATGAAGAAATTATAAGACAGTATAGTAATCTGAAAGATATAATTTAGAGATCTGTAGAGTCCTGTGGTTCCATTGGTAATGCACTCAGCTCACTTACTGTCTTGATTCATTCTCTGGCATGCGTGGGAACACTGAGCATGTTTCCTTACACCTGCTACCCCTCTTCACTTAGTAGTAAGTAGGTACCTGGGTGCTAGTAAAAGTGATCTGTGTAATAATAAAAAAAAAATTTAACCCTTTAGGAAAGATGATGGAACAACATAAGAACATAAGTTTATCAAGAGAGTATATAAATCTTGAATATCTGGAAGGGGTGAAAGGATGATGTTAAGGGTTTGGGTGGTAAGCATCCAGCAGGCATGTATGTGTGTCAGAGCAGAGTAGTGAAGACAGAAATGTTGGGGACCACTTCCTTGATCTGTTATGAACCTCCTATTTTTTTTGACTACCACCCATAGGATGGGTATGGAGCATATATTAAAATCAACGAAATGACAAACTAGCCAGAGACAAGTTTTTTTTTTATTGTTACACAACCTGCTGTTGAAGGGTAAGCAAAGCAGGGTTTATGAATGGAATCAAAGAAACTGGTTAGCAGAACTTGAGTGCAGAAGGTGGGAAGTACAGTGTCTGCACTCAAAGCTTGAGTGAGGAAGTTGTAATTCAGTGGATTATATATGAATTGTGATGGCCATGCTCTACTGGAAAGAACTAACAAATGAGTGATGGTAAACAAGTTTTCCCTTATTTGTGTCACCCTACCTTAGTGGGAAGTGGTTGATTTGATATGTTAAAAAATTAAATCATGCATACACAGTACACACATACTGGCACCAATGTTGTAGCAATTAATTAACTATAGTGTAAATAATATACTTTCTTCTTCTTTCAACAAACCAGCCATATCCCGCCGAGGCAGGGTGGCCCAAAAAGAAAAACAAAAGTTTCTCTTTTCAAATTTAGTAATTTATACAGGAGAAGGGGTTATTAGCCCCTTGCTTCCGGCATTTTAGTCGCTTCTTACAGCACGCATGGCTTACGGAGGAAGAATTCTGTTCCACTTCCCATGGAGATAAGAGGAAATAAACAAGAACAAGAACTAGAAAGAAAATAGAAGAAAACCCAGAGGGGTGTGTATATATATGCTTGTACATGTATGTGTAGCGTGACCTAAGTGTAAGTAGAAGTAGCAAGACGTACCTGAAATCTTGCATGTTTATGAGACAGAAAAAAGACACAGCAATCCTACCATCATGTAAAACAATTACAGGCTTTCGTTTTACAGTCACTTGGCAGGACGGTAGTACAGTGGACCCCCAGTTCCTGATGTTACCGGTATCCAATAAATTCGGTTGCCGATGCATTTGATTGAAAAAATTTTGCCTCGCTTCCCGATACAAAACCCGGTATGCGATACGAGACATGTCCAATTGTGGCCTGAACTCCCCCGTGTGTACCAGTGTTTACAAGCCAGCCAGTGTGCACGCATCAAAGGATACATTCAGTACATTCCATATTATCACTGTTTTTGGTGCTTGTTTCTGCAAAATAAGTCACCATGGGCCCCAAGAAAGCTTCTAGTGCCAACCCTTCCAGACCAAGGGTGCTACTGACTATTGAAATGAAAAAAGAGGTAACTGCAAAGTACGAAAGTGGCATTGGGAAAGTCCTTGGGGTTGGAGGTTAGTGGGGAGGATGTGGAAGAGTTGGTGGAGGAGGACAATGACGAACTAACCACTGATGAACTGCTAGATCATCTTCAACAGCAAGAGGCCAGACCTGAGGAAACTGCTTCGGTGGAGGGGATAAAGAAAGTGAAGCAGTTGCCTACTTCTAAGATTAGGGAAATGTGTGCAAAGTGGCTTTGATGAAAATCACCCTCAGACAGCTACTGCAAGCCGTGTTGGCAACCTGTACAATGACACTGTTGTGAACCACTTTAGGAAAGTCATAAAGGAACGGGAGGTACAGGTCTCTATGGACAGATATGTTGTGCGACAGAAGTCCAGTGACTCTCAAGCTGGTCCTAATGGCATTAAAAGAAGAAGGGAAGTAAACCCGGAAAAAGACTTGATACCTCCAGTGCTACTGGAGGGGGATTCCCCTTCTATGCAATAGGTTCAACACACTCTCCTCCTCCCATCCCATCAATCATCACCAGATCTTCATTAAAGGTAAGTGTCAATTATATTCTATTGTTATTAATCCACTGTTATTGTTGTTATTGTAATTATTCTAATACATTAAACTTAATATTTCACGTGGTAAAAGTTTTTTTTTTCATACTTTTGGGTGTCTTGCACGGATTAATTTGATTTCCATTATTTCTTCTGGGGAAAATTGATTCGCTTTCCGATATTTTTGGTTTACGATGAGCTCTCAGGAACGGATTAATATCGGGAACCGGGGGTCCACTGTACCTCCCTGGGCGGTTGCTGTCTACCAACCTACTACCTGGTTAAATAATATACAATATATAAAAATCTTTTCAACATATTGCAGAATTTATTGATGCCATACTGAACCACAGAATTTTTTTTTTTCATTATTTTTGTATTGCCAATGAGCTTCAGGCACAAAATGGATATAACTCATATAGTACATACCATGAAACAATAATACACCAGAAAATGCTTTATTTTGTGATGTTAATTTTAACATTCAACACCAAAAAATAAACTCAACATACCAAAATATTTTAAAAATTTAATAGCCAAAGAAATTGCAAGAACAGTGGAGCCTTCACTTATGAGTGTCTCAACGTACGAGTTTTCTGAGATACAAGCCGTTGCTCAGTCAATTTTTTACTCTGAGTTACGAGCCAGTTCTCCCCACTTCCCCCTCAACCCAAAACCTGCACACCTCGCTTGTTTATCTATGATTTCATGCTTTAATTCCATGGAAATCATCCTCTTTTTCTTCTCAGCATTACCCTTTACACTTACTTTCTTAGAACCCATGCTTAGAAAAACAAAAATTTTCCAAATAACTGCTAAAAATGAAAGCAGAGCATGAGATAAATACTCCCACACTGAGGTAAACAGTGAATTGAGTTGGTGGCATTCTGAAGCTCTCATTATTATTATTATTATTATTATTATTATTATTGTTATTATTATTATTATTATTATTATTGTTATTATTATTATTATTATTATTATAAAAATAATAATAATAATGAGTAAGCTTCAATTCCCTAAACTAATAATAATAATAATAATGGAATTAAAGCAAACTGTATGATTGCTGAACTTAACGTTCAGCAATCAAACAAAACACTGAAATATTTTGTCCTGCCGCTGGGACGGATTAATGGCATTTCAATTAATTTAAATGAGGGAAAATTGATTTGATATACCTACAAGCAAACTGAGTTACGAGCTAGGTCACAGAATGGATTAAACTTGTAAGTCAAGGTTCCACTGTACACTAAATTAAATTGATTTATTTACGTTCACAATGTTTTAAAACTTAATATTTATTAAAATATTTAGAATTAAGATGTGTGCATTATACAATATAAAATTGTGTACTGTACTGTAATACAACACAATGTTATTACCCATTTGTGATTACTTAACTGAAGGTACCAAAACACAGACGTTCTTATAATTTTCCATCTTCATTGTTTAGTTCTTGATAAAGTTTTTTCAAGTTTAAAGTGATAACAATATATACCACCTCTTCTTGAATCCCCTGCAGCAGTCTGCCTCTCTAGTTAGAAAATGATCTTTAACAGCATCCTTTCAGCAAGCTTTGATTATTAATTGTTCTCTTGCATCTCACTACCACTGTTACTAAACATTCGCAGCCTAGTTTCATTCTTTAGTATACTTCTAAAATCTATTAAAAATTAGTCTTTGGGCAGTACAGTTAGATCTCAGAATGTATCCCTATGTTTTACATGTTAAATTGGGTTTTCTTTGGAATTTTTTATATAATTACTCACATAAAATGATGGTCAGCTGTATTCTATCTATACTATTATCAAAATGAGTTTAGTCACACAAGACCTAAGAACATATGAAAGAAACAACACTGCAGCAGGCCTACTGGCTCATGCAAGATAGGTCCAAGTCACCTATTGGCTTAAGTCAATGCCCTAACCTAGTCAAGTCAGGTCACATTCACTTAAGGAAGGAGCATGGCATCTGACCTAGTAGCACAAGCTAGTCAGATCCAACTCACACCTACCCACACCCGCTCGTGTATTTATCTAACCTATTTTTAAAACTACACAATGTTTCAGCATCTATAACTGTACTCAGGAGTTTGTTCCACTCATTCACAACTCTATTACCAAACCAGTGCTTTCCTATATCCTTCTTGAATCTGAATTTTTCCAGCTTAAAGTCATTGCTGCGAGTCCTGTCTAGGCCAGATATTTTTAGCACACTACAGTATTTACATACCCTTTATTTATTCCTGTTTTCCATTTATACACCTCAATCATATCCCCCCTCATTTTACACCTTTCTAGAGAGTACAGATTCAGGGCCCTCAGTTTATCCTCACAGGGAAGATTTCTGATACATGGGATCAGCTTTGTCATCTTCCTCTACATTTTCCAGTGCATTTATATCCATTCTGTAATATGGTGATCAAAACTGCACAACATAATTTAAATGAGGCCTAACCAAAGATATATAGAGTTGAAGAACAACCTGAGGACTTCTATTATTTATACTTCTTGATATGAAGCCAAGGATTCTGTTAGCTTATTTGCAAACACTTATGCACTGTTGTTTTAGTTTCAGATTATTGTTAACCATAGCTTAGTTATGGAAGACATCAATTTCACACATCTTAAATGAGTTTCCTATACAGAGGATATTTATCCCAGCAAACTATGAACAAATGAATTCAAAAAGCTTGAAAAGTGGTCTGTGAACAACAAATCTAGTATTAGATTTTCAAATATATTTGAGATTATAAAACTAATGAGGAATGAAATACCTTTTGCCTTAATTGTAAGAATTACATGCTTATAATTTTAGAAATTATACAATACATAAAAAAAAAAAAAGATGTCCCATGTAAAATGTAACATTCTCCTATGATTGCATGTCTGGTGATTATCAACAGACAGTGAGCATGCAAGTGATCCTGATGCAGTGAACATGGTGAAAGTCCAAAATATTTCTCCATCAATAATGTTCCTTGCTATCATATATTGCACAGAATTTAGTACACAAAAAAAAAGTTGAATAATTTTCTGTACTCACACAAAAATGATTACATCCACAAAAAACACTAAACCTATATGGGTCACCAAGACAAAAATTTTATACAAAACATATAGTGCTAGATACTAAAAACTTCATGCAAAATACATCAGTGTAATGACTGCAGTAAGCAAATTATTATTGCTATACTGTACTCACAAAAATAGTGTTAAACCTGTATGGGTCATTCAGCACTATTTCTGTAAGCAAAGCTCCCTCTAATTATTTTTGCTTTGAATCATTACACAGTATGCTATCTTTTCTGAAATAATTAAATTACATATGCTTGTGTCCTTGTTATACAATGTGACAGCACCTCTACATAAACATAAAAGTTTATATATCAGAGTCTGTAAACCACACTAGCATACACTGTATTATGTATACATATATATATAATACAAAATATATATAATATAAAATGGGAGTTGACAACAGTTACTTTTTGCTGATGATACTGTGCTTTTGGAGGATTCTAAAGAAAAGTTGCAAAAGTTAGTGGATGAGTTTGGGAGGGTGTGAAAAGGTAGAAAGTTGAAAGTGAATATTGATAAGAGTAAGGTGATGAGGGTATCAAACGATTTAGATAAAGGAAAATTGGATATCACATTGGAGGGAGGGAGTATGGAAGAAGTGAATGTTTACAGATATTTGGGAGTTGACTTGTCAGTGGATGGGTTTATGAAGGATGAGGTAAACCATAGAACTGATGAAGAAAAAAAGGTGTGTTGGGGTATCTGTGGAGACAAAGAATGTTAACCATAGAAGCAAAGAAGGGAATGTACGAAAGTATAGTGGTAACAGCACTCTTATATAGGTGTGAAGCATGAGTTGTAAATGCTGCAGCAAGGAGGCAGCTGGAGGCAGTGGAGATGTCATGTCTAAGGGCAATGTGTGGTGTAAATATTATGCAGAGAATTCGAAGTGTGGAAATTAGGAAGAGGTGGTTTGGTCATTTAGAGAGAATGGAACAAAGAAGAATGACTTGGAGAGCATATAAATCTGTTGGGGAAGGAAGGCGGGGTAGGGGTCATCCTCGAAAAGGTTGGAGGGAGGGGGTAAAGGAGATTTTGTGGGCAAGGGGCTTGGACTTCCAGCAAGCATGCGTGAGCGTGCTAGATAGGAGTGAATGGAGACGAATGGTTTTTGGGACCTGACAAGCTGTTGGAGTGTGAGTAAGGTAATATTTTGTGAAGGGATTCAGGGAAACTGGTTAGCTGGACTTGAGTCCTGGAAACAGAAAGTACAATGCCTGCACTTTAAAGGAGGGGTTTAGGATATTGGCAGTTTGGAGGAACATCTAAATTGTATCTGAGCACCTCTGCAAAGACAGTGATTATTTATGAGTGATGGTGAAAGTGTTGAATGATGATGAAAATTTTTTTCTTTTTTGCATTTTTCTTTCTTTTTTGGGTCACCCTGTCTCAGTTGGAAATGGCGAATGTGTTAAAAAAACAAATTTACAAAATGAATTATATACTCTATTTGCTGAGACTCAATGATCATTTATGGTCCATAATATCCCTATACAAATAAAAATATACAGATGACACAATCTTTCAAATTATACAGTATATGCTGTCTTAATCTTCAATCAAACTTATTCTATGAAGAGAATAATTGCTCATGAAAAGTACAATAACTGACAGAGCTCATTATTCAAATAAGATGATCTTACATAATATATGTTAATTGCTAATAAACTTATCAGAAGAAATAACATAACAAATAATGTAGTGTAATGCAGTATCTTAATTCCCTGTTTAGCCACCAACTGTTCAGCAACTGAGGATACATTAGAGAAAAAGTCTGCTTAGTGACAACCTGTTCCCAATTTAGTAACCTACTGTAGTACCTCTCATTAGTAACTTCCAAAAATAAAAATAAATCTTTCACATTTATTGACTGGTTTATTAAAAGCTGTGAACCCACCACATGTACAGTGCACCAAACAATCATATATAAAAGTTATGCCTCTGATCCCCAAAAAGTGAGAATAATAAACAAATCATCATAAGCATACTACATATGTGCCATTCATATAAAAACTGTACTTTTAATGTCTTTGTATTTTGTACCCTAAATACTTAATCACATTTACAATTATGAGTGCCTGTCTGATAAAATAAAAGTATAATGAATTGCTTTCCCATAATAAATCTCCGATTATAACATGGGTGGCTATGGAAAAATGAGGGTTGATAAGAGTGTAAAAAAATCACTTAGTCATCGATTTCTCTGGAATGTATTCTGGTTGCTGAGGAGGTAATTAATCTCTTATAAATGCTTTCGTTATGCTACAATCTTCTTTGATAAGTATACTTTGTTACTGTACTACATATTATCATCATAATATTCATGGCAAGAGCAAAACCCATGTAGTACACATGGTCCTTATGCACACATGAATGCACATGCACACACTACAAACTAAGAAAAGAAACAACAAACATACTTGTAGATCAGCTGCATGAGCTACAAAAGCAGGTACTGAGTGCTACAACCACCAGAAAACTTAAAATAAAAACCCAAGAAGGGACAAAATACAGAAGATGGGAAGGCACAAGTATAGCTCTGTTCCAGTAGCTACAAGTATGTACTACACTATAATTACTCAGTAGGAATTTTACCAGTGGAGATACTGTACATAAAGCAAAAGGAGAGAAAAGGGATAAGGGAGAGAGGAGAAGCACTCCTGATCAAAAACAGACTGAGACAAAAAAAATCCATTCCAGATCACAACGTAGCAACAATAAATATAATTGAGAATATTGTAGAGGCAGTAAACGGAGCCAAGGCTAAACCTGTGATAGTGTGAGATTATGATCAATAAAATAAACATTTGATCTGGTACCCACAAAGAGTCTCAAGAGACATGAAGGAGCAAGCTGACTTGAGTATTTGGAACTTCCAAAGCCAGCAAGTTAAAGAGCGATGAGGGTGAGCCTTGTTTTCACTTCCAGCAAAATTAACATTAAGAAAATATATATGGAAAGACCCTGAGAGAAAGCAATCACTGCTGACATTCTGCCACCTTGCAAAACTGCAACTACAAAAAAAATAAGAAGAAATTAGAGAATTAAAAATACTGATGTAAAGGAAAAGTGATGTAGAAATGAGAGATTTTCTGGCACAATAGAGTGGAATGCTGAATACAGGGAACAATCAATCTACTAAATGATGAAAACTTTCAACTACAAGTACATGAGGGCCCCACATATACAGCACCCTCTTTTCAATGTTCCATGTTTTCATTGGCTTTCAACTGAGCTAGTGTTCATTATGCTTGGTGCTGTTATTGCTTTTCTGCCATTTTTGAACAACAGATACATAAGAGAAGGGTGACCGGCACCATATTTTAAGGTAAGTATTGTATGTACTGTGTATTTATTTTACTCTTTTATCTGTTTTATGTGCCTAGCTAAGCTGTATTGAGCATTAAATATATGATAGTGTAAACATGTTATGAGGTGTTTTAGATGCATCTGATAATGAAAAAACTCTTTTTCCACCCACCAACAATTTTCACTTACTGTATGGGGTTGGAAACCTAAGGGCCGTACAAACACGGCTGTCCTGTACAAAAAAAATGGCAGACACATTTGTACCATCCTGTGAGAAAAATAAAAGTGACTAAGAAAATTCAGGTTAAACAAACATAAGCAAAGATAGTGATTATGTATGGGTGAGGTGAGAGTATTGAATGATGATGAAAGTATTTTCTTTCTTTTTGGGGATTTTCTTTCTTTTTGGGTCACCCTGCCTCGGTGGGAGACGGCTGACGTGTTAAAAAAAAACAAAAAACAGGCAAATGCCAAGAACATATGAGCATGAAGAAAAAGTAGACCAAACCCAATTAACAAGTTAACAGAAAAAAAATAATTTATTACTTCGAGTGAAAAGGGAAGTTTAAAAACAGTCACATCAAAAGAAGTATGCAATGAGCTCAACATCAACAAAAAGATTCTATAATGTATTTACAGATAAGAAAAGGCAGAACCACAGATAGAAAGGAGGATAAGACAAATGGAACTGGGAAGTGCTGAAACTAGTAAGGAAACAAGGAGGCCTCTAATGGAACTTGACACATCAAATGCATTAGGACCAGATGAAATATCCCCGCCAATATTAAGAAGATATGCAAGCAGCTACTCACACATATTTAACAAATCAATAATTTGATAAATAGCAAATAAAACTATTATTAAAAAAATGACATGTTGGAAGCTCTGAACTGTAGCCAAGTGTCCATAACAAGTGTAATGTAATGTGCAAACTGCTAGAAAATATAAGAAAAACTTAAGTATCTAGAAAGCCCTAAATTTTTCAGAAAAGAACAGCATGGATTCAGAAATGGAAGGTCATATCTTACAGACATATGAGAAACTAACAAATCAGACAGAAAAGAGGGATAGGTGGACTGTATAATCTCAGACTATGTGGTATGTATGCACCACATAAAACAAATCCTGCAGCACACAGTGCATAATGAGAGAAAAAAGTGAGACCCTAATTTTTTATTAAAACAGCGACTTTGCAGTGTTTTTTCGTATGTTTTTTATAGTTGTATTTGCTATTTCTTGATCTCATTTGATAGAATGGAAGATATATTACAGAAATAGAGATGATTTTGATTGGTTTTAGTACTGGAAATGGCTTGAAACTGAGCTCAAAGTAGCGGAAATGTTAAATTTTTGCCAATGTTCAAGAGTAAACGAATGACCTCACACGTCTAATACTGTACATGCCAAATGATGGGTCTAATATACATTCACAAATGTGGTGATGTTATTTATACAATTATTACAATATTGCATAACAGTAAATCTTCTATTTTTTTGGTTTGAATAAAAATTCATTATGTGAATAAAAAATCAATATGGAATTCATTTGTAAAGCCTGAAAACATAACTAATGAACAGAGGAAATGTTAGTTTAGTGTCAGAAATACCTGCATTATTTATTCTGGACCCTATTTTGAAATTGGAATATTTTGAACCTTGCATTAAATTGGCCAAATTACCAATTTCCAATCACTTTATTTTGTAGTTGAAACAGTTGACTTGGCGATTTCTTGTGCTCAATCGATAGAATTGAAGTAATACTAGTGAAATAGCTAAGAATTTGATCGACTGGAATAATGTAATTGGCCTAAAATGGGAGTCAAAACAAGCAAAATCGCCGATGCGTAAATATCGCTGACACATCAAAATTCGCAAGAGCATAATTTCATCAATTTTCCATCAAACTTTGTAGTACTTTTTGTTTTATTACCTTCAGAAAAAGATTCTCTACCATTTCATAAGAAAAAAATAACAAAATTATTTTTTGAAAATTCTTGGACCCTGGTACACACTTTGAAATTTGGCCTCTGGACCCTGAAAGGGTCCCATTTGTCTTAAGCCCATTAGTGTGCAGTTATGCATTTGTAAGAAATGTTCCAACCATGAAAAAATTGAGTCACTAGATGTACTTTTCTTATTTATACTCTTACTAACTGGCTCTGCCATTAACCCTTTCAGGGTCCAGAGGCCAAATTTCAAAGTGTGCACCAGGGTCCAAGAATTTTCAAAAAAAGCTTTTGTTATTTTTTCTTATGAAATGGTAGAGAATCTTTTTCTGAAGGTAATAAAACAAAAAGTACGAAATTTGACAGAAAAATGATGAAATTATGCTCTCCTGAATTTTGATAATCAGCGATATTTACAAATCGCGATTTTGCCGACTTTGACTCCTTTTCAGGCCAATTACATTTTTCCCAATTGCCCAAATTTTTAGCATTTCACTATTTTACTTCATTCTATCGATTGAGCACAAAAATCACCGCTAAACTTTTTCAACACAAAAAAAAGTATGGGAAAATTGGGTAATTTGGCCAATTTAACCAATTCTAAATTTTCCCAAAATTTCAAAATAGGCCCAGAATAAAAATTGGGATTCATTGCACAAACAGCTTTTCCCCTGTTCATTAGTTATGTTTTGAGGCTTACAAAGAATTCCATTTTGTTTTTTTTAATTCCCATAATAAATTTTTTTATTCAAACCAAAAAACAGAAGATTTACTGTTTTCAATAATTTTAATAATTGCATAAAATTTTATACCACTTTGTGAATGTATACTAACCCACCACTGGTATGTATTAGACGGTGAGGGTTGTTTGTTTACTCTTTAACATCACAAAAATTTAACATTTCCGCTCTTTGAGCTCAGTTTCAAGCCATTTCCATTACTAAAACCAATCAAAATCATCCCCTGTTTTCTGTAATATATTTTCCCCATTCAATAAAATGAGACCAAGAAATCGAAAATACAACAATAAAAAACATACAAAAAACACTGCAAAATCGCTGTTTTAATCGAAAATCATGGTCTCATTTTTTTCCCTCTCTTTAAATACACTGTTGCTGAAATGTTTTGGTTTTATGTGGTACAACATACCACATAGATGTTTTTCCCTCTCATATCTGGGCCCCCAAATTTACCACTCACAGTTATAAAGAGTAAAGCTGAGCTCATGGCGTAGACCCAAAGGGTTTGCCCCTAAAACGTAAAGCCAAATCTAGGGAAACAGCCCCTTAAAAGGGGTTTTAAAAGTTATTTTCCACTCCCCCCCCCTACCCCTTATAAAATACACATGTTTTCAAAAATTTAAAAAAATTTATGTAAATGGTTTGTTGCACAAGCAAAAGGCAGGGGAAAACATGAAAATGTCTTTTTGGGCTGAAAAGGGGTACTGGTAGCCAAATTTTTTAACAAACTTTATTTTATAAAAAATAGGGAAATTATTCAGAAATTTATCCAACAGGGGGTCTAAAATAAAAATAACACAATATTTCAGATAAATAAAATTTTTAAATAAAAAATTTAAGGGAATATTTCTGATGAAACAGGTTTAATTTTAATGAAACCAAAGAGTTTAAATTTTTGCACTAAAATTGCATGCAAATGTACTGAAAACCTTGTTTTAGCTGACAGAAATGTTCTCAAGGTATGCTGTATATAACCAACTTAAATGGATAACTTTCCTATCATTTATATTCTCACAGTTTTAATTAAGCAAACAAGTGATGACTAACTATTATGAAGTTAATTTCATAACTGATGGCATCTATATTCTTTAAGTATATTTCCAGTTCCACACTGAAACAATTACAAAGATACAGTGTGAGCTAAATTATTCCAACAAATGATATAACAAAACAAAAGTATGAAAAATAACAAGTACTGTATTTTTAGAACATAAAAACTCTAAAAATTAAAAAAAAAACAAAAAAATTTACACTAAATAAGCAATATCAATTTAAGTTATATCTCATATATAAAAAAAAATAATATTTTTAATAACAATACCGGGTACAAAAATCTGAATGACCATACCCCCGGCCGGGATTGAACCCGCGGTCATAGAGTCTCAAAACTCCAGCCCGTCGCGCTAGCCACTAGACCAGCTAGCCACAATAAGATTCATCCAACTAGGTATATTTCTACACCATAGGAAAGTTAGCACAGGCACCTCTGTGACCACAAATGCAAGTTTTTACAGACGAATCTCCAGCTAGCGTGGCCGTGACGAACTCTAGCTCAAGTCCCTTCACTGCCGTCAACATGACTTAAGAAATCGTAATGACACGATTGCAAATAAACCATACCCCCGGCCGGGATTGAACCCGCGGTCATAGAGTCTCAAAACTCCAGCCCGTCGCGCTAGCCACTAGACCAGCTAGCCACAATAAGATTCATCCAACTAGGTATATTTCTACACCATAGGAAAGTTAGCACAGGCACCTCTGTGACCACAAATGCAAGTTTTTACAGACGAATCTCCAGCTAGCGTGGCCGTGACGAACTCTAGCTCAAGTCCCTTCACTGCCGTCAACATGACTTAAGAAATCGTAATGACACGATTGCAAATAAACCATACCCCCGGCCGGGATTGAACCCGCGGTCATAGAGTCTCAAAACTCCAGCCCGTCGCGCTAGCCACTAGACCAGCTAGCCACAATAAGATTCATCCAACTAGGTATATTTCTACACCATAGGAAAGTTAGAAATATACCTAGTTGGATGAATCTTATTGTGGCTAGCTGGTCTAGTGGCTAGCGCGACGGGCTGGAGTTTTGAGACTCTATGACCGCGGGTTCAATCCCGGCCGGGGGTATGGTTTATTTGCAATCGTGTCGTTACGATTTCTTAAGTCATGTTGACGGCAGTGAAGGGACTTGAGCTAGAGTTCGTCACGGCCACGCTAGCTGGAGATTCGTCTGTAAAAACTTGCATTTGTGGTCACAGAGGTGCCTGTGCTAACTTTCCTATGGTGTAGAAATATACCTAGTTGGATGAATCTTATTGTGGCTAGCTGGTCTAGTGGCTAGCGCGACGGGCTGGAGTTTTGAGACTCTATGACCGCGGGTTCAATCCCGGCCGGGGGTATGGTTTATTTGCAATCGTGTCATTACGATTTCTTAAGTCATGTTGACGGCAGTGAAGGGACTTGAGCTAGAGTTCGTCACGGCCACGCTAGCTGGAGATTCGTCTGTAAAAACTTGCATTTGTGGTCACAGAGGTGCCTGTGCTAACTTTCCTATGGTGTAGAAATATACCTAGTTGGATGAATCTTATTGTGGCTAGCTGGTCTAGTGGCTAGCGCGACGGGCTGGAGTTTTGAGACTCTATGACCGCGGGTTCAATCCCGGCCGGGGGTATGGTTTATTTGCAATCGTGTCTTACGATTTCTTAAGTCATCTGAATGACATGCCAGGATTACATACAAGAGAATCATCACATGTATCAAAGCTGGGAAGCATACTGCATCAGTGAAGTCAATTACCTGTTGGCTTACTAGAAGACTGGAATTCTCTCTCGTGGAGTCTGAGCCAGATCATCATCCAGAGTAAGTAGTAACTGTAATGAATACAAGTTGAGCATTAAATGATTTTATAACACCCAATTCAAAGTACAATAATGAAAGACTCAATTTACATCGAAACAGTTTAATGTTTAGCAAAGCGCTCACTCTCAAGACTTATTGTGAATATATTACAAAATAATGCACATGATACAGGAGGAAGCATTTATATAAAGACTGGCAAGCCTGCCAGAGTGTAAAGCATTTAACAGGTTTCCATTTCACACATATGACAGGATGGCAGTACATCCCTGGGTGGTTGCTATCAACCTATTACCTGTACCTTTCAGTAAAAAAATACAGTAAAACCTCACATTAACGGACCTCTCATTAATGGATCTTAGCAATTTTGGACAAAAAAAATTGGCCAAATGTTGGAAATATCAGACAAAATGGACAAAAGTCTGTAATTTCAGATTATGTCCATAGCAATTGTGTCTAGTTGTCTTTTGACGAATTTGTACCAAGACAGATCACTCTGACATTTGTCTGGTAAGGCCCAGAGCAGCCACGTCCAGCCCCTGTTTGTGTCACTGTTCCCTGAGCTGTAGACCACCCGCATCAGTTTATTGTTTGTGATCCCTCATGCTTACACTCATAATTTAGTCTCTCATTTTCCCTCTATTTAGAGTATACTCTCCATAACCATGGGTTTTCTACATGCATTATTAAGTATCCCCCATTTCTGTACAATATATCATGTGAAAATAAATTTTGAATTTGAATTTAGTGTAGACGTTAGTGGAACTTCACATCTCCTCTGACTCAGAATAAAAGTTGCTTGGTCAATACTATTCATCACATCATTTTACACCTCATCTCTCCACCATGAAAAGGTAAGTAAAATTACTGTAAATTACATCCAGTATTATAAAATTATTGTACAGTACAGTACTATACCGTAGTGATACAAGTTACAATATACTTGTATTCTTAGTGCCCAGTTGTCTTCTGCAATAGTGGACCAAGTCCACTAGCTCAGAAGACTACCAGATGATTCTGAAAAATAATTTTGTAATTCAGAAGTTTCGGACAATCAACAATACCGTACACACTCTCCCTCATATCAGTTTGTTAATGAGAGGGTTCATTGTATGCTAAAAATTCATTACACATGAAAAGGTACAGTTCACTTATCTCTTGATCTAAAAATCAAGTCACAAATACAGCTTCTCCTCACTTAGTGACGTAATCGTTTACCGACAGCTCGGACTAATGACGGGCTCTCCGACCAGTGTGCATACCTAAATACTGTATGTTAGAGCTGATTTCCTCTATTCTGTTTATTACAATATACAGTACACTACTGTATAAGCATTTAAAAATATACCAGAAATATTATAAATGGTGCGGCGACATTAAAACAATATAAAAAATGGTTGACACAAACCCACTACCATTATAGTATGCTCCTCACTTAGCGACGAATTAATTTACTGACATGGTCTTAGGAATGGAACTCTATCATTAAGTGAGGAGAGGCTGTACTTTTAAAAGCATCATTAACCTGTACTTTTAAAAGCATAATTAACCTATTACAGTGGACCCTCGGCCAACGATGGCATCGTCTAACGTTAAATCCGACTAGCGATACATTTTAACGCAAAAATTTTGCCTCGACTAGCGCTAAAAAATTCGACCAACACGATTCGTTCCATTCGAGACGCGTCCACTTGTGGCCAGTGTTTACAAGCCAGCCAGCCACCGCGGTCCCATCCAAACATACAATCGGAACATTTTATATTATCACAGCGTTTTTAGTGATTGCACCTGCAAAATAAGTCACCATGGGCCCCAAGAAAGCTTCTAGTGCCAACCCTACTATGGAGAATTACTATGGACATGAAGAAAGAGATCATTGCTAAGTATGAAAGTGGAGTGCGTGTCTCTGAGCTGGCCAGGTTGTACACAAAACCCCAATCAACCATCGCTACTATTGTGGCCAAGAAAACGGCAATCAAGGAAGCTGTTCTTGCCAAAGGTGCAACTATGTTTTCGAAACTGAGATCGCAAGTGGTAGAAGATGTTGAGAGACTGTTACTGGTGTGGATAAATGAAAAACAGATAGCAGGAGATAGCATCTCTCAAGAGATCATATGTGAAAAGGCTAGGAAGTTGCATGACAATTTAATTAGAAAAATGCCTGCAACTAGCAGTGATGTGAGTGAATTTAAGGCCAGCAAAGGTTGGTTTGAGAGATTTAAGAATCGTAGTGGCATACATAGTGTGATAAGGCATGGTGAGGCTGCCAGTTCGGACCACAAAGCAGCTGAAAAATATGTGCAGGAATTCAAGGAGTACATAGACAGTGAAGTATTGAAACCTGAACAAGTGTTTAATTGTGACACTGACAATGTTGTGAAATACTTTAGGAATGTCATAAAGGAACGGGAGGTACAGGCCTCTATGGACAGATATGTTGTGCGACAGAGGTCCAGTGACTCTCAAGCTGGTCCTAGTGGCATTAAAAGAAGAAGGGAAGTAACCCCAGAAAAGGACTTGACACCTCAAGTCCTAACGGAAGGAGATTCCCCTTCTAAACACTAACACCATCCACACTCTTCCCTCCTCCCATCCCGTCAATCATCACCAGATCTTCAATAAAGGTAAGTGTCATGTAATTGTACATGTCTTCTTCAGTTTGTGTATTAAAATTAATATTTCATGTGGTAAATTTTTTTTCAATACTTTTGGGTGTCTTACATGGATTAATTTGATTTCCATTATTTCTTATGGGGAAAATTAACTCGACTAACGATAATTTCAATTAACGATGAGCTCTCAGGAACAGATTAATATCGTTGGTCGAGGGTCCACTGTAGTTGTAAACAAAACTCTATACTGTACTTACCATAAAACCAAAGAACATGGCCCCAGCAGATAAGAAGTGCCAAATATCATGCGTATCATAGAAGTGAAGCAGCAAACACTCATGATTATACTGACGACTGTGTGCTGGTGTCAACTCCCAGGTGGTGGTGTGTTGTGTGTAAAAGAAAATAGCTGCTGCCCACCCCAGCAGACACAAGACAAGATACACAAGTGGCTGAAGCTGTAGCCGTTCTTTGTGGCGTAGCTGCAAATATTTTAATACATTAGAAGAATAATTACTAAATTTAAAAAGAAAAACTTTTGCTTTTCTTTTTAAATTTAGTGTGACCTATAATGAAAAATTTTCGTTTTTCTTTTTAAATTTAGTGTGATCTAAAAATAAAAACTTTCGTTTTTCTTTTCAGGCCACACTGCCTTTGTGGAATACAGCTGGTTCACTGAAAAAATAATAGAAAAGTAATGAGTCATTATACTGTATTTGTGTAAAGAAAACTCCATACAAGGGGGAGCTGTATCAAACTGTAAATCAGGGTAAACAGAGCACTGAGCAGCAGAAAAAATGAGCACCAACTTGAAGCAATGAAGCAAAAACAGGTGTGGGGAAGATCAGAGCTATGAAGTTCAAGTTGCCATACTTTGTTATGGGCCTGAGTCAAACTTACACATGGATTAGACCAGGGGTCCCCAACCTGCAGTCCAAGGGCTGCATGTGGCCCTTCCAAGAAATGAATGCAGCCCTCACATGAAATTATGAACTCATTTTCATGTAGGTTCCACACTGCACAGTGTCAACAATTGCAATGCGCATATTGTTATTATTTTATTATCACACCAGCCGATTCCCACCAAGGCAGGGTGGCCCAAAAAAGAAAAACTTTCACCATCATTCACTCCATCACTGTCTTGCCAGAAGGGTGCTTTACACTACAGTTTTTAAACTGCAACATTAACACCCCTCCTTCAGAGTGCAGGCACTGTACTTTCCATCTCCAGGACTCAAGTCCGGCCTGCCGGTTTCCCTGAACCCCTTCATAAATGTTACTTTGCTCACACTCCAACAGCACATCAAGTATTAAGTATATTGTATAAGTATATTGTTATTATTAGTAAAAATTTCAAAAAATACAAAATATGGCCCTCCTTTAAATTTAGCTTTTTTAACTGGCCCTTTCATACTAAAAGGTTGGGGACTACTGCACAAGACAATATCAACACAAGACAATATCAGTGGTGACCTTTACTTAACTCAGTGGTGACCTGTACTTAGCTCAGTGAGGATGTGTCGAGTGTGCTCTCTGTGGACTGAACCAAGATGCCCTCCATCGAGCAACTTTACTAGCAGCTTAAGGAAGAACTGAGGGTGGTGAAGATGGAGATACAGCGATTGACTGAGGAAAACAAGAGGATTCATAGTAGTCCTCCTGTTGTGAGTCCTCAGGTCAAGAAGGGAACCTGGACAGTGGCTTGACAGCATGGAACGAAGTTGACGATCAAGAAGACGAATGGAAAGGTAGAAACGATGAGGAAGAAAGAGACTGCTGTGGAAACTGTTGTGGAAACATCTAATGCATTCTCCATGCTACCCGACTAATGTGAGTCGACTATTGGGAACGTCACGACAAACGACACCAAGGAAGGTAAGAATATTGTTGTTGTTGGGAATAGCCAGGTTAGGTACATGGATAGGGCCTTCTGCTTGAAGGACAGGAGTAGGAGACAGAGGGTTTGCTTTCCTGGGGCTGGGATGGAGGATATTGTTA
Organism: Cherax quadricarinatus; assembly: GCF_026875155.1. Lineage (NCBI taxonomy): Eukaryota > Metazoa > Arthropoda > Malacostraca > Decapoda > Parastacidae > Cherax > Cherax quadricarinatus. The sequence continues at coordinate 33,964,045 of NC_069445.1, read as the reverse complement.
GCCGGCTTGACAACATCATGAACGGTAATGGGATCAATCCTATTATCTGCCTCAGTGCTGGAGGCAATGATGTAGGCAAGCATAGAAGTGAGGATTTAGTTAGAAGGTTCAGGACAGCAAATGACATAATTAGGAAGAAGGGGGGAAGCGTCCTGCATTCAGTTCAGCTCTGGCTACCTGAGAAGACACATCAGAAGAAGTGAAATGGCATCAAGAGGCTGCAATCATTCTCCAGATGCATTCTGCTACATATGTGGTCAATTCATTAAGACAAGCGAAAAGAAGTTCTCCGTAATAGCATCTAAAAAATGTGTGAAGTTTACTAAGCATATTTTGGCATACCAGTTGGGGACCAAGATAAGACATGGGTACCTCATGTTGCTTGTGAGCATTGTAAGAGAACATTGGAAGGTAAGAATGTCATTAGTTATATGAAGAGTAAAATCTTGAATAGGAACATTTTTTAAATGAAGTGTATATAACAGAAACTGATTCTTTTGTTCTTTTACAGGATGGTATAGAGGAGAAAAAAGAGCCATAAAGTTTGCTGTTCCTAGAATATGACGTGAACCCACTGATCACCCAACCAACTGCTGCTTGTGCCTGGTGGATCCTTCCAAATGCCAAACTGGGAAAAAATACACCTGCTATTTCTTATCCAGACTTTCCCTCTTCTATTGCACCAGCACCACACTGTGCTGATCTTCCTGTACCTACACCTCCAGAAAGAAGTTAATTGTCAGAAGAAAGCAGAAAATCAGAAAATGAAGAGCACAGTGAACAAGGGAGGAATCTTCATTATCCAAACCAACCAGACCTCAATGACCTTATCAGAGATCTTGGTTTGACAAAGTCAAATGCTGAGCTTTTGATTTCAAGGCTCAAGGCATGGGACTTGGTGGTTGAACGTGTGCAAGTGACAAGCCAAAGAAAATGTCATCAACATTTCTCATCTTGACAATTTCAAAGAGAATATGGGAGCATACTTAGAGGAGCAAGGAGAGCGCTTCCACCAAGATATAATGGACTTTGAATGCAGAGATCAAGGATCTTATAATGAAAACATGATGGGAGACTACATTTGTGGGCTTAAACGGGGAAGTGATTCGTTGCATGATCACAAATCTAGAAAAACTGCTCATTTTTAACTTTGTAAATATGTTTCATCAAGTCTAAAGTAAAATTTGTGTAAATTTTTTACATCCAAAACTAGAAAAAAAATATTGAAATTTAGCCATTTTTTGTCAAAAATTCATCCTCTAAGCCACAAAAGCAAAGTTTAAAAGGGATAATGGGCATATTCTATTGCTTTGCAATAAATGGAGTTGGAAAATAATGCTTACTTGCCAGGAACAAAAACTGTGTTACATAGTGTTATGTAAAAATTAAAAACTATGATGAAACTGATGCTGCCCCTGCCCACCTAGGAGAAAATACAAGGATATGCATGCTTGTCCATAGTTGTGGATCACATTCAGAAAGATAGTTGCTATGCACATGTGTTGAAATTCCAATCCTGAGAGGAATCACATCCTGTGCAAAATGCCAATGTGTAGGAAAATGTCAGACTTGCTCAAGGTATTCAAGTGTTAATGCATTGTATCTAATGATATTACAATAAATTAAGTTTCAGATTAATGTATGTGGTATAGTAAACATATTTACTGTACAGTACTTACCTTCATTATTATGTAGAATGCGATATACAGGAGAAGGTTAGTCAGAAATATAATGAGTAGGTATGAGGCAAAATCCTTGGGTGTTGTCACTATTCCATAAATGGCCAGACCCCAGTTAGCAACGTTTCCCAGTAACAGTAGCACCATGCGGTCACAATACATGGGACGGCCAATTTGTCGCCAATCACTAAACTCACTTAAGAACCAAGCTTTCATACGCTTGAAGAGCCCCATATCTGTCAATGAAGAAAATAGTTTGAGGAAAATCTAAAAATTTTAAAAAAGCCTCAGACCAATTTATTTTTATTTATAAAAGCATTAGCACAATTTCAAATTAGTTAATATTAGTACTCAAAATATGTACAGAAATCCTCAATATAATAGACTAACAGGAGAAATGTCGAAGTGTCCATTAAATCAGAGTAACGATAAAATACAGCAGAACCTCGGTTTTCGTCATTAATTCGTTCCAGAAAGTCTGATGAAAACCGAATGCAACAAAAACTGAAGAAAATTAATGTAAATCCAATTAATCCATTCCAGACACCCAAAAGCATTAACAAAAAATACATTTTATAGAGAATAACTATAGTTTTACAGTTTTACATAGAGAAAACAATGAGAAATAAATATAAAAGACTAATAAAATGGATAAATGAGCATTTAACATCACTTTTATCTTTATTGAAGATTCTTGTTGGCGTATGAAAGACGCAAGGAGGGAAGAGGGAGGAGGAGAGGTTATTGGTTGGAAGGGGAATCCCTCTCCATAAGGACTTCAGTTATCAAGTCCATATCCGGGGTTACTTCCCTTCTTGCGATCTGTTTCATTAGCACATTTAATAACCCCTTTCACAACATCAGATTCCTTGATTTCTTTTTTCTTCACCAGGATGGAACTGATCACTGATGACGACTTTCCATACATCCTGGCATGATCGGCCACCAATACACCACTTTCGTACTTTGCTACAAATTCTTTCTTGAATTCTATCGTGTTTCTCACCTTCTTTATCAAAGGGCTGGCACTCGGAACTTTCTTTGGCCCCATGGTGGCTTATTTAGCAGTCCCACTCAATAAACAAGCACAAAAAACAATGGATTCTTATGAAATGCTTCGGATGAACATGCAGGGTAATGCTCACTCAATGAGAAACAAAGCCAGACTGACTCAGAACGCGTGGGATGATTTGTATGGGCGCAGGTAGGCGGACACATTCGGTACAGTAGACCACTGTCAACTTGATGAAAACTGAGGTGATGAACGAAAACTGGGACAAAATTTTGACGCAAAAAGTCATCGAAACCCAAATTCGATGAAAACCAGGGCCAACGAAAACCAAGGTTCTACTGAATGTTATATCTAGTTAGCCGAACTTGAGTCCTGGAGGTGGGCTAGGACCTCGGGTAGCTTTAAGAAGAGATTGGACAAATATATGAGTGGGAGGGGCTGGGTTTGATTGGTGTCAATGGGTACGGGAGTTATTTCTTGGGTAGCTTTAGGTAGAGGTCGTTTTGATAAGGACCTGCCTTGCATGGGCCAGTAGGCCTTCTGCAGTGTTCCTCCATTCTTATGTTCTTATGTTTAAAGGAGGGGTTTGGGATATTGGCTGTTTGGAGTGACATCTAAACTGTCATATCTGAGCGCCTCTGCAAAGACAGTGATTATGTATGAGTGATGGTGTAAGTGTGGAATGATGAAGGTTTTTTCTTTTTGGTGGAAAGGAGTATGGAACAAGTGAATGTTTTCAAATACATGTATTTTAGAGTTGACTTGTCAGCAGATGGGTTTATGAAGGATGAGGGTAACCATAGAACTGATGAATGAAAAAAGGTGAGTGGCGCATTGAGGTATCTGTGGAGACAAAAAATGTTATCCATGGAGACAAAGATGAGAATGTACGAGAGTATAGTGAAACCAACACTCTTATATGGGTGTAAAGCATGGGTTATAAATACAGCAGCGAGGAGGCAGCTGGAGGCAGTGGAGATGTCATGTTTAAGGGCAATGTGTGGTGTACATATTATCCAGAGAACTTGTAATGTGAAAATTAGGAGGAGGGTGTAGAGTTACTAAAAGTATTAGCAAGGCTGAAGAGGGGTTGAAGTGGTTTGGTCATTTAGAGAGAATGGAACAAAGTAAGAATGACTTGGAGAGCATATTAATCTGTGGGGGAAGGAAGGCAGGATAGGGGTAAATCCTCAAAAAGGTTGAAGGGAGGGATAAAGGAGGTTTTTGTGAGCGAGGGGCTCGCTTGATTGTGTTAAATAGGAGTGAATGAAGACCAATGGTTTTTAGGGCCTGATGAGCTGTTGGAGTGTGAGCAGGGTAATATTTTGTGAAGGGATTCAGGGAAACCAGTTAGCCGGACTTGAGTCCTGGAAATGGGAACTATAATGCTTGCACTTTAAAGGAGGGGTATGGGATATTGGTAGTTTGGAGGGACATCTAAACTGTTGTATCTGAGCACCTCTGCAAAGACAGTGATTATGTATGAATGATGGTGAAAATGTTGAATGATGATGAAAGTTTTTTCTTTCTTTTGGGTTTTTTCTTTCTTTTTGGGTCAACCTACCTCGGAAGGAAAAGGCCAGTGTGTTAAATAAATAAATAAATAAATAAATAAATAAATAAATATAATTTTTTTTCAACAAACCAGCAGTATCCCACCAAGGCAGGGTGGCCCAAAAAGAAAAACGAAAGTTTCTCTTTTTAAATTCAGTAATTTATACAAGAGAAGGGTTACTAGCCCCTTGCCCCTGGCATTTTAGTCGCCTCTTACAACACGCATGGCTTACGGAGGAAGAATTCTGTTCCACTTCCCCATGGAGATAAGAGGAAATAAACAAGTACAAGAACTAGAAAGAAAATAGAAAAAACCCAGATGGGTGTGTATATATACATTTTTATTTTATTTATTTATTTATTTATTTATTTAATGTCTTTGCAAACAGTACATTGAGATTGTGTATATACAATTGTGGGTTGCAATACAAAGAGAGCCTCTATTATGCCTAGGCATTATAGGCCAACTTAACATTATTGGCTTACATTCTACTTAATACTAAGGAGTAGTATATCATAGTTGTACAGTAGAAAAGTAATTATTTCATAGTTGTACAGCAGAATATTAATTATAAATGAATCAAAATTTGTATAATACAAAGATATACGTATTTTTATTCTAAAATGCTTTTGTGAAAAACAATGATTCAATTATATTCCTGTCAACAATGGATAAAAGGTTCAATGTGATTGTTTCAGTTATGATGTGGGAGTACATAGGTGAGTAAATGTGTACAGAGTATTTAGCATTTAGTCTAGGGTGATTAAGTGGCTTTTGAGAAGAGTCTTAAATTGATTTTCAAACTGGGTTACTTTAATATCTTCTAGTAATGAATTCCATATTTTGGGGCCCTTTATGTGCATAGAGTTTTTACACAGTGTGATATAGACACAAGGTATATCAAAAAGAGATCTGTGTCTTGTGTTGTGGTCATGTGCCCTGTTTAGGTTGGTGAGGAAAAGTTTGAGTGGGGGTTTATATTTGTGTGTATTGTTCTGTGTATGTAGTAGGCACATGAATAAGTATGGATGTTCTTAATAGTAAGCAGATTCAGACTTTTGAAAATTGGTGGAGTATGCTGGCAGGAGTAAGAATTTGTTATCATTCTTACTGCTGCCTATTGCTGGGTTATTAGGGGTTTTAGGTGATTGGATGTTGTTGATCCCCATGCACAAATTCCATATGTAAGATAAGGGTATATGAGTGAATGGTACAGTGCCAGGAGAGCTGATTGTGGAGTGTAGTACCTTATCTTTGATAGTATGCCTACAGTCTTGGAGATTTTCTTGGTGATTTGTTGTATGTGTGTCCGGAACTTAAGGCTACTGTCAAGGTGGATACCTAGGAATTTTCCCTCTGTGAGTCTTGTGACTGATGATCCATTTAGCGTAATGTTAATTGGATCATTTGCAGCTTTGTTTCCAAACTGAATGAAATAGGTTTTATCAGTGTTCAGGGTAAGTTTGTTAGTCATCATCCAGGCAGATATTTTCTGTAATTCAGCATTGACTGTGTTTGCTAGTATGACTGTGTTTGGGTGAGAAAATACATGTGTAGTGTCATCTGCAAATAATATGGGTTTGAGTAGCTGTGATGCATTCGGTAGATCACTGATGTAGATGAGAAAGAGGAGTGGTCCAAGGATGCTTCCTTGTGGGACTCCTACTGTGATTGGTTGGGTGGAGGAGTTTGCATCATTTGTATACACATATTGAGTTCTGTTACTAAGGTATGACGTTAGGTAGTTGAGGGAGTGGCCTCTGAAAACCATAGTGCATTAATTTGGAGTACAGTAGTTCATGGTCGACTGTATCGAAAGCTTTATGTAAATCAATGAAAATGCCCAGCGGGGCTTCTTTCTTTTCAAGTGCGGTATATATTAGTTCTAGCAAGTGTATGATAGCGTCATTTGTGCTTTTATTATTCCTGAATCCAAACTGATAAGAGTTTAATATGTTGTGTGAAACGAGGGAGGAATAGATCAGTCTATGATTAATTTTTCAAAGATTTTAGAGAGCAGTGGTAAGTTAGATATTGGTCTATAGTTATTCAAGTCAGCTTGGTCACCTCCTTTATGGATCGGAGTGACCCTCGCTATTTTGAGGATTGTTGGGAAGGTAGATGATTCAATGGAGTTGTTAAAGAGCGTTGCAATAATTGGTGACAATACTTGAGAAGCTTTTTGTACATAAAAGCAGGCAAGTTGTTTATGTCTCCTGCCTTGTTTTTAAGGGTGTTTATGATGAGCATAACTTCAGTGGGGTTGGTTGGAGCTAGGAATAGTGTATTTGGGTAGGTTCCTATGAGGTAGTCTGATGGACGGGCATTTGTGCTTGGTATTTTGTTTGCTAGATTTTTTCCTATGTGAGAAGAAAACATTAAATCTGTTTGCTGTTTTTGGTTGGAGTGAGTAGGGGTTCATCTAATTTTGTTAGTTTGATTGTTTTGTTTTTGGATAGCTTTTTAGTTCCAAGAATTTCAGATAGAGTTTTCCAGGTTTTTTTTCATATCACCTTTGATGTTATGTAATCTATTTTCATAATACAATTTTTTTGACTTTCTTATCAGGCTGGTAAATGCTGACGAGTAATTTTTCGACTGTTCTCTAGTTATTTGACCCATTCTATACTGTTTTTCATATTTGTGCTTTGTGTTAATGGATTTGAGGATGCTTGGTGTTAGCCAGGGATTATTCAGTCTATTTGCTGTGATCTGTTTAGTTTTACTGGGGCAATGTCTGTTATAGAGGCATTGGGCTTTTTTAAGAAAATTATTTATACATTCATTCATATCTGTATATGTTTTAAGCTCATTTTGCCAATCGATGTTATTCATAGCTGCTATGAAGTTGTTAACTTCTGTCTCGTTATGTAATCTGAAGGTTACTTTAGTAATGTCTTGTGGTAGTTTGCCCAGATTAGTTATGAGAAAGGTTGGGTAGTGGTCTATAGTGTTGTCTGTGATTATGCCTGATTTTAAAGGGGATATGGTGTTTGTCCAGATGTGGTCTATTAAGGAGATGCGTGTCTCGGAGATTCTTGTAGGCTTAGATATTGCTGGTAGCAACAGGCAGTTACTCATTGTGTTTGTGAATTCGGTTACTTGTGGGTCCTGGTCGTGTAGTATGTTTATGTTGAAATCACCTGTTAGTAGTAGGTGGTCTTTGTTCATGTGAGCATCAGTAATCATGTTTCCTAGTTTTTCACTAAAGTGATAAATGTTTGATTGTGGTACTCTGTAGATGTTTATAACTGTGAGGGGTTTTTGCAGGTCTTTTGATTTAAATCTGGCTATGATATATTCTCCATATTCATTCCTTGTGCAAGATTTATTGATACATTCGAGTTGATTTGAATAGATAGGGGGGCAATGTGGCAGATGTTGCAAGTGTATGGTGTAGAGGTAGGTTACGAAAGCAGTGAAGAGTTTTTACGAGGAAGTGAGGCTCAAGTTAAGATGTAAAAAGGGGGAAATTTTTTCCCAGTAAAAGTAGGCCTTAGCCCAAGATGTGGATGTCCCCTGGTTTTTAATTATTTAAGAGGGGGTTGTAAGAGAAGTAAATGCAGGGCGGGAAAGAGGGGGGGTTTTTAAAAGATAAAGAATCACACACAGGGTGGGATTTGTCACAGCTGCTCTTTCTGATACACTGTGCTCTTGGGAGATTCGAAGAGAGCTGCAGAGTTGGGTGGATGAATTTGGTAGGTGGGCAAAAGAAGAAAATTAAAGGTGAATACGGGAAAGGTAAGGTTATGAGGATAACAAAAAGTTTAGGTGATGAAAGATTGAATATAAATTTGGGAGTTAGAGAGATGGGAGGAGGTGAACTTTCAGATTTTTGGGAGGGACTGTCAGGGGATGGTCTATGAAAGAGGGGTGAATCATAAATTGATAGGGAAAAAAAGGAGTGGGCACTTAGGAGTTTTGGGGGAACAGAGAACTTGTCCTTGGAGGCAAAGGGGGGAATGTATAATATTTTTTTTCCCAACGTCTTAAAGGGGTGTGAAGCATGGGTGAGAATGTTGAGCGAGAGAAGGGGGGGCAGGGAATGTCATGTCTGAGGGCAAAAGTTGGGGGTGAATATAATCAGAGAAATTTGTAGTTTTTGGGAAATTAGGGGGAGTGCGGGATTACCAAAAATGTTGTCCGGGCTAGGGAAAGGGTTTTTGAGGTGGTTCGGACAGTAGAGGAATGGAGGAAACAGAAAACTTCAAGATGTTCAGTCTGTAGTGGAAGGAAGGCGGGAAGGTCGCCTAGGAAGGTTGGAGGGAGGGGGTAAAGGAGGTTTTGTGTGCAGGGGCTTGGGCTTCCCAGCATGCGTGGCTGTTTGATAGGAGTGAATGGAGACAAATGGTTTTTAATACTTGACGTGCGTTGGAGTGTGACAAAGTAACATTTATGAAGGATTCAGGAAACCGGCGGGCCGGGACTTGAGTCCTGGAGATGGGAAGTACAGTGCCTGCACTCTGAAGGAGGGGTGTTAATGTTGCAGTTTAAAAACTGTAGTGTAAAGCACCCTTCTGGCAAGACAGTGATGGAGTGAATGATGGTGAAAGTTTTTCTTTTTCGGGCCACCCTGCCTTGGTGGGAATCGGCCAGTGTGATAATAAAAAATAAAAAAAAAATAGCTGTTCCTCCCCCTTGCTGGTCTGTTCTACAGTTGTGTATGGCCATGTAGCCAGGAATGGTATAGAAATCTGTAATATCAGGCTTAAGCCAGGTTTCTGTGAGTGTGATGATTGATATATTGGAATGAAGGGAACTGAGTAATGCTGTGAGGTCATCATAATGTTTGCTCACGGATCTGACATTGTAGTTAAAGATGGTTATGTTATTGTTTGCACTGAGTAATGTCTTCGCTTGGTCTGCTGTGTAGTAATTACAGTTACTGGTTGATTCGTGTAATTCATTTTGTAAAAAGTTTACATCAGGATCTATGCCTGTAATCATAGGATGAGAGTAATTTTCCAAACTAGATTTTCTGAGTAAAATGATTTAAGATTTATATTGAATCTACAACTAGACTTATGACTAAGACATCCTGATTAATCTAAAACTTGTAAAAATTTGAAAGAAAATGGGATTATTACAAGATTTATATTGAATCTACAACTAGACTTATGACTAAGACATCCTGATTAATCTAAAACTTGTAAAATTTTTAAAGAAAATTGGGGTTATTACAGAATTGATAATTCAGTTATACACTTAACCCTTTCAGGGTCCGTCCCGTAGATCTACGGCTTCACGTTGAGTGTCCAAACCGTAGATCTATGCCAAAATTCTAGTGCCGTCAAATTTAGCGCGAAAACGCTCATAGGCCTACATGTGAGACAAAGGGTCTGCGTGGTGGGTGTGCGCCAAAACAAAAAATCTAGGCCCGCATAGCATTGTGGGAATGCCGGCTCAGTTACCCTTGTTCACTATGCCTCGTCGCAAGTCAGCTCTCACTCCCTGGAAAATTGGGACTCTCCTCTTCCTATCTAATAGTTCTGACAGTGATGGAAGTGGAAATGAAGACGAATTCTACGGCTTTGATCAGTTAGTGACCGAAAAGAATGAGCAGGATATCAATAATAGTGCAGAAAACCCTGACGATCCTCAACCTTCTACCTCTGGTGTGGGCACTCGTGACTCATGGTCGGTTGTTCCTCAACGCAAGAGAAAACTAATATTTTCGCGTGGCCAGGCCTCTGACTTCAGTAATGATGATGATAGTCCATAAACCATACCCCCGGCCGGGATTGAACCCGCGGTCATAGAGTCTCAAAACTCCAGCCCGTCGCGTTAGCCACTAGACCAGCTAGCCACAATAAGATTCATCCAACTAGGTATATTTCTACACCATAGGAAAGTTAGCACAGGCACCTCTGTGACCACAAATGCAAGTTTTTACAGACGAATCTCCAGCTAGCGTGGCCGTGACGAACTCTAGCTCAAGTCCCTTCACTGCCGTCAACATGACTTAAGAAATCGTAATGACACGATTGCAAATAAACCATACCCCCGCGGCCGGGATTGAACCCGCAGTCATAGAGTCTCAAAACTCCAGCCCGTCGCGTTAGCCACTAGACCAGCTAGCCACGGGCTGGAGTTTTGAGACTCTATGACCGCGGTTCAATCCCGGCCGGGGGTATGGTTTATTTGCAATCGTGTCATTACGATTTCTTAAGTCATGTTGACGGCAGTGAAGGGACTTGAGCTAGAGTTTGTCACGGCCACGCTAGCTGGAGATTCGTCTGTAAAAACTTGCATTTGTGGTCACAGAGGTGCCTGTGCTAACTTTCCTATGGTGTAGAAATATACCTAGTTGGATGAATCTTATTGTGGCTAGCTGGTCTAGTGGCTAACGCGACGAGCTGGAGTTTTGAGACTCTATGACCGCGGGTTCAATCCCGGCCGGGGGTATGGTTTATTTGCAATCGTGTCATTACGATTTCTTAAGTCATGATGATAGTGACGTGGATTGTGATTTTATTGCGCTCGACGATCATTCGAGTAGTGATAGTGAGGAATCATATTCACCAGTGAAGCGTCGGTATGTTCACCGCCGCATGCACTTTGGTAGTGTACCCTATACTGTGCCCAGGGGACGGAGTACATCCCGGAGTACATCCCGTGGCCCTACACCAGTTTTAGGTAGTGATAGTGAGGATGATGTGGCTACACTTGGCATGGATAGACCACAGGCATCAGTTGATGGTGTTAGTGGTGATGGTAGTGGCACCGCCATGCTTGACTCACCAGCCCACGCTGGGACCCACGCTGCTGACTCGTCAGTTCAAGGACAAAGCGGAGCGTCAGCCACCAGCCCACCACAACCACAACCACCCGCACAACCAGCCTATGATGTCCAGTATCCACCAGCAAACCATATGTGGGATTGGCAGCAAAATCCCAATTTTGTTCCCAAGCCTCACCACTTTGATAACTCTCAAAGTGGAATTCTACCTACTTGTCCCCTTGGAACCACGGCCAATGAACTGAATTCTTTGAATTATTCTTTGACCAGCCATTGATGGAAACTATTTCAGGGAAATAAAAAGTATTTTTTAGTATCTGTGCATGGTGCCAATGTTTCAAGGAGTTCCACAAGCACCAGCAGTTCTAAAACCATGTCAACGTGATTGTAAATATGTAAATTATGATAGAACATTAGTATTATACAAGATTTGTAGCATGTTTATTGGTAATAAACATCAGTGGTAACCAATAATAATGATCTAACTTTAGTGCGGTTATTGTGTTCAATACAGTGATATTATATATATACTTAAATAACAGTATGGTCCTCTCAGGCCCCAAATGTTAGTAGGAATAGAAAAAAATTGAAAAGAAAAGAAACAAAATGTAAAAAACCGCAAAATAATTGGGAATGCGCGTATGTGGAATTCATCGATGTTGCGCGCCACCGCAATCATTGTTGACAAACTTCTTGGCACTGTATCTCGTAATACTGATCAGAATTTTTTTTTGTCTTATTACCTTCACAAAAAATATGCTCTTTAATTCTGTAAGAACAAATAATTTATTTTTTTTTTTCAAATTACTTGGACAGTCTGGAGCACCACTTCAGATATTGCTTGGACCCAGAAGGGGTTAAGTATTCTAATAGCACCTAATTATTTTAAACACGTGAGTTTATAACTACAGTAATAAATTAAACAGTTAAAATAAAGGAGCTAATGACACTAATAGTAAAAGAATGTTTTAAAAGCAAAATCAGTAGCCCTAGGGTAGTCTATAGCAACCTAATATTTTAATAAGCAAAATAGTGTACTTATTACACTTTAGCCCTGAGAATAGCACCTTTGATTATTACCAATTGTGAATATATGACTGAGGTAGTTATTTAACCCTTTGAGACTGTCGCATCGCAACCCACAATCCTGAGGTGTCTCCTGGTGTCGCAAAATTTAAAAAAAAAAAATTAATATTTTCATATTGAAATGATAGAGAATCATTTCACCCGATTGTAATGACACCATAAAAAAACGAAATTTGATGAAACTGCGGAATACTGCCCCTGAGCGAAGGTTATAGCGACCTCGCGCCTGTTTTACAAATCGGGGGCGATTTCGCCCCACTTTGAGCCTATTTCGCGAGGCTAATTCCATTGTTCCATGTCGCCCAGAACTCATAGCTATTTTCTTTAGAACTTCATTTTTTCTATCGATTGAATAACAAGAAACGCCCAGTGTGTGACTGATTTCAACTACCTAATAATGTTGGTCAGGAAATATTGCAATTTGGTCCAATTTCACGAAAACTAAAAAATATTACAATTTCAAATAAGGTCCAGAATGAACAATGCAGACATATTCCTGGCCTCTATAAACATACGTTTCTTTGTTCATGCAGTCACGTCTCCAGGCCCTTCTGATATTACTTCTTGCTTTCTATTTTGAATTTTTATCAAGACAAAAAATAGTAGACTTACTATTACGCAACGACTGCAATGGCTGTAATAACTGTATAGAATAACATCAACCCATTCATGATGCAGTATTTAGAATGATCTAGCAAGTTGGACATTTATTGGAACAATGGCATCATTTGTTTACTTTTGAACATTGGCAAAAAACAAACATTTCCCCCTCTTGTGAGCTCCCATTTCTAGGTTCTTTTTATTGTAAAATCAAATCAAAATTCACACTCTATTTCTGTAATAAGATGTTTTCCATGTCTATCAAAAGAGACCAAGAAAACGAGAATACAACCATTAAATACTATAACGAAAATAGAACCACTAAAGTCGGCATTTTTAATTAAAAAAAACGGGGGGAGTTTTTTTTTTCTCATATATGCACTGGCGTGCTCCAGGATTTTTTTATATGGTGCACACTGACAAACAGGACCCTTCTCTCACATGAGGGCCTAACCATCTTTCTCCTGCTTGATTTGAAGCCGCTAAATTTTATGAGTATACATGTACAGTGGACACCCCCGGTTAACCGATTTTAAATCCGTGCAAGAGGGTAATTGTTATGCGAAATAAACGCTATATGTGAATGAATTTTCCCCATAAGAAAATAAGGGAAATCAAATTAACCGTGCAATGAACAGACCCAAAAGTATAAAAAAAAAAAATTACCACATGAAATGATACATTTTCCCCACACATCAAATGAGAAGGGATACATGCACAATAGTAATAGTACATTACATTATATATTGTGCATGTACTAGTCTACTAAAAAGAAGAATAAATGACCTTACCTTTTATTGAAGATGCAGCAATGACTGATGCGACACTGTAACCTGGAGTGCCATTTCTCCTCCTGGTAAACGTATGGCTCCTGTTGGCATTTTCTTCCAGAACAAGGCCTTATCACACTAGTTAGGCCACACGATTTCTCTTTAAATCTCTCAACCAAACCCTTTGCTGCTTTAAATTCCCAATAATGAGCACTAGTTTTCCAGGCATTTTCTTTTCCCGTTCACCTGGTGTTTAGTCGACTTGTTAGGTTGCATCCTGGGAGACAAGATTAAGGACCCCAATGGAAATAAGTGACCGTCTTCGATGACACTGACTTTTTTTGGGTTATCCTGGGTGGCAAATCCTCTGGGGTTAATTGTTTCTTGGTATTCTCAATAAGCCACACCAACAACCGTGCTTACAGCAGCAGCAAGCAGTCTGACAGGCAGCACAAGCAGGCAGCTGTACCACCAATAGTAGCGTGGTTGATTGGGGTTTATTATACAACCTGGCCAGCTCGAGACATGCACTCCACTTTCAATAACTTATCAATGATCTTTTTCTTCATCTCTATTGTAATTCTCACCCTTAATTGCTGTAAAGGGTTGGCACCTAGAAAGCTTTTCTTGGGGCCCATGGTCACTTATTTTTCCAGAAAAAGCAAACCGAAAACACACTGTAATAATACGAAATCTTCCGATTGTATGCTTGGATGTTACCCGCGGAGGCTGGCGTGGTAAACAATGCCGACCGGCTGAACATGGTGAGCGTGGCCTCAGGCCGCGTCTCGGACGAAAATCGTAAGCGGGTTTTTTAAGCGGTATGTGAGGGCAAGAATTTTTGCGATTAAAGTAACGGTATACGAATAAATCGCTATGATGGTGATGCCATCGTTATGCGGGGGATCCACTGTAGATACGTCAAACACGGCACCTCGTAAAACGTATAAATAACGACCGCGCCAGTCAAAGGGTTAAAGCCTAAAAATATAGGAGAAAATATATAATGGACTAAAAAAGTAAAGGTAAACAAAGTATCAATGGACGATATCATGCTTGTACATGTATGTGTTAGATGTGACCTAATGTAAGTAAAGTCGCAAGGTGTACCAAAATTCGTCCCATGTTTCACTATCCTTCAACACACTGGCCATATCTACCGAAGGTGGGGTGGCCCAAAAGGAAAAACGAAAGTTTCTCCTTTACATTTAGTAATTAATACAGGTAAAAAGGGTTACTACCCATGCTACTGCATTTTTCGTCGCCTCTTACAACACGCATGGCTTACGAGGAAAGAATTCCGTTCCACTTCACACGCACCCATGGATGTAAGAAGAAATAAACATGAACAAGAACTAGAAAGACAATAAAGAAAACCCGAGAGGTGTATATATATATGCTTGTTCATGTATGTGTAGTTGACCTAAGTGTAAGTAAAGTAGCAAGATGTACCTGAAATCTTGCAATGTTTATGAGACAGAAAAAAAAGACAAACCCAATCTACCATCATGTAAAAAATTATCAGGCTTTCGTTTTACACTCACTTGGCTAGACGGTAGTACCGCCCCTGGGCAGTTTACGTTTACAACCTACTCTACCATAGGTTGGTAAACCTAGCTTGGAAGACAGCAACCAGCCCAGGGAGTGTAACTACCTCCTGCCAAGTGAGGTGTAAAACAAAAATCCTGTAATGTTTTACAAATGGTAAATCCTGGTGACTTTTGTCTGTCCTCATAAATATGCAGATTAAAGGTAGGTCTTGTTACTTCTACTTACACCTAGGCACACTACACATACATGTGCATGTTTATTTAACACACTCATCTGAGTTTTTTCTTGATTTTATCTTAATATTCTTGTTCTTATACTTTTCCTTTATATCATGACAAAATGGAATAAAGGAATCTTTCCTCCGAAAGCCCATGCGTGTTGCAAAAAGTCAACTAAATGCCGGGAACAATGAGCGTAACCCTTTTTCTGTAATAACTACTAAAAAGAATAAGAAGAAAATTGTCAACGTAGGCCTGTCCTGAATGAGCATGGACTTGTGCAGATGATAAGAAAGAGATGATTGTGGATGTTATGAATGGAAGAAGCTGGATGTCCTGGCATTAAGTGAAACAAAGCTGAAAGGGGTGGGATAGTTTCAGTGAGAGGCATAAATGGGATTAGGTCAGGGGTTTTCAAATAGTTTTAGAGCTAAAGAAGGAGTAGCAATAATGTTGATGGAATTAACTATGGCAGGTAAAGAAGGACATAAAATATAAATTTCGAGGATTATGTGGAGTAAAATACAGTTGGATTTAAAAGTGGGATATAGTAAGCGTATATGACCTGAACATGAGAGAGTGTAGAGAAGAGAAAGAATTTTGGGCAATGTTGAGTGAATGCTTTGGGGAGTTTTTGAACCAAGTGTGAGAGTACTTGTGGTTGGGTATTTCTATGCTAAAGTTGGGTAAAAATGTTTGTGGAGAGCGTAGATGTAAATTTGAGGTGCCAGGGTAAATGAAAATGGGGAGGCTTTAAATGAGCTAAGTGTAAGAAAAAGTTGGTAATAAGTAATACATATTTTATGGAAAAGCGATAAAATAAAATATACAAGTATGATATAACACGTAATGAAGTAAGTTATTAGATTATGTACTGGTGGATAAAAGTTGATGGGTAGGCTCCAGGATGTACATGTTCATAGAGGAGCACACTGATATATCCGGATCATTATTTAGTTGTATTCTACAGTAGAGTTAAAGAGCTAGATGGACAAGAGGAAAATGACAATCAACAAGTAAGCAGGGAGGTGAAAGTGTATGAAACTAAGGGAGGAAGGAAAATCGAGTGAGATATAAGCAACTATTGGCAGAAGGTGGGATAGTGCAAGTATGAGTAGTGGTGGGGGGGGGGTGAGAGGGTTGAAATAGTTTTTAAAAATGCAATTATTAGAATGTGGGGCAGAAGTTTGTGGCTACAGGAGGGGGGTGCAGGAGGAAAAGGAGTGATTGGTGAAGTTAAAGTGGTGATAAAAGAGAAAAAGGTACCTTATGAGAGGTTTTTACAAAGCAAAGTGTTATACGAAGATGTAGAGTATATGGAAATAAAAGAAATGTAGAAGAGTTGGTGAGAGAGTGTCAAGAAGGAAGCAGATGATAAGTGGGCGAGGCACGGTCAAGAAAGTTAATGAAATAAGAAAAAATTTTTGAAGCAGTTTAAACAAGAAAGCCCTAGGGAACGCAAGTGGATATGTCTAGTTAAAAACAGAGTAGGGGAATTAGTAGATGGGGAAAGGGAATATTAGGTAGATGGCGAGAAATTTTGAGGAATTTTTAAAATGTTGAGGAAGGGAGGGGGGGGGGGGGCGTAATTTTCATGCACTGGCCAGGGCGGTATACCATCTTTTAGGAGTGAAGAGAGCAGAATGTAAGTGTGGTGGAGGTACCGAGGCATTACGTAAGAATGAAAGGGGGAAAGCAGCTGAACTGATGGGATCATGACAGAAATGTTTAAAAGCAGGGGGGTATAGTGTAGGAGTTGGCTGGTACTTTTTGTATAATAAATGTATGAAAGAGGGGAAGGTACCTAGGGATTGGCGAGAGCACGTATAGTCCCTTTATATAAAGGGAAAAGGGGACAAAAAGATTGTAAAATTATGGAGGAATAAGTTTACAGAGTATACAAGGAAAAGTGAACCAGTAGGGGTTAGTTATTGAAGAGAAATTAAGAGGTAAACAGAATGAGGATTGCAGATGACAAGGAGGTTTAGAGTGGGTAGGGATGTGTAGATCAAGTGTTTTACATTGAAGCATGTGTTGAACGGTAATTTAGATAAGAGGTACGGGAAGTTTTTTATTGTTTTAGGATTTAGAAAAGGCATATGATAGAGTGGATAAGGGGACAAAGTGGCAGATGTTACAATTATATAGAATAGGGTGGTAAGTTCCTAAATGCTGTAAAGGGAGGTTATCATGAGATAGTGAGGCTCAGTTAGGGTGGTGTAGAAGAGAGTGAAATACTTCCCTGGTAAAAGTAGGTCTTAGAAACAGGGAGTGTACTTTCACCCATGGTTGTTTATTAAATTATAGATGTGGTTGTAAAAGAAGTAAATGCAGGGTGTTCGTGAGAAGGGGTGGGGTTAAATTATGGGGAATCAATTCAAAATGGGAATTACAGCAGTTCCTTATTGCTGATGATACTGTGCTTATGGAGTTCCTAAGAAAAATTGCAAAGGTTAGTGGATGAGTTTGAGGAATGTGTGTAACGGTAGAAAGTTGAAAGTGAACATAGAAAAGAGTAAGGTGATGAGGGTATCAAATGATTTAGATAAAGAAAAATTGGATATCAGAATTGGGGGAGGAGGGAGTATGGAGAAGTGAATGTTTTCAGATACTTGGGAGTTGAGACGTGTCGGCGGATGGATTTATGAAGGATGAGGTTAATCATAGAATTGATGAGGGAAAAATATATAGCCGTCCTGCTCCACCTCTGGTTAGTGTGACTTTGTCAATAGACCAAGAGTCGGACTGAAACGTCGTCGTAAGCTTCTCTCTTTTATCGTGCGGGTTATTTGTGTACAAAGAAAATAGAAGCAAACCCAGAGGGTATGTATAATATGCTTGTTCTTGTAGTGTAGAGGTGGCCTAAGTGTAAAGTAGAAGTAGGAAGACCTACCTGAAATCTTGCATGTGTATGAGGGAATATAAAGACCCCGTAAAAAAAAAAAACAATCCTACCATTGTGTAAAACAATTACAGGCTTCCGTTTTACAACTCCTTGGTAGGATGTTAGTACCTCCCTGTGGTTGCTGTCTACCAACCACTACCTATAGTGTCCACTGTATATAACATATATTTTGTTTATTTAACAAGTCGGGGAGGGCCATCTCCCACCGAGGCAGGGATGGCCCAAAAAGAAAGAAAAATCCCCAAAAATAAAAGACTTTCATCATCATTCAACTCTTACGCCTCACTCACACATAACAGTGTTTTTTGCAGAGATGCTCAGAATACAACAGTTTAGAAGCATAATACGTATAAAGACACACGAACATATCCCCCTCCACACTGCCAATATCCCGAACCCCTCCTTTAAAGTGCAGGCAATGTACTCCCATTTCCAGACTCAAGTTCGGCTATATAAAACTTAACCAGTTTCCCCTGAATGCCCTTCACTAAATATTACCCTGTTCACACTCCAAACAGCTCGTCAGGTCCCAAATACCATTCATCTCCATTCCCACTCCTAACACGCTCACGCACGCTGCTGATGTCCAAGCTCCTTGCCCACAAACCTCCTTTACCCCCTCCCTCCAACCTTTATGAGTGACGGCCCTACCCCCGCCTACAGATTAATATGCCTTCCATGTCATTCTACTTTTGATCCATTCTCACTAAATGACCAAACACCTAAACAACTATCCCGCTTCTCTTCTCCTAATTTCACACTCGCAAATTTCTGATAATATTTACTACCACAACATTGGATTGCCCTTAGACCAGGATATCCCACTGCCTCCAACCATCTCCCCTCTCGCTGCAACATTTACAACCCAGCTTCACACCCATATAAGAGTAACCACTATACTTTCATACCTCCCTTCTTTGCCTCCATAGATAAGGTTTTTTTTGTCCCCTACATATACCCAATGCACCACTCACCTTCTTTCCTCATCAATTCCCTATGATTAACCTCATCCCTTCATAAAACCATCTGCCTGACACGTCAACTCCCAAATATCCTGAAAACATTCACTTCTTCCATACTTCCTCCCCTCAATTGATATCCAATTTTCTTTATCTAAATCATTTGATACCCTCATCAACTACCTTTTCTATGTTCACTTTTTCAACCTTTCGACCTTTACACCCTCTCCCAAACTCATCCACTAACGTTTGCAATTTTTCTTTAGAATCTCCCATAACACAGTCTCAGCAAAAAGTAACTGTGTCAATTCCCACTTTGTTATTGATTCCCATAATTTACCCCACCCCCCTCCTGAACACTCTAGCATTTTACTCTTTTACAACCCCAGTCTATAAATATAATAAACAACCCATGGGGTCACCTCACCTCAGTGGATATGTCCAGTGGTTAAACAAAATTTTAAAATGTATTACATTATTTACATAATTCTGAATAGAATTACCTGATGAAATATATAAATTTAGAATCCCTTTGGCACTACCACATTTCGCATCTTCCCATGTAATACAAATTAACATGATATGGAGGAGGCAGGAGATAACATGTATCATGCCAAATATGATCAAAAAATGCAAGCCTGCCTGATAAGACACCAATCACACCATGAAAGAACTCGTATTTTATTCTAAAAATGCTTTTTGTGAAAAAACAAATGATTCAATTTATATTCGTCAACAATGGATAAAAGGTTCAATGTGATTGTTTTCAGTTATGACTGTGGGAGTTACATGGGTGATTAAATGGTGGTACAGAGTATTTAGCTTTATCTAGGGTGATTAAGTGGCTTTTGAGAAGAGTCTTAAATTGATTTTTCCACACTGGGTTACTTTAATATCTATCTAGTAAGAATTCCATTTTTGGGGCCCTTATTATGTGCATAGAGTTTTACACAGTGTATAGAGACACAAGGTATATCAAAAAGAGATCTGTGTCATGTGTTGTGGGCATGAGCCCTGTTTAGTGTTGGTGAGGAAAAGTTTGAGTGGGGTTTATATTTGTGTGTATTGGTTCTGTGTATGTAATTTAGGCACATGAAATAAAGTATGGATGTTCTTAATATAGTAAGCAGATTCAGAACTTTTGAAAATTGGTGGAGTAATGCTGGCAAGTAAAATTTGTTATCAATCTTACTGCTGGCCATTGCTGGGTATTAGGGGTTTTAGGTGATTGGATGTGGTTGATCCCAATGCAACAAATTCCATATGTAAGATAAGGTATATGATGAATGGTACAGTGCCGAGGAGAGCTGATTGTGGGAGTGAAGTACCTTATCTTTGATAGTATGCCTACAGTCTTGGAGAATTTTCTTGGTGATTGTTTGTATTGTGCCGGAACTTAAGGTCTAACTGTTCAAGGTGGATACCTAGGAATTTTCCCTCTGTGAGTCTTGTGACCTGATTATCCATTTAGCGTAATGTTAATTGGAATCCTTTGCAGCTTTGTTTCCAAACTGAAAGAAGAAAGGTTTTATCAGTGTCAGGGTAAGTTTGTAGTCATCCATCCAGGCAGATTTTCAGTAATTCAGCATTGACTGTGTTTGGCTATAAACTGTGTTTGGGTGAGAAATAATGTGTAGAGTCATCCTGCAAATAATATGGGTTAGAGATAGCTGTTGATGCATTCGGTAGATTCACTGTGATGTAGATGAGTAAGAGAGTGGTCCAAGGATGCTTCCTTGAAGGTGGGACCTCCTACTGTGATTGGTTGGGTGGAGGAGTTTGCATCATTGTATAAACATATTGAGTCTGTTCTAAGGTAATGACCTTTAGGTAGTTGAGGGAGTGGCCTCTGATACCATAGTCATTAATTTTGGAGTACAGTAGTTCACATTGGTCGACTGTATATCGAAAGCTTTATGTAAATCAAAAAAATGCCCAGCGGGGTTCTTTCTTTTCAAGAGTGCGGTATTATATTAGTTCCTAGCAAGTGTATGAAGCGTCATTTGTGCTTTATTAATTCTGAAATCCAAAACTGATAAGAGTTTAATAGTTGTGTGAAACGAGGTAGGAATAGACAGTCTATGAATTAATTTTTCAAAGATTTTAGAGAGCATGGTAATTAGATATTGGTCTATAGTTTATTCAAGTCAGCTTGGTTCACCTCCTTTATGGATGGAGTGACCCTCGCTATTTTGAGGATTGTTGGGAAGTAGATGATCAATGAGTTTTGTTTAAAGAGCGTTGCAATAATTGGTGACAATACTTGAAAGAACATTTTGTTACATAAAAGCAGGCCAAGTTTTTTATGTCTCCTGCCTGTTTTTAGGTGTTTATGATGAGCATAACTTCATGGGGTGGTGGAGCTAGGAATAGTGTATTTGGGTAGGTTCCTAATGAGGTAGCCTGCTGGACGGCAATTTGTGCTTGGTATTTTGTTTTGCTAGATTATTTTTTTCCTATGGTGGAGAAGAAAACCGTTAAATCTGTTTGCTGTTTCGGTTGGAGTGAGTAGGGGTTCATCTAATTTTGTAAGTTTGATTGTTTTTTTTGTTTTTGGATAGCTTTTTAGTTCCAAGCATTTCAGATAGAGTTTCCCAGGTTTTTTTTTCATATCACCTTTGATGTTATTAATCTATTTCATAATACGATTTTTTTTGACTTTCTTATCAGGCTGGTAAATGCTGAACGAGTAATTTTTTTCGGACTGTTCCTCTAGTTATTTTGACCCATTCTATAACTGTTTTTTCATATATTGTGCTTTGTGTTAATGATTTGAGGATGCTTGGTGATAGCCAGGATTATTCCAGTCTATTTGCTGTGATCTGTTTAGTTTTACTGGGGCAATTCTTTATAGAGGCATTTGGGCTTTTTTAAGAAAATTATTTATACATTCATTCATATCTGTATATGTTTTTAAGGCCATTTTGCCAATCGATGTTATTCATAGGCTGCTATGAAGTTGTTAACTTCTGTCTCGTTATGTTAATCTGAAGGTTACTTTAAGTAAGTCTTGGTGGTAGTTATGCCCAGATTAGTTATGAGAAAGGTTGGGTAAGTGGTCAATGTGTTGTCTGTGATTATGCCTGATTTTAAAGGGGATATGGGTGTTTGTCCCAGATGTGGTCTATTAAGGAGATGCGTGTCTCGGAGATTCTTGTAGGCTTAGATATTGCTGGTAGCAACAGGCAGTTACTCCCATTGTGTTTTTTGTGAATTCGTGTTACTTGTGGTCCTGGTCGTGTAGTATGTTTAATGTTGAAAATTCCAACCTTTTAGTAGTAGGTGGTCTTGTTCATGTGAGCATCAGTAATCCATGTTTCCTAGTTTTTTCACTAAAGGTGATAAATGTTTGATTGTGGTTATCTCTTTAGATGTTTATAAACTGAGAGGGGTTTTTTTGTCAGGTCTTTTGTTTAAATCTGGCTATGAATATTCTCCATATTCATTCCTAGTGGCAAGATTTATGATACATTCGAGTTGAATTTGAATAGATAAGGGGGGCAATGTGGCAGATTTGCAAGTGTTGGTGTAGGGGTAGGTTACTGAAAGCAGTGAAGAGTTTTTACGAGGATAGTGAGGGCTCACGTTAGAGTAGTAGAAAAGAGGGAAAATTTTTTCCCATAAAAGTAGGCCTTAGACAAGGATGTGTGATGTCCACCATGGTTGTTTAATATATTTATAGATGGGGTTGTAAGAGAAGTAAATGCGAGGGTCTTTGGCAAAGGCGTGGAAGTTAAATAAAGGAATCACACACACAGGGTGGGAGTTTGTCCACAGCTGCTCTTTGCTGATGACACTGAGCTCATGGAGATTCTGAGAGAAGCTCAGAATTGGTGGATGAATTTTGGTTAGGTGGGCAAAAGAAGAAAATTAAAGGTGAATACAAAAAGAGTAAGGTTATGCGGATAACAAAAAGATTAGGTATGAAAGATTAATATCAGATTGAAGTTAGAGAGTATGGAGGAGGTGAAGTATTCAATATATGGGAGTGGACGAGTCCAGCGATGGGTCTATGAAAATGAGAGAATCATAAATTGATGAGGGAAAAAGAGTGAGTGGTGCACTTAGGAGTCTGTGAGAGCAGAGAAATTTGTCCCTTGTAGCAAAGATGGGAATGTAATAGAGTACTAGTTTTACCACGCTCTTATAGGGTGTGAAGCATGGGTGATGAAATGTTGCAGCGAGGAGAAGGTGGAGGCAGTGGAGATGTCATGTCTGAGGGCAATGGTGGTGTGAATATAATGCAGAACTTCGTAGTTAGGAAGTTAGGAGGAGTTGGCGGGATTACCAAAACTGTTTGTCCAAGGGCTGAGGAAAGGGTTGTTGAGGTGTTCGGACATTTACGTAGAGAAGGAGCGAAACGGGAGAATAACGTCAAGAGTGTATCAGTCTGTAGTGGGAAGGAAGGCGGGGTAAGGTATCGGCCTAGGAAGGGTTGGAGGGAGGGGGTAAAGGAGGTTTTGGTGTGCGAGGGGCTTTGGACTTCCAGCAGGCATGCGTGAGCGTGTTTGATAGGATTGAATAGGAGACAAATGGTTTTTAATACTTGACGTGGCTGTTGGAGTGTGAGCAAAGTAAACATTTATGAAGGATTCCTGGAAAGCCCGGCAGGCCGGGACTGAGTCCTGGATATGGGAAGTACAGTGCCTGCACTCTGAAGGAGGGGTGTTAAGTTTGCAGTTTAAAAACTGTAGCGTAAAAGCACCCTTCTGGCAAAACTGTATGGAGTGAAGATGGTGAAAGTTTTTTCTTTTTCGGCCACCCCTGCCATGGTGGGAATCGGCCATGTGATAATAAAAAATAAAAAAAAAAATAGCTGTTCTCCCCCTTGCTGGTCTGTTTCTACAGTTTGTGTATGGCCATGTAGCCAGGAATGTATAGAAATCTGTAATATCAGGCTGAAGCCAGGTTTCTGTGATGTTGATGATATAATTGGAATGGAAGGAACTGAGTAATGCTGTGAGGTCATCATAATGTTTGCTCCACGGATCTGACATTGTAGTTTAAAGATGGTTATGTTCTTGTTTGCACTGAGTAATGTCTTTCGCTTGGTCTGCTGTGTAGTAATTACAGTTAAGTGGGTGATTCGTGTACTTCATTATGTAAAAAGTTTACAACATCAGGATCTATGCCTGGTAATCATAGGAGAGAGTAATTTTCCAAACTAGATTTTCTGAGTAAAATGATTAAGATTTAATATTGAATCACAACTAGAACTTATGACTAAGACATCCTGATTAATCTAAAACTTGTAAAAATTTGAAAGAAAATGGATTATTAACAAATTTATATTGAATCTTACAACTAGACTTATACTAAGACATCCTGATTAATCTAAAACTTGTAAAAATTTGAAAGAAAATGGATTATACAGAATTGATAATTCAGAACACATCAACCCTTTCAGGGTCCGTCCCGTAGATCTACTGCTTCACGTTGAGTGTCCAAACCGTAATCAATGACAAAATTCTAGTGGCCCCGTCAAATAGCGCGAAAAACGCTCAAGGCCTACATTGAGACCAAAAGGGTCCCTGCGGGGGGTGTGCGCGGCATACACAAAAAATCTAGGGCGCCCAGCATAGGCATTGTTGGAATGCAGGCTCAGTTTAACCCTTGTTCACTATGCCTCGTCGCAAGTCAGTCTCTCACTCCCTGGAAAATTGGGACTCTCCTCTGTCATATCTAATAGTTCGTGACAGTGATTGGAAGGTGGAAATGAAGACGAATTCTAAAAACGGGCTTTGATCAGTTAGTGACCGAAAAGAATGAGCAGATATCAAATAATAGTGCAAAAACCCTGACGATCCTCAACCTTCTACCTCTGGTGTGGGCTCTCGTGACTCATGGTCGTTGTATCCTCACGCAAGAGAAAACTAATATTTTCCGCGAGGCCAGGCCACTGACTTCAGTAATGATGATGATAGTCCATAAACCATCCACCCCGCCGGGATTGAACCCGCGGATCATAGAGACTCCAAAACTCCAGCCCGTCGGCGTTAGCCACTAGAACCACTAGCACAATAAGGAATTCATCCAACTAGGTATATTCTACACCAAGGAAAGTTAGCACAGGCCCCTCTGTGACCACAAATGCAAGTTTTTACAGACGAATCTCCAGCAGCGTGGCCGTGACAACTCTAGCTCAATCCCTTCAACTGCCGTCAACATGACTTAAGAAATCGTAATGACCCGAATGCAAATAAACCATACCCCGGAAGGAATTGAACCCGCAAGTCATAGAGTCCTCAAAACTCCAGCCCGTCCGTTAGCCACTAGAACCAGCTAGCCACGGGCTGGAGTTTTGAGGACTCTATGACCGCGGTCGATCCCTGCCGGGTATGGGTTTATTTGCAATCGTGTCATTACGATTTCTTAAGAGTCATGATGACGGCAGTGAAGGACTTGAGAGCTAGAGTTTTGTCACGGCCACGCTAGCTGGAGATTCGTCGTAAAAAAGCTTGCATATGTGGGGTCACAGAGGTGCCTGGCTAACTTTTCCTATGGTGTATAATAATACCTAGT
Organism: Cherax quadricarinatus; assembly: GCF_026875155.1. Classification (NCBI taxonomy): domain Eukaryota; kingdom Metazoa; phylum Arthropoda; class Malacostraca; order Decapoda; family Parastacidae; genus Cherax; species Cherax quadricarinatus. The sequence goes on along the minus strand of NC_069445.1, from coordinate 33,938,449 downwards.
TGGATGAATCTTATTGGCTAGCTGGTCTAGTGGCTAACGCGACGAGCTGGAGTTTTGAGACGCTATGACCGCGGGATCAATCCCGGCCGGGTATGTTTATTTGCAATCGGTCAATTAACGATTTCTTAAGTCATGAAGATAGTGACGTGGATTGGTGATTTTATGGGCGCTCCGGAACGATCCATTCGAGTAGTGATAGTGAGGAATCAATTCACCAGTGAAGCGTCGGTATGTTTCACCGCCAGCATGCCACTTGGTAAGTGTACCCTATACTGTGCCCAGGGGACGGAGCACATCCCGGAGTACATCCCGTGGCCCTACACCATTTTTAGGTAGTGATAGGAGGATGATGTGTGCTACACTTATGGCCATGGATAGACCCCAGGCCATCAGTTGATGGTGTTCGTGGAGATGTAGTGGCACCGGCCATGCTTGACTCAACCAGCCCACGCTGGGACCGCACGCACTCTGCTGACTCGTCAGTTTCAAGACAATAGCGGAGCGCAGCCACCAGCCCACCACAACCACAACCACCCGCACAACCAGCATATGAAGGTCCAGTAATCCACCCAGCAAACCATATGTGGGATTGGCAGCAAATCCCAATTTTGATTCCGCAAGCCTCACCACTTGATAACTCCTCAAAGTGGAATTCTATCCTACTTGTCACCTTGTAACCACGGCCAATGGAACTGATAATTCTTTGAATTATTCTTTGACCAGCCATTGATGGAAACTATTGTCAGGGAAAGTAATAAGTAATTTTGAGTACACCTGACAAATACGATCTTATCACCACATCCAAGACTACACAGGTGGAAGAACGACTGTTGCAAAAATGTATTTGCTTTTTGCAACAATAAAGGTCTTATGCCTCATGTGTATAAGCATAATCTAAAAGAATACTGGTCCACAGATGGCTAATTTCTACCGCCGGCTTCAGTGAAATCATACCAGTGAACAGGTTTATCTTACTCTTACATATGTATTTTGCACATCTCTGACAAAAACCAGGCCTGACAGAAAGTGACAGTTATACAAGATTAGAAATGTTTTCATGTATCTCAAATAAAAGTTCAGCATATACTTATATCCATTCCAAAGAATCTTGTTATTGGACGAGTCTTTGATTTTGTTCAAAGGTATACTGTCATTCAAGCAGTATATACCGAGCAAGAGGAAACGCGTTGGTATCAAACCTGTTTGGTACTCTGTGATAGTGAATCTGTGGCCTTGTGTGGATTATTGTTTGTAAACACACGGGTCGTAAAACACTTGAAAGATACCAAGATGTTATTTGGTATCTCAGTGACTAGTGAGAAACTGATGGGACCTTAACTTGGTAAGGGCAATGACATTATATAACCGATAACTGGTACACTAAGCCATTACCAGTGAATTTCATGGCGAGTGAAAAGACAGATGTTGTGGCACAGTGCGTTCTAATCGAAAAACATATGCCAGGCACACGCAGGTGCTCGTGTGATGACGTGCAGGTGTGTTTACTGCCAATGACCATCACTGGCAATTACGGTGGCAATGACAAACGAGATGTCACATTGTTGACAACCATTCACCGTAATGAAATGCAAGACAGTGGCAAAGTTGATCGAGTGACGAATGAACAGCATCGAGAAACCAGTGACAGGAATGATTAAACACAAAACATGCGCTTGGTTTGACAAATGTGGACATGCATTGGTTTTGTTGACTGTGTTCGATAAGAGTTACAAAGTGGTACATGAAACTTTTCTTACCATCTCATGGACATTTCAATGCTCAATGCAATAAAATATGTTCCAAATAAAGACTGGCACAGGCCACCGTAAGGTGAAATTTTGTTTGTCTGTTGTCATGACCAAACTCATAATGAAGTACCAGGTAACAACACCTGCTAAACAACAAGGTCCCTCGAATTCTCAGGATATAACCCAAGCGTTGAGGCGGAAGTGAACATTCATAAAACAACTTCCTTCAACCAGGATGAATTAGTTCAGAAAGGAGATGCATCATCTGTGCACCCTAACAAAAACGACGGCAACAAACGACGCAAAGCCACTCGTTTAAATGTGTAGGAATGTAATGTGCCTCTGTGCATGGTGCCAATGTTTCAAGGAGTTCCACAAGCACCAGCAGTTCTAAAACCATGTCAACGTGATTGTAAATATGTAAATTATGATAGAACATTAGTATTATACAAGATTTGTAGCATGTTTATTGGTAATAAACATCAGTGGTAACCAATAATAATGATCTAACTTTAGTGCGGTTATTGTGTTCAATACAGTGATATTATATATATACTTAAATAACAGTATGGTCCTCTCAGGCCCCAAATGTTAGTAGGAATAGAAAAAAATTGAAAAGAAAAGAAACAAAATGTAAAAAACCGCAAAATAATTGGGAATGCGCGTATGTGGAATTCATCGATGTTGCGCGCCACCGCAATCATTGTTGACAAACTTCTTGGCACTGTATCTCGTAATACTGATCAGAATTTTTTTTTGTCTTATTACCTTCACAAAAAATATGCTCTTTAATTCTGTAAGAACAAATAATTTATTTTTTTTTTTCAAATTACTTGGACAGTCTGGAGCACCACTTCAGATATTGCTTGGACCCAGAAGGGGTTAAGTATTCTAATAGCACCTAATTATTTTAAACACGTGAGTTTATAACTACAGTAATAAATTAAACAGTTAAAATAAAGGAGCTAATGACACTAATAGTAAAAGAATGTTTTAAAAGCAAAATCAGTAGCCCTAGGGTAGTCTATAGCAACCTAATATTTTAATAAGCAAAATAGTGTACTTATTACACTTTAGCCCTGAGAATAGCACCTTTGATTATTACCAATTGTGAATATATGACTGAGGTAGTTATTTAACCCTTTGAGACTGTCGCATCGCAACCCACAATCCTGAGGTGTCTCCTGGTGTCGCAAAATTTAAAAAAAAAAAATTAATATTTTCATATTGAAATGATAGAGAATCATTTCACCCGATTGTAATGACACCATAAAAAAACGAAATTTGATGAAACTGCGGAATACTGCCCCTGAGCGAAGGTTATAGCGACCTCGCGCCTGTTTTACAAATCGGGGGCGATTTCGCCCCACTTTGAGCCTATTTCGCGAGGCTAATTCCATTGTTCCATGTCGCCCAGAACTCATAGCTATTTTCTTTAGAACTTCATTTTTTCTATCGATTGAATAACAAGAAACGCCCAGTGTGTGACTGATTTCAACTACCTAATAATGTTGGTCAGGAAATATTGCAATTTGGTCCAATTTCACGAAAACTAAAAAATATTACAATTTCAAATAAGGTCCAGAATGAACAATGCAGACATATTCCTGGCCTCTATAAACATACGTTTCTTTGTTCATGCAGTCACGTCTCCAGGCCCTTCTGATATTACTTCTTGCTTTCTATTTTGAATTTTTATCAAGACAAAAAATAGTAGACTTACTATTACGCAACGACTGCAATGGCTGTAATAACTGTATAGAATAACATCAACCCATTCATGATGCAGTATTTAGAATGATCTAGCAAGTTGGACATTTATTGGAACAATGGCATCATTTGTTTACTTTTGAACATTGGCAAAAAACAAACATTTCCCCCTCTTGTGAGCTCCCATTTCTAGGTTCTTTTTATTGTAAAATCAAATCAAAATTCACACTCTATTTCTGTAATAAGATGTTTTCCATGTCTATCAAAAGAGACCAAGAAAACGAGAATACAACCATTAAATACTATAACGAAAATAGAACCACTAAAGTCGGCATTTTTAATTAAAAAAAACGGGGGGAGTTTTTTTTTTCTCATATATGCACTGGCGTGCTCCAGGATTTTTTTATATGGTGCACACTGACAAACAGGACCCTTCTCTCACATGAGGGCCTAACCATCTTTCTCCTGCTTGATTTGAAGCCGCTAAATTTTATGAGTATACATGTACAGTGGACACCCCCGGTTAACCGATTTTAAATCCGTGCAAGAGGGTAATTGTTATGCGAAATAAACGCTATATGTGAATGAATTTTCCCCATAAGAAAATAAGGGAAATCAAATTAACCGTGCAATGAACAGACCCAAAAGTATAAAAAAAAAAAATTACCACATGAAATGATACATTTTCCCCACACATCAAATGAGAAGGGATACATGCACAATAGTAATAGTACATTACATTATATATTGTGCATGTACTAGTCTACTAAAAAGAAGAATAAATGACCTTACCTTTTATTGAAGATGCAGCAATGACTGATGCGACACTGTAACCTGGAGTGCCATTTCTCCTCCTGGTAAACGTATGGCTCCTGTTGGCATTTTCTTCCAGAACAAGGCCTTATCACACTAGTTAGGCCACACGATTTCTCTTTAAATCTCTCAACCAAACCCTTTGCTGCTTTAAATTCCCAATAATGAGCACTAGTTTTCCAGGCATTTTCTTTTCCCGTTCACCTGGTGTTTAGTCGACTTGTTAGGTTGCATCCTGGGAGACAAGATTAAGGACCCCAATGGAAATAAGTGACCGTCTTCGATGACACTGACTTTTTTTGGGTTATCCTGGGTGGCAAATCCTCTGGGGTTAATTGTTTCTTGGTATTCTCAATAAGCCACACCAACAACCGTGCTTACAGCAGCAGCAAGCAGTCTGACAGGCAGCACAAGCAGGCAGCTGTACCACCAATAGTAGCGTGGTTGATTGGGGTTTATTATACAACCTGGCCAGCTCGAGACATGCACTCCACTTTCAATAACTTATCAATGATCTTTTTCTTCATCTCTATTGTAATTCTCACCCTTAATTGCTGTAAAGGGTTGGCACCTAGAAAGCTTTTCTTGGGGCCCATGGTCACTTATTTTTCCAGAAAAAGCAAACCGAAAACACACTGTAATAATACGAAATCTTCCGATTGTATGCTTGGATGTTACCCGCGGAGGCTGGCGTGGTAAACAATGCCGACCGGCTGAACATGGTGAGCGTGGCCTCAGGCCGCGTCTCGGACGAAAATCGTAAGCGGGTTTTTTAAGCGGTATGTGAGGGCAAGAATTTTTGCGATTAAAGTAACGGTATACGAATAAATCGCTATGATGGTGATGCCATCGTTATGCGGGGGATCCACTGTAGATACGTCAAACACGGCACCTCGTAAAACGTATAAATAACGACCGCGCCAGTCAAAGGGTTAAAGCCTAAAAATATAGGAGAAAATATATAATGGACTAAAAAAGTAAAGGTAAACAAAGTATCAATGGACGATATCATGCTTGTACATGTATGTGTTAGATGTGACCTAATGTAAGTAAAGTCGCAAGGTGTACCAAAATTCGTCCCATGTTTCACTATCCTTCAACACACTGGCCATATCTACCGAAGGTGGGGTGGCCCAAAAGGAAAAACGAAAGTTTCTCCTTTACATTTAGTAATTAATACAGGTAAAAAGGGTTACTACCCATGCTACTGCATTTTTCGTCGCCTCTTACAACACGCATGGCTTACGAGGAAAGAATTCCGTTCCACTTCACACGCACCCATGGATGTAAGAAGAAATAAACATGAACAAGAACTAGAAAGACAATAAAGAAAACCCGAGAGGTGTATATATATATGCTTGTTCATGTATGTGTAGTTGACCTAAGTGTAAGTAAAGTAGCAAGATGTACCTGAAATCTTGCAATGTTTATGAGACAGAAAAAAAAGACAAACCCAATCTACCATCATGTAAAAAATTATCAGGCTTTCGTTTTACACTCACTTGGCTAGACGGTAGTACCGCCCCTGGGCAGTTTACGTTTACAACCTACTCTACCATAGGTTGGTAAACCTAGCTTGGAAGACAGCAACCAGCCCAGGGAGTGTAACTACCTCCTGCCAAGTGAGGTGTAAAACAAAAATCCTGTAATGTTTTACAAATGGTAAATCCTGGTGACTTTTGTCTGTCCTCATAAATATGCAGATTAAAGGTAGGTCTTGTTACTTCTACTTACACCTAGGCACACTACACATACATGTGCATGTTTATTTAACACACTCATCTGAGTTTTTTCTTGATTTTATCTTAATATTCTTGTTCTTATACTTTTCCTTTATATCATGACAAAATGGAATAAAGGAATCTTTCCTCCGAAAGCCCATGCGTGTTGCAAAAAGTCAACTAAATGCCGGGAACAATGAGCGTAACCCTTTTTCTGTAATAACTACTAAAAAGAATAAGAAGAAAATTGTCAACGTAGGCCTGTCCTGAATGAGCATGGACTTGTGCAGATGATAAGAAAGAGATGATTGTGGATGTTATGAATGGAAGAAGCTGGATGTCCTGGCATTAAGTGAAACAAAGCTGAAAGGGGTGGGATAGTTTCAGTGAGAGGCATAAATGGGATTAGGTCAGGGGTTTTCAAATAGTTTTAGAGCTAAAGAAGGAGTAGCAATAATGTTGATGGAATTAACTATGGCAGGTAAAGAAGGACATAAAATATAAATTTCGAGGATTATGTGGAGTAAAATACAGTTGGATTTAAAAGTGGGATATAGTAAGCGTATATGACCTGAACATGAGAGAGTGTAGAGAAGAGAAAGAATTTTGGGCAATGTTGAGTGAATGCTTTGGGGAGTTTTTGAACCAAGTGTGAGAGTACTTGTGGTTGGGTATTTCTATGCTAAAGTTGGGTAAAAATGTTTGTGGAGAGCGTAGATGTAAATTTGAGGTGCCAGGGTAAATGAAAATGGGGAGGCTTTAAATGAGCTAAGTGTAAGAAAAAGTTGGTAATAAGTAATACATATTTTATGGAAAAGCGATAAAATAAAATATACAAGTATGATATAACACGTAATGAAGTAAGTTATTAGATTATGTACTGGTGGATAAAAGTTGATGGGTAGGCTCCAGGATGTACATGTTCATAGAGGAGCACACTGATATATCCGGATCATTATTTAGTTGTATTCTACAGTAGAGTTAAAGAGCTAGATGGACAAGAGGAAAATGACAATCAACAAGTAAGCAGGGAGGTGAAAGTGTATGAAACTAAGGGAGGAAGGAAAATCGAGTGAGATATAAGCAACTATTGGCAGAAGGTGGGATAGTGCAAGTATGAGTAGTGGTGGGGGGGGGGTGAGAGGGTTGAAATAGTTTTTAAAAATGCAATTATTAGAATGTGGGGCAGAAGTTTGTGGCTACAGGAGGGGGGTGCAGGAGGAAAAGGAGTGATTGGTGAAGTTAAAGTGGTGATAAAAGAGAAAAAGGTACCTTATGAGAGGTTTTTACAAAGCAAAGTGTTATACGAAGATGTAGAGTATATGGAAATAAAAGAAATGTAGAAGAGTTGGTGAGAGAGTGTCAAGAAGGAAGCAGATGATAAGTGGGCGAGGCACGGTCAAGAAAGTTAATGAAATAAGAAAAAATTTTTGAAGCAGTTTAAACAAGAAAGCCCTAGGGAACGCAAGTGGATATGTCTAGTTAAAAACAGAGTAGGGGAATTAGTAGATGGGGAAAGGGAATATTAGGTAGATGGCGAGAAATTTTGAGGAATTTTTAAAATGTTGAGGAAGGGAGGGGGGGGGGGGGCGTAATTTTCATGCACTGGCCAGGGCGGTATACCATCTTTTAGGAGTGAAGAGAGCAGAATGTAAGTGTGGTGGAGGTACCGAGGCATTACGTAAGAATGAAAGGGGGAAAGCAGCTGAACTGATGGGATCATGACAGAAATGTTTAAAAGCAGGGGGGTATAGTGTAGGAGTTGGCTGGTACTTTTTGTATAATAAATGTATGAAAGAGGGGAAGGTACCTAGGGATTGGCGAGAGCACGTATAGTCCCTTTATATAAAGGGAAAAGGGGACAAAAAGATTGTAAAATTATGGAGGAATAAGTTTACAGAGTATACAAGGAAAAGTGAACCAGTAGGGGTTAGTTATTGAAGAGAAATTAAGAGGTAAACAGAATGAGGATTGCAGATGACAAGGAGGTTTAGAGTGGGTAGGGATGTGTAGATCAAGTGTTTTACATTGAAGCATGTGTTGAACGGTAATTTAGATAAGAGGTACGGGAAGTTTTTTATTGTTTTAGGATTTAGAAAAGGCATATGATAGAGTGGATAAGGGGACAAAGTGGCAGATGTTACAATTATATAGAATAGGGTGGTAAGTTCCTAAATGCTGTAAAGGGAGGTTATCATGAGATAGTGAGGCTCAGTTAGGGTGGTGTAGAAGAGAGTGAAATACTTCCCTGGTAAAAGTAGGTCTTAGAAACAGGGAGTGTACTTTCACCCATGGTTGTTTATTAAATTATAGATGTGGTTGTAAAAGAAGTAAATGCAGGGTGTTCGTGAGAAGGGGTGGGGTTAAATTATGGGGAATCAATTCAAAATGGGAATTACAGCAGTTCCTTATTGCTGATGATACTGTGCTTATGGAGTTCCTAAGAAAAATTGCAAAGGTTAGTGGATGAGTTTGAGGAATGTGTGTAACGGTAGAAAGTTGAAAGTGAACATAGAAAAGAGTAAGGTGATGAGGGTATCAAATGATTTAGATAAAGAAAAATTGGATATCAGAATTGGGGGAGGAGGGAGTATGGAGAAGTGAATGTTTTCAGATACTTGGGAGTTGAGACGTGTCGGCGGATGGATTTATGAAGGATGAGGTTAATCATAGAATTGATGAGGGAAAAATATATAGCCGTCCTGCTCCACCTCTGGTTAGTGTGACTTTGTCAATAGACCAAGAGTCGGACTGAAACGTCGTCGTAAGCTTCTCTCTTTTATCGTGCGGGTTATTTGTGTACAAAGAAAATAGAAGCAAACCCAGAGGGTATGTATAATATGCTTGTTCTTGTAGTGTAGAGGTGGCCTAAGTGTAAAGTAGAAGTAGGAAGACCTACCTGAAATCTTGCATGTGTATGAGGGAATATAAAGACCCCGTAAAAAAAAAAAACAATCCTACCATTGTGTAAAACAATTACAGGCTTCCGTTTTACAACTCCTTGGTAGGATGTTAGTACCTCCCTGTGGTTGCTGTCTACCAACCACTACCTATAGTGTCCACTGTATATAACATATATTTTGTTTATTTAACAAGTCGGGGAGGGCCATCTCCCACCGAGGCAGGGATGGCCCAAAAAGAAAGAAAAATCCCCAAAAATAAAAGACTTTCATCATCATTCAACTCTTACGCCTCACTCACACATAACAGTGTTTTTTGCAGAGATGCTCAGAATACAACAGTTTAGAAGCATAATACGTATAAAGACACACGAACATATCCCCCTCCACACTGCCAATATCCCGAACCCCTCCTTTAAAGTGCAGGCAATGTACTCCCATTTCCAGACTCAAGTTCGGCTATATAAAACTTAACCAGTTTCCCCTGAATGCCCTTCACTAAATATTACCCTGTTCACACTCCAAACAGCTCGTCAGGTCCCAAATACCATTCATCTCCATTCCCACTCCTAACACGCTCACGCACGCTGCTGATGTCCAAGCTCCTTGCCCACAAACCTCCTTTACCCCCTCCCTCCAACCTTTATGAGTGACGGCCCTACCCCCGCCTACAGATTAATATGCCTTCCATGTCATTCTACTTTTGATCCATTCTCACTAAATGACCAAACACCTAAACAACTATCCCGCTTCTCTTCTCCTAATTTCACACTCGCAAATTTCTGATAATATTTACTACCACAACATTGGATTGCCCTTAGACCAGGATATCCCACTGCCTCCAACCATCTCCCCTCTCGCTGCAACATTTACAACCCAGCTTCACACCCATATAAGAGTAACCACTATACTTTCATACCTCCCTTCTTTGCCTCCATAGATAAGGTTTTTTTTGTCCCCTACATATACCCAATGCACCACTCACCTTCTTTCCTCATCAATTCCCTATGATTAACCTCATCCCTTCATAAAACCATCTGCCTGACACGTCAACTCCCAAATATCCTGAAAACATTCACTTCTTCCATACTTCCTCCCCTCAATTGATATCCAATTTTCTTTATCTAAATCATTTGATACCCTCATCAACTACCTTTTCTATGTTCACTTTTTCAACCTTTCGACCTTTACACCCTCTCCCAAACTCATCCACTAACGTTTGCAATTTTTCTTTAGAATCTCCCATAACACAGTCTCAGCAAAAAGTAACTGTGTCAATTCCCACTTTGTTATTGATTCCCATAATTTACCCCACCCCCCTCCTGAACACTCTAGCATTTTACTCTTTTACAACCCCAGTCTATAAATATAATAAACAACCCATGGGGTCACCTCACCTCAGTGGATATGTCCAGTGGTTAAACAAAATTTTAAAATGTATTACATTATTTACATAATTCTGAATAGAATTACCTGATGAAATATATAAATTTAGAATCCCTTTGGCACTACCACATTTCGCATCTTCCCATGTAATACAAATTAACATGATATGGAGGAGGCAGGAGATAACATGTATCATGCCAAATATGATCAAAAAATGCAAGCCTGCCTGATAAGACACCAATCACACCATGAAAGAACTGGTTTTTGTGAGAATGAAAGGTGCCTCTGTCATGGTGCCTTGTTTCAAGGATTTTCCAAAAGCCCCAGCAGTTCTAAAACCATTAAATATTGTAAATATGTAAATTATGATAAACATTAGTATTACACAATTTTGCATGTTTATTGAAATAAACAACGTGGTAAACAATAAAATATAATAATTTTAGTGCGGTTATTGTGTTCAATACAGGAGTTTTATATATATACATTATATACATTTTGGGCTCTCCCCCAAATGTTAGTAGGAAAGAAAAAATTGGAAAAGAAAGAAAAAAATGAAAAAAACCGCAAAATAAGGGAATGCGGTATGGGGAAATTTTCGTCGATGTTGCCCCCACGCATCATTTTTTGACAAACTTTTGGCATGAAACTCGGTAAGTACTGTTCAGAATTTTTTTTTTGTCTTATTACCTTCACAAAAATATGCTCTTTATTCTGTAAGAAAAAAAAATTTTTTTTTTTTTTTTTCAAAATTTTTGAACTGGAGCACCATTCAGATTTTGGGCCTTGGACCCTGAAGGGTTAAGTATCAATAGCCCCTTAAATTTTTTTTAACAAGTGAGTTTATGAACTACAGTAGATAATTACAGTTAAAATAAAGGAGCTAATGGACATAATAGTAAAAGAATGTTTTAAAAGCAAAATCAGTAGCACCTGAGGTAGTCTATAGCACCTAGAATATTTTAATAGCAAAATAGTGAACTTATTACACTTTAGCCCCTGAGAATAGCACTTTGATTATTTTAACAATTGTGAATATATGAACTGAGGTAGTTATTTAAAGCTAAAATAAGGGAGAAAATATATAAGGGACTAAATTAAGTAAAGGTAAACAAAGTTCAATGGACAGATATCATGCTTGTACATGTATGTGTAGTGTGACCTAAGTGTAAGTAGAAGTAGCAAGGTGTACCAGAAATCTTCCATGTTTCATCTTTCTTTCAACACACTGGCCATATCCTACCGAAGCGGGGTGGCCCAAACGGAAAAACAAAAGTTTCTCCTTTTACATTTAGTAATATATACAGGAAAAAGGGTTACTAGCCCCTTGCTCCTGGCATTTTCGTCGCCTCTTACAACACGCATGGCTTACGGAGGAAGAATTCTGTTCCACTTCCCCATGGATGTAAGAAGAAATAAACATGAACAAGAACTAGAAAGACAATAGAAGAAAACCCAGAGAGGTGTATATATATATGCTTGTACATGTATGTGTAGTGTGACCTAAGTGTAAGTAGAAGTAGCAAGATGTACCTGAAATCTTGCATGTTTATGAGACAGAAAAAAGACACCAGCAATCCTACCATCATGTAAAATAATTACAGGCTTTCGTTTTACACTCACTTGGCAGGACGGTAGTACCTCCCTGGGCAGTTACTGTTTACCAACCTACTACCTAGGTTGGTAAACCTAGCTTGGTAGACAGCAACCACCCAGGGAGGTACTACCGTCCTGCCAAGTGAGTGTAAAACAAAATCCTGTAATTGTTTTACATGATGGTAGGATTCCTGGTGTCTTTTGTCTGTCTCATAAATATGCAAGATTAAAGGTAGGTCTTGTACTTCTACTTACACCTAGGTCACACTACACATACATGTGCATGTTTATTTATACACACTCATCTGAGTTTTCTTTGATTTTATCTTAATAGTTCTTGTTCTTATTACTTTTCCTTTTATATCCATGACAAAATGGAATAAGAATCTTTCCTCCGTAAGCCATGCGTGTTGCAAAAGTCAACTAAAATGCCGGGAACAATGAGCCAGTAACCCCTTTTTCTGTAATAACTACTAAAAAGAATAAGAAGAAAATTGTCAAAGTAGGCTGTCTGAATGTGCATGGATCTTGTGCAGATGATAAGAAAGAGATGATTGTGGATGTTATGAATGGAAAGAAGCTGGATGTCCTGGCTTTAAGTGAAACAAAGCTGAAAGGGGTGGGATAGTTTCAGTGGAGAGGAATAAATGGGATTAGGTCAGGGGTTTCAAATAGTTAGAGCTAAAGAAGGAGTAGCAATAATGTTGATGGATTAGCTATGGCAGGTAAAGAAGGACTATAAATGTATTAATTCGAGGATTATGTGGAGTAAAATAAAGGTTGGATGTTAAAAGTGGGTTATAGTAAGCGTATATGCACCTGAAGAAGAGAGAAGTGTAGAGAAGAGAAAGAGATTTTGGGCAATGTTGAGTGAATGCTTGGGGAGTTTTGAACCAAGTGTGAGAGTACTTGTGGTTGGGGATTTCTATGCTAAAGTGGGTAAAAATGTTGTGGAGAGAGTAGTAGGTAAATTTGAGGTGCCAGGGCAAATGAAAATGGGGAGGCTTTAATTGAGCTATGTGTAGAAAGAGATTTGGTAATAAGTAATACATATTTTATGGAAAAGAGGATAAATAAATATACAAGGTATGATATAACACGTAATGAAAGTAGTTTATTAGATTATGTACTGGTGGATAAAAGGTTGATGGGTAGGCTCCAGGATGTACATGTTCATAGAGGAGCAACTGATATATCGGATCATTATTTAGTTGTATCTACAGTTAGAGTAAGAGGTAGATGGGACAAGAGGAAAATGACAACAACAAGTAAGAGGGAGGTGAAAGTGTATGAACTAAGGGAGGAGGAAATTCGAGTGAGATATAAGCAACTATTGGCAGAAAGGTGGGATAGTGCAAGTATGAGTAGTGGAGGGGGGGGGTGAAGAGGGTTGAAATAGTTTTAAAAATGCAGTATTAGAATGTGGGGCAGAAGTTTGTGGCAAAGTGTTATACGAAGAGTAGAGTATATGGAGAATAAAAGAAATGTGAAGAGTCGGTGAGAGGGTGCAAAAGGAGAGCAGATGATAGAGTGGGAGAGGCACTGTCAAGAAATTTTAATGAAAATAAGAAAAATTTTTGAAGCAAGTTAAACAAGAAAGCATAGGGAACGAATGGATATGTCAGTTAAAAACAGAGTAGGGGAATTAGTAGATGGGGAAAGGGAAGTATTAGGTAGATGGCGAGAATATTTTGAGGAACTTTTAAATGTTGAGGAAGGGAGGCGGTAATTTCATGCACTGGCCAGGGAGGTATACCATCTTTTAGGAGTGAAGAAGAGCAGAAAGTAAGTGTGGTGGAGGTACGCGAGGCATTACGTAGAATGAAAGGGGGTAAAGCAGCTGGAACTGATGGGATCATGACAGAAATGTTAAAAGCAGGGGGGGGATATAGTGTTGGAGTGGTTGGTACTTTTGTTTAATAAATGTATGAAAGAGGGGAAGGTACCTAGGGATTGGCAGAGAGCATGATAGTCCCTTTATATAAAGGAAGGGGGGAAACAAAAGAGATTGTAAAAATTATGGAGGAATAAGTTTACAGATATACCAGGAAAAGTGTACTGTAGGGTTATTATTGAAAGAATTAGAGGTAAGACAGAATGTAGGATTGCAGATGAGCAAGGGGGTTTTAGAGTGGGTAGGGGATGTGTAGATCAATTGTTTACTTTGAAGCATGTATGTGAACGGTATTTAGATAAAGGTACGGAATTTTTTATTGTATTTTATGGATTTAAAAAAGCATATGATAAGTGGATGGGGGAGCAATTTTGGGCAGATGTTACAAGTTATAGAAAGGTGGTAGTTACTAAATGCTGTAAAGAGTTTTCAGAGATAGTGAGGCTCAGGTTAGGGTGTGTAGAAGAGAGGAAAATACTTCCCGGTAAAAGTAGGTCTTAGACAGGGATGTGTAATGTCACCATGGTTGTTTAATATTTTATTGATGGGGTTTTTAAAAAAGTAAATGCTAGGGTGTTCGGGAGAGGGGTGGGGTTAAATTATGGGAATCAAATTCAAAAGGGAATTGACACAGTTACTTTTTGCTGATGATACTGTGCTTATGGGAGATTCTAAAGAAAAATTGCAAAGGTTAGTGGATGAGTTTGAGAATGTGTGTAAAGGTAGAAAGTTGAAAGTGAACATAGAAAAGAGTAAGGTGATGAGGGTATCAAATGATTTAGATAAAGAAAAATTGGATATCAAATTGGGGAGGAGGAGTATGGAAGAAGTGAATGTTTTCAGATACTTGGGAGTTGACGTGTCGGCGGATGGATTTATGAAGGATGAGGTTAATCATAGAATTGATGAGGGAAAAATATATAGCCGTCCTGCTCCACCTCTGGTTAGTGTGACTTTGTCAATGGTCCAAGTCGGACTGAAACGTCGTCGTAAGCTTCTCTCTTTTATGTGCGGGTTATTTGTGTACAAAGAAAATAGAAGAAAACCCAGAGGGGTATGTATATATATGCTTGTACTTGTATGTGTAGTGTGGCCTAAGTGTAAGTAGAAGTAGGAAGACATACCTGAAATCTTGCATGTGTATGAGAGAATAAAAAGACACCCGCAATCCTACCATTGTGTAAAACAATTACAGGCTTCCGTTTTACACTCACTTGGTAGGATGTTAGTACCTCCCTGGGTGGTTGCTGTCTACCAACCTACTACCTATAGTTCCACTGTATATACACATATATTTTGTTTTTTTAACAAGTCGGCCATCTCCCACCGAGGCAGGGTGGCCCAAAAAGAAAGAAAATCCCCAAAAATAAAAGACTTTCATCATCATTCAACACTTACGCCTCACTCACACATAATCAGTGTTTTTGCAGAGATGCTCAGAATACAACAGTTTAGAAGCATATACGTATAAAGACACACAACATATCCCTCCAAACTGCCAATATCCCGAACCCCTCCTTTAAAGTGCAGGCACTGTACCTCCCATTTCCAGGACTCAAGTTCGGCTATATAAAAATAACCAGTTTCCCTGAATCCCTTCACTAAATATTACCCTGTTCACACTCCAACAGCTCGTCAGGTCCCAAATACCATTCATCTCCATTCACTCCTAACACGCTCACGCACGCTTGCTGGAAGTCCAAGCCAATTGCCCACAAAACCTCCTTTACCCCCTCCCTCCAACCTTTTTGAGGACGGCCCCTACCCCGCCTACAGATTTATATGCTCTCCATGTCATTCTACTTTGATCCATTCTCTCTAAATGACCAAACCACCTCAACAACTCCTCTTCTCCTAATTTTCACACTCCAAATTTTCTGCATAATATTTACACCACACATTGATTGCCCTTAGACAGGATATCTCCACTGCCTCCAACCATCTCCTCGCTGCAACATTTACAACCCAAGCTTCACACCCATATAAGAGTACCACTATACTTTCATACATTCCCTTCTTTGCCTCCATAGATAATGTTTTTTGTCTCTACATATACCTCAACGCACCACTCACCTTCTTTCCTTCATCAATTCTATGATTAACCTCATCCTTCATAAATCCATCTGCTGACACGTCAACTCCCAAATATCTGAAAACATTCACTTCTTCCATACTCCTCCTCCTCAATTTGATATCTAATTTTTCTTTATCTAAATCATTTGATACCCTCATCACCTTACTCTTTTCTATGTTCACTTTCAACTTTCGACCTTTACACACTCTCCCAAACTCATCCACTAACGTTTGCAATTTTTCTTTAGAATCTCCCATAAGCACAGTCATCAGCAAAAAGTAACTGTGTCAATTCCCATTTTGTATATGATTCCCCATAATTTAACCCCACCCCCTCTCCTGAACACTCTAGCATTTACTTCTTTTACAACCCCATCTATAAATATATTAAACAACCATGGGGTCACCTCACCTCAGTGGGATATGTCCAGTGTGTTAAACAAAATTTTAAAATGTATTACATTATTTACATAATTCTGAAGAGAATTACTCTGAGGAAATAATATAAATTGAGAATCCCTTTGCACTTACCACATTTCCATCTTCCCATGTAATAAATGTAACATGATAGGAGGAGGCAGGAGATAACATGTATCATGCCAAATATGATCAAAAATGCAAGACTTCCTGATAAGACACCAATCACACCAAGAAGAACTGCCACTGCCAAGGCAGCAAAGGTTGCACTAGCACTTGCATTAATGTCCGGGTGACGCGTTTGGTATATCTTCAGCATGGAGAGCACCGAAATGACATACATGAATGATGTATCTGTCAGGAACAGAATAAAAATTAAACGTGTTTAACTCTGGCGAGGTATTCATGGATGAGTCATAAAACAAAATTGTGACAAACCTCACATTCACTTCAATAATTGTTACTTTGTATGTTCAATACCAACAATCAATTCTGAATAGTCCTAACTGGGTACAATGTACCTGGCTATAATGAAAACTATTTCTATAAATATACCTCTCTAGGGTTAATCAATTAACAGACAATTTCATACTGGACATATCTGTGCATACTTTATGTATATTACAGTTTAGAATCTCTGCAATGTGAAATATTATCATTTGTATTTATGTTAAGAAAAATACAATATAGTAAAAATTAAATTAAAATTCAAAACATTTAATTCAAAAACTATATAAAATAATTTTCCAGGCAGTCAAAACAAACTTATGCCTAAATTTATAACTTGATCTGGAATACATGACAGTATGTTATCTAAGGCTAGTGATTCAGTCTTAAGTACAGATATAACAGGGCAAGAATGAAAGAAATTATAATAATGATACTCTGCTATGGGGCATATTGTGAAATGCATATTTCTCTCTTCATATCTGTGTAGTGTAGTGGTGCACCAAAGATTTGGGTCTGCTTTTTTGGAAGAGGAAGAGGTACCCCTTTATAAAACCTCTTAGTCCTCCCTTATAATACACTGTTAATATCTAGCATGTTTAGCAGTACAGCATAAAGTAATTTATAAAGTGTAGTTTGTACATGTCAATCACAGTGGAACCTCGAATGCTGAATTTAATTCGTTCCAGATGTCAATTCAACAACCAAAATGAATGACAACCAAAGCAATTTCTCCCACAAAGAATAATGTAAACGGAATTAATCCATTTCAGACCCCAAATGACAATATATTTAACTGAAATACTGTACAGTAAATGAAAATTTAACCCCCTCTTACCTGTCCGAGGAGAGCTAATGGTATACTGGAAGCAGGGGGTGGAGGAGAGGAGGGATTATGTTACTGCTTGGAAGAAGTCACCTTCTATTAATATGTCAGGCAACTGTCCTTCTGGTGTCATTTCTCTTCTTTGTCTCTATTCACCACTAACACTTTGTTCTGGCTCACTGGTACTTTGTCTCACTAAAAACCTGTCCAGTGAGGTTCATTTCAGGCTCCATTTTAACACTTGTCTAAATTGAGACCTTACACTGTCAATGTACATATTAGAGAGATGGATGGCCAATGCTTTGTTGAAAAAGATCGAAAAGAAGGTAGAAAAGTGTGAAAAGAGGTTGGGAAGGGTAGAAATACATACTGTATGCTACTGTATGCTGTTGCCATCACAAACACTCCACTGTAAACAAACTACCTATGATGTAACTAAGAGTTATTACACTTTTTGTATTGTGTTTCTATGTTTTTTGTAATGTTATTTTGGCTATTTTGGAATACTATTTACTATAAAACTGTCTGATTCAGGGCGAAATGACACAAAGCTGAGGTAGTTTTTGACGTAAAACATTCATTAAAATTTTAGCATGGAAAGTAATGTTAATATGTTTCCATGATAAAAGGTTTCACTTTGAGAGCCATCTTGTAGGAGGACACATTAATCACGTATCATGACACTACTGACTTACCCAATTTACTCACCTTTAATACAGAGAATTTCTATTTATAAATGAATGTACAGTGGACCCTCAGTTATCAGTCGTAATCCATTCCAGAAGGTCGGCCTAAAACCGAAATGGCCGAAAACCTTAATAATATTTCCCATAAGAATTAATGTAAATACAATTAATCTGTTCCAGACACCCAAAAATATTAACAAAAAACAATTTTAGTAAAGATTAATTATATTTTTACATACACAAAACAATGAGAACTAAATAAAACAAATACATGAACAATTAAATCATTATTACATACCTTTATTGAAGACTCTTGTTGGCTTATGGAAGATAGGGAGGAGGAGAGAGGGAGTTGGGGTTATTGTTTGGAAAGGGAATCCCTTCCATAATGACTTCAGGTAAAAAGTACCTCTCTGGGGTTACTTCCCTTCTTTGTCTTTTAATGCCACTAGGACCAGCTTGAGAGTCACTGCACACCTGTCACACAAAAAATCTGTCCAGAGAGATCTGTTTCTGGTGTCTCTAAGATTTCCCTGAAGTGTGACAAGGTTTTGTCACTGAACATGTTGCAGATATGGCTTGTTTCAGCTTGGTCAGGGCAATATTTCTCCACAAAAGCTTGCACCCTACTCCACATTAAATAAATCTTCTTAATCTCTGAAGAAGGCACCTCCTTCCCTCCCTCTTCCTCCTCCTCTGAAGCAAGTTTCTCAGCTGTGGTCTGTTGCTGTTCCAGATGAAGCTCTTGCAGCTTTTCAGTGGTTAGCTCTTCACTGTGGTCCTCCACCAACTTTTACACATCCTCGCCACTAACCTCCAATCCAAAGACAATAGATTCCACAACAGGTGTAGGGTCCTCAGGATCATCCCCAAACCCTTCAAATCCCTCTCTTGGACACAATCTGGCCACAATTTTCTCCAAGCAGAGTTCTAAGTCCTGGAAGTCACTCCCTGCCAAGCTTTACCTATAAGGCTTATGCAATGGAGGATATTGAAGTGATTCCTGCAGAACTCTCTTAGGGTCAAGTCAGTATCTGAGGTCACTTCAAAGCACCTTTTGAAACACTGTTTTGGTGTAGAATTTTTTGAAGTTAGAAATGACCTGCTGGTCCATGGGCTGGATGAGAGGAGAGGTGTTAGGAGGCAAGAACTTCACTGTTACAAAGAGGCCTGAGCTTGCTATCACCTGCAGCTCATAAGACTGCCATCCCCACGAGCCCCTTTGAGGCGGGGTAGATGGCAGACCAGAGGCCTAGCTTCTCCCTACGAGCCCCGTGAGGGCGGGGGATGTGGCTAGGCCTGGGGACAGTTGGTCCCAAAGATGAGGGGGTAGCTGTACCTCCTCCCATGGAAGACTTAGGTCTCGGGATACTCCCCAGATAGGGAGCCAAGGCCGGGTCACCACTACTTGGAAAAGACCCGGGCCGGGAGAATACCGGCGAATAAGAAAAAAAAAAAAACTGTTACAAAACGGAAGCCCCTAAACAATTGGTCTTCCAAGTCTGGAGGATGAGCAGGAGCATTGTTCAGTACCAGGAGGCACTTGAGTGGCAATTTACGTTCCAGGAGGTATTTTTTTCACACTGGAGCCAAACACATCATTGACCCACTCTTTGAAAATGTGCCTTGTGACCCATGCCTTATTATTAGCTTTCCACATCACACACAATCTATTCTTGACAACATTGTTTTTCTTGAACACTCTGGGATTTTCAGAGTGATAGACCAGCAAAGGTTTCACTTTGAAATCCCCACTAGCATTAGCACAGAACAAAAGAGTAAGCCTGTCTTTCATAGGCTTGTGTCCCGGCAGTGCTTTTTCCTCCTGCATAATGTAGGTCCTCTTTGGTATTTTCTTCCAAAAGAGGCCTGTTTTGTCACAACTGAACACTTGTTGGGGGAGGAATCCTTCAGCCTCTACATAACCCTTGAATTCCTGCACAAATTTTTCAGCAGCACATTTGTCAGAACTTGCAGCCTCCCCATGCCTTACCACATATTGTATGCCACTATGGTTCTTAAATCTCTCAAACCAGCCTTTGCTGGCCCTAAATTCACTAACAGCAGCACTTGTTCCAGGCATTTTCTTTACAAGATCCGCATGCAACTGCCTTGCCTTCTAACAAATAATCGACTCCATAACACTATCTCCCGCTAATTGTTTTTCAGTGATCCACAACAACAGTAACCTCTCCATATCTTCCATTATCGGTGACCTTTGTTTCATTAGCACATTTACTCCTTTTGCAACATTAGCTTCCTTGATTTCTACTTTCTTTGCCAGGATAGAAGTGATTGTTGATTTATTTTTCCGATATATCCTGGCAAGTTCTAGCACTCGAACACCACTCTCGTACTTTTCAACAACTTCCTTCTTAATTCCATCATGTTTCTCACTTTCTTTACCAAAGGAACTTTACTAGGAACTTTTATTGGGGCCATGGTTACTTATTTCACAGTTGCACTTAATCAATAACCATGATAAACAATGAATTATAGAGAAATGTTTGAATGAATGAGCAGAAGCTTCCTCACTCGACCACAGACAAAGCCAGACTGACGCGCCAGCGACGGGTTGACGTGTCCCATACGGCTGATAAGCGAAATAACAGCCGATAACCGGAAGCCAAAAAAACGGCCAATAACTAAGTTGGCTGATAAGCGGAATGGCCGATAACCAAGGGTCCACTGTATCTGTTAAAGAAAATGCAATTATTAATTCATACACTTTCTGTCATCAAAATCAATATTTGTAGCATGTAAAACGTGCAGCTGTTACTAGGTACATGTATAATGACTTCTACTTGAAGGGAGGGTATTATAATTTCCACTTGTCACTTTTTTCTTACAAATCTTTTAACACTAATACAAAATCTCTGAACATTTGTTAATGATTTATCAGTCAAGACACCTTCAGAAACCTACTGAAACTCTACCGCAGAACTGCAGGAAAGCAACAACTCACCAAACTGGTAGTTTGAGTTATTGGGACAAACATGGTAGCAGGCACTGAGTAGACCTTCCATGATGAGAGAGCCACCCATGGCATAAAATATGCCAAAGTGCTGGGGAATGCCATAATACTGGAAATACAAAAGATATGAATTAACGTAATTCACCTAGTGTCTGAACCTCATTTCCAAAAGGAAATAGTTTTTCAAAAAAAATAGAGCCCAATTCATTTTTTAATATAAACTTATTGTCTTGAAGCATGATATGCATTTAATCTACTTTATATATATTTGTGCATGTGCATGTACTCACCTATTTGTGGTTGCAGGGGTCGAGTCACAGCTCCTGGCCCCGCCTCTTCGCTGATTGCTACTAGGTCCTCTCTCTCCCTGCCCCATGAGCTCTATCATACCTCGCCTTAAAACTATGTATGGTTCCCGCCTCCACTACGTCACTTTCTAGGCTATTCCACGGCCTGACTACTCTATGACTGAAGAAATACTTCCTAACATCCCTTTGATTCATCTGAGTCTTCAACTTCCAATTGTGACCTCTTGTGTCTGTGTCCCTTCTCTGGAACATCCCGTCTTTGTCCACCTTGTCTATTCAGCGCAGTATTTTATATGTCATTATCATGTCTCCCCTGACCCTCCTGCCCTCCAGTGTCGTCAGGCCGATTTCCCTAAACCTTTCTTCGTAGGACAATCCCATAGCTCTAGGACTAGTCTTGTTGAAAAACCTTTGCACTTTCTCTATTTTCTTGACGTGCTTGACTAGGTGTGGGTTCCAAACTGGTGCTGCATACTCCAGTATGGGCCTAAACGTAAATGGTATACAGAGTCTTAAAACGAATCCTTACTGAGGTATCGGAACGCTATCCGTAGGTTTGCCAGGCCCGTTATGCTGCAGCAGTTATCTGATTGATGTGCCCCTCAGGAGATATGCTCGGTGTTATACTCACCCCCAGATTTTTTTCCTTGAGTGAGGTTTGCAGTCTTTGGCCACCCTAAACTATACTGTGTCTGCTGTCTTCTTTGCCCTTCCCCAAATCTTCATGACTTTGCATTTGGCAGGGTTAAATTCAAGGAGCCAGTTGCTGGACCAGGCTTGTAGCCTGTCCAGTCTCTTTGTAGTCCTGCCTGACCCTCATCTGATTTGATTCTTCTCATTAACTTCGCATCATCTGCAAACAAGGACATTTCTGAGTCTACCCCTTCCTTATGTCGTTCACATTTTACCAAGAACAGCACAGTCCTAGGATGACCCCTGTGGAACCCGCTTGTCACAGGCGCCCACTCTGACACCTCGTCACGTACCATGAAATCGTTTTTTGCCTCCTGTCAGGTATTCTCTGATCCATTGCAGTGCCTTTCCTGTTATGTGTGCCTGATCCTCTAGCTTTTGCAGTAACCTCTTGTGAGGAACTGTGTCCAAAAGGGCCCTTTTTGCAGTCCAAAAAAATATGCAGTCGATCCACCCCTCTCTCTCTTGTCTTACTTCTGTCACCTTGTCATAAAACTCTAGTAGGTTTTGTGACACAGGGTTTTTCCTTCCCTGAAACCGTGCTGGTTGTCAATTTTACACTTGTTTCTTTCCAGGTGCTTTCCCCCACTCTCCTCCTGATGATTTCTCCATGACCTTACATACTATACACGTTAGTGATACAGGTCTGTAGTTTAGTGCCTCATGTCTGTCTCCCTTTTTAAAAATTAGGACTACATTTGCCATTTTCCCTACCTCAGGGAGTTGCCCAGTTTCAAATGATGTGTTGAAGATCTTTGTTAAATGGGTCACACAATATCTCTGCTCCCTCTTTAAGGACCCATGGAGAGATGTTGTCTGGTCCCCCCGCCTTTGAGGGGTCAAGTTCGCATAGCAGCTTCTTTACCTCCTCCTTGTTATATGTACCTCATCCACCTTGCTGGTGTGCCCCCTGTTCTGATTTCCTGGAGTCCTACTGGTTTCCACTGTAAATACCTCTTTAAAATCTTGTGTTGAGCTCCCGACATACCTCCGGTCGTTTCTTGTGAAATTTCCCCATCACCCTTCCTCAGTCTAATTACCTGGTCCTTGACTGTTGTTTTCCTCCTGATGTGGCTGTACAACAGCTTCGGGTCAGTCTTTACTTTTGATGCTATGTCATTTTCATATTGTCTCTGAGCCTCCTTCTTATCTGTGCATATTCGTTTTGGCTCTTCGGCTAATCTCTTTATTTTCCTGAGTTCTCTGTCTTCTGTACCTTTTCCATTCTCTAGTACACCTAGTTTTTGCCTCCCTACACCTTTGGGTGAACCAAGGACTCGTTCTGTTCTTCCCATTATTTCTGTTTCCCTTGGGAACAAACCTCTCCTCTGCCTCCTTGCATTTTGTTGCCACATAGTCCATCATTTCTTGTACTGGTTTTCCTGTCAGTTCCCTCTCCCACTGAATGTCTTGAAGGAAGTTCCTCATGCCTGAGTAGTTCCCCCTTTTATAGTTTGGTTTTCCCACCCTATTCCTGCTACTCTCTCCACTTGGAGCTCAACTATGTAGTCGAAGCACAGAACCACATGATCACTAGCTCCCAGGGGCCTTTCATACAAGATATCCTCAATGTCTGAACTACTCAAGGTGAATACAAAGTCCAGTCTTGCTGGTTCATCCTCTCCTCTCTCTCTGGTAGTGTCTCTAACATGTTGATGCATGAGGTTTTCCAGTACCACATCCATCATCTTGGCTCTCCATGTTTCGGGACCCCCATGGGGCTCCAGGTTTTCCCAGTCAATCTCCTTGTGATTGAAATCACCGATAACTAGTAACTTTGCTCCCCCCATGTGTGCTCTCCTGGCCACCTCGGCTAGTGTGTCGATCATTGCTCTGTTGCTCTCATCATATTCTTCTCTTGGCCTCCTGCAGTTCTGTGGTGGTTGTACATTACTGCAATTATCACCTTATGTCCCTCAGACTGGATTGTTCCTACTAAGTAGTCCCTTTCGCCCGTGCCATCCATTCCTTCCATTTTCTCAAAACCCCACTGGTTTTTAATGAGCAGTGCAACTCCTCCTCCCCCTCTCCTCCCTCTGCCTTTCCCGAGGATTTGATATCCGGATGGAAAGATTGAATCTGTTATTATTCTGTGAGTTTTGTTCTGTGAGTGCTATTATGTCTGGGGATGTCTCCTTGATTCTTTCGTGCCACTCCTCATACTTGTTTGTTATTCCATCTGCATTTGTATACCACACCTTCAACTTCTTTTCTAAGACTGTGGTCTGGGAGATGTATTGGGGTTGGGGAAGTGGGAGACCTGGTAAGGAACTATGGGTTGTTGCTGTGGGGGTGGAGTTTGTAATGTAGTGGGTGGGGGCATTGGATGTGGCATGGGTGTTTTGATTTAGAGTGTTTGGTTGCACTGGGGTTGACCTGGCTGGGAGGCTTCTATAGGAAGTTGTGAGGGAGGCTGTATTTGATCTTCTTCCTGGGTCTGGGATCTCCCGTCTGTCTCTCCATCCCCTCTCTTCCTCCTTTTGCCTTTGTATCATCTCTCTCAGTTTCTGCCTTTCTTCTTGTGTTCTGTCGCGGTTGAGATACACCTTCCTGTATGCCGGCATGTCCCTTAATCGTGCTTTCTCCTGCAGGATCCTGTTCCGAGTCCTTTTGCCTTGAAGGTCACTTTCACTGGCCGGTTCTTTTTTACAAACCCCCCTATTCTCCAAAAATTTTCCAGCTGGGTCATGTCGTCTTCTCCTATTGCTTTCATGATGCTTTCAATTGCTTTTTTTCCCCTTGTTTTCTTGCTTCGTATGTTTCCCCTTCAACTTCCTGGAGCCCATACACAAAGACTGACCTCACCCTTTCATTCTCCCACGCATATCCCTGTGTATCCCCTCATTTAATTGGTTTCCTCCACTGCAGCTTTCCTTTCTTCAGTTTCACTGGCCAATGTACTTGGGCTCAGGCCTGTCATTTTCCCTTCTCGTTTTTTCCTTGGGCTCTGTTGTTGTCTGTTAGGGCCTCCACATAAAGCTTAGCTCTTTCATTTACTACAGTCTCCTCTGATAGAGCCTCTCCATGCAGTTGTGCTCCTTCTTTCCCTACTGCCCCCTTATTTGTGGCTGAGGTAGCAGTCTCTGTTGTCAATCCCAAAATGTTCTTTAGTTCTTTAGGCTGTTTCAGATTTTTCAGTTCCTCTTCTAAACTCTGTATCCTAGCCTCTGCTGCTTTGACATGCACCTCCCACTTCCTGCTTTCCATATCTATCCTCTCTTCCATTCTCATGCTAAGTTCTTCTAGTTTCTTTTCCCATTCATGATCCCTTTTTATGAGCTCTGCTGCCCAATCTTCCTTTGCAGCTTCCTCCTCCTGTCCCTTGGTTTTTCTTGTTCAAATTCAAATTCAAATTCAAAAATTTATTCTCTATAAGGATTACAATGCTGAGTTTACAGAATTTGGTTATTGTGTGGTTTACATGTAGTAAAATAATAATTACAGAGTGTACCACTAGAACACCTAGCATGGCTAGGCATTTCGGGCAGACTTAAATTAAATCTTAAGTTTAAAATATTACAAAATTATGAGGTAAGTTGGTATTATGGCTAAGTGACTAAATACTAGGTTGTGAGTTTAGCAATGTGAATGCTTTTGTTTTGGCACTATACATAGTTTCAGTATTGGAGTATCACAGGCCAACTTATGACTAGTTAAGATTCATTATTTTGAGATTGAGATTGATATTTCTGATTATGGTCAAATGGGTGAGTGAGTGTAAGTATTAACCACCAGGTGGTATTCGTGTAATTAGTTGACAGGGTGTATCAGGGAGATAAGATGTTTTCTGATGGTAGTTTTGAAGGTGATGAATGTGTCTGCAGTTTTAGAATTTTCAGGCAGGGTGTTCCAGATTTTAGGGCCTTTGACATACATTGAATTTTTGTAAAGGTTTAGTCTGACACGGGGAATGTCATAGAGATGTTTGTGTCTGGTGTTGTGCCTGTGGGTTCTGTCGCAACTATCAAGAAAGTGTTTTAGGTCAAGGTTAACCCTTTCAGGGTCCAAGGCCCAAATCTGGAGTCACGCACCAGTGTCCAAGAATTTAAAAAAAAAAATTTTTTATTTTTTCTTATGAAATCGTAGAGAATCTTTTTGTGAAGGTAATAAAACAAAAAGTACGAAATTTGGTGGAAAATTGACGAAATTATGCTCTCGCGAATTTTGATGTGTCAGCGATATTTACGAATCGGCGATTTTGCCGACTTTGACTCCCATTTTTAGGCCAATTACATTATTCCAATCAACCAAATTCTTAGCTATTTCACTAGTATTACTTCTATTCTATCGATTGAGCACAAGAAATCGCCAAGTCAACTGTTTCAACTACAAAATAAAGTGATCGGAAATTGTTAATTTTGGCCAATTTAACACAAAGTTCAAAATATTCCAATTTCAAAATAGGGTCCAGAATAAACAATGTAGGTATTCCTGGCACTAAACTAACATTTCCTCTGTTCATTAGTTATTTTTTGAGGCTTTACAAATAAATTCCATTTTGATTTTTTTTCACATAATAAATTTTTTTTCACACCAAAAAAAATAAAGTTTTACTGTTATGCAATACGTAATAATTGTATAAATATCATCCCAATTGTGAATGTATTTTAGACCCACCCTGACTTTATTAACTGTGAGGTCGTTTTTTTCCCTTTTAAAATATGGGCAAAAATTTAACATTTCCGCTACTTGAGCTCTTTCAACCCTTTTCCCAGGCTAAAACCAATAAAAAACACCCTCTATTTCTGTAATAGTCTTCCATTCATAAATGAGACCAAAAAATGAAAATACAACTAAAAAAACATACAAAAAAAACACTGAAAAAGTGCTGTTTTAATCGAAAAATCATATTTCAGTTTTTTTTCTCTCATTATACACAGTGTGCTCGGGATCTTTTTTTAGGGGTGCACAAACCACATAATGTATTTCCTATCTGGGCCCAAAGTACCACTCACAGTTTATCAAGTGAGCTACCAAAAGGCGTAACACGTTTGGACACTCACCGTAAAGCCGAATCTAGGGGAGGGAAAACCCTGAAAGGGAAAATTTTGGGAATTTAAGGCCCGTAGAGAAAAATTGCACAGTAGAAAGGGTTTGGATGTACGAACGGGGAGTAAGTTTAGATCTAGAAGGGGGGGGGGGGTGTTGCCAGGATGGGATTTATGATTTTTTTACTGCGGCTTTTTTTTGGGGTTTTAGGGGCTTTAGGTGTGTTGCTGCAGTTAAACCCCCAAGCACAGATAGCATGGGTGGAGGTATGGATATATAAGTGAATGGTATAGTGTGAGAGGGGCAGTTTGCGGCACGTAGTATCGTATCTTTGGAGAGGATCCCAACCGTTTGATACTTTTTTGGTTATGTGTTTTGGGTAATGGGTGCTAAAGTTCAGGTTGTTGCGAGGTATAGGCCCAGGAATTGCCCTCATTATGCCTGGCAATTAGAGTGTTGTCGATCTTAATGTTAATTTGCGCATCTCCTGCTCTGCTAACAAACATAATGTAGTAGGTTTTGTCAGTGTTAAGCGTAAGTTTATTGGCTGTCATCCAAGTTGATATTTTGATTAGCTCCTCATTAACAATTGGTGTTGAGGTGGCAAGATTAGGGTGAGAGATGACATAAGTCGTGTCGTCAGCAAAGAGAATGGGTTCAGGTGTTGAGATACGTTTGGAAGATCATTGATGTATAGGAGGAAGGCAGGGACCAAGGACACTTCCCTGCAGAACTCCAGTATCAAGTGACTGTGTTTTTTGATGCTGTGTCTTTAAAAGGGGACCTACTGATACCTATTAGTAAGGTAAGATTTGAAATATGCAAGCGCATGGCCTCTTATACCATAATGGTCAAGTTTGTGGAGTAGGATGCCGTGGTCCTACTGTGTCAAAGCTTTTTTTAGGTCAATAAAAATTCCTAGTGGATAATTCCTTATTTTCCAATGCTGTGTAAAGCAGATCTAGTATTTTATGATTGCATCGTTTTGTGCTTTTATTTTTCCTGAATCCAAATTGGCAGGGGTTGAGTATTTTGTGCCGTTATAAATGAATATAGTCCCCCTGTGCAAAGAGTTTCTCAAAGATTTTGGATAGCAATGGTAAGTTTGATATTGGCCTATAGTTGTTTTAAATCTGTAGGGTCCACCACCTTTATGTATTGGTGTAACCCTTGCCGTCTTGAGTAGTTTCGGGAAGGTGCTAGTTTCTAGTGACTTGTTAAAAAGTAATGAGATGGGCATGCGAGAGGACATGGGCCGCCTCTTGTATAATAATGGGGGGACATGAGACAGATTCCCTGAGTTAATTTTAAGTGATTTTATAATCTCGGTGATTTCCCATGGGTTTCATTTGGGAGCAAGATAGAAGGAATGGGGAAATTCCCATCTAGGTAGTCCCCGAAATGGGAAATGGTGCGGGGGATTTTATTGGCGAGATTAAAACCTATGTTGAGAAGAAGTCTTTATCTTGTTAGCTGTGTCAGTGGGATCCCAGTGTTGTTTCATTAGGTTTAGTTAGGGCAATATTCTTGTTTTTTTTTCAGTTTGTGGGTCCCTAGAATCTGAGAGAGTGTTTTCCCATGTCTTTTTTATACCCCCTCTTGTGTCAGTAAAATCAAACTGGAGTAGTAATTTTTTTGGGCTTTCTTTAATACTTTGGTGAGGACTGATGAATAGTGTTTAAGAATATCTTTGTGTATTAAGCCTGTCTATATTGCTTTTCATTTTGGTGTTTCTTATCAAGGGATTTCAGAATGGTGCTGGTTAGCCATGGGCAACCAAGCCGTTTGTTTGTGATCTGTTTCGTTTTTATAGGACAATGTTTGTTGTATAGTCAAGTAATTTGTTAAGAAAAATGTCTGTCCAGTCATCAATACCATTGGCCTTGGAATTCTGTAGGCCAGTCAACAGTCTCAAGGTCATTAGGTAAGACACATATGCAACAGTTAGGTATCTTTATTTCGAAACGTTTCGCCTCCCACATAGGCTTCTTCAGTCGAGTACAGAAAATTTGATAGAAGCAGAAGAGACTTGAAGACGATGTAATCAGTCCATCACCCTTAAAGTTTTGAGGTCTTCAAGTCTCTTCTGCTTCTATCAACTTTTCTGTACTCGACTGAAGAAGCCTACTGTGTAGGCGAAACGTTTCGAAATAAAGTACCTAACTGTTGTATATGTGTCTTACCTAACAACCTGTCGGTATTTTATACCATTTTAATGTTCAGTCTCTAGGTCAGCTGTGAACTTCCTTATTGAGGCCTCGTCATGGAGTCTAAATGAAACTTTGTTGTATTCAAGTGGTGGTTTACTAATGTTTGTCAAGAGGAAGGTGGGGAAAGTGGTCTGTAGTGCTATCTATATTATCCCTGATTTAAGGGGGGGTAGTACAATTTATCCATAGTGGTCTATTATGGTTGCACTTGTTTCAGTGAGCCGGTTGGTTTTTTACTGTTGGGAAGAGAAGTGTGTTTTTCATATTTTGATGAAATCAGTTACAGGGTGATCATCTAGTAGGCCAAGGTTGATGTTGAAGTCTCCACTAAAAGAAGGTGGTGCTTATTCATTTGTCTGTTTGTTATTAGTGCCTTTAGTTTTTTCACTGAAATTTGGGATGTTTGTGTGGGGTATCTGGTAAATGGGACCGATTGTAATAGGCGTCTTAAGGTTTTTTACAGTAAAATTAGCAAAAATGTATTCTCCATATTCATCACTAAAGCAAGTGGTGCTAATACAAGATAATTGGTTAGAGAAATAGATTGCAATACCACCCCCAACTTGGTATGGTCTGCAGCTGTGGATTGCTGTGTATCCGGTAAGGGTAGATATCTATTGTGTCCTGCTTAAGCCAGGTCTCAGTAAAATAATGCAGGGGAAGGGTGTCTTTAGTGAATCAAGGATGCCAGGGGGGTCATCATAGTGTTGCTTAAGGACCTAATGTTGTAGTTAAGTACTGATAGACTTTAGCATTGTTTAGGATAGTGCTGGCTTGTGATGCGTGTAGTAAAGGCAGTTACTTTCCAATAGGTTTGATTGTGTGTCAGATTATGAGGTTTAGATCAGGTCGACTGATCAATCATCTTCTAGGTTTTAAATTATAGTTATTTATATCCAGAGTTGTGGGTTAGTTTTAGTACTGAATCCGTAGTGGGGGGAAGTTTGGACAAGTGTATAGCTATAGCATTTTGGTCATGTAGAGTATAGTCACTAATACACATAATGGAGTTGGTGTTGTCTATGTGTTGTGCTGGAATGAGCTAAAGTACAACTAGGTATAAACTAATAATATAAAAATACAAATTAAAAATAGCACAAGACTCTCACTTGTAATTGCACTAAGGTCTAATGTAATGACTTTGGTATAGTCTATGTATTGAGCTAGAATGAGCTATAGTACAACTAGGTTTAATCTAATAATATAAAAATACAAATTAAAAATAGCACCAGACTCTCACTAGTAATTACACTATGGTCTAATATAATGAATTTGGTATTGACTATGTATTGTTGCTCTCTGGCAACCCATTTTTGTTTTATCCTGATTGCCTCAGAGTGGGAAACCTATGTAGTTCTGCATGTTATGTTAGTAGTGTGTATGTCAGAGTGTGGGGGGGAGGTAGTGGAGGAACTGTGGCTATGTGGGAGAGGAGTGGGGAGGGGTGGGGAGGGGGAGGGTTAACGAGTGTGTGGGTGGTGTAATTTTGTGTGAATATGTGTGGGTTTATTATGTATGAAGGTAGGTGGCTTGTGAGTTGGGTTTTAGTCTCAGAGGTCCTTGGTGCCACAACTTCTTTGTGAAGCCCCCACCTTCTGGGACTGACCCGACGTATTACAGTGGTGTGTGGGGTGTGGTGTGTGGTGTGTGTGTGTGTGGTGTGTGGTGTGTGTGTGTGTGTGTGTGGGGTGTGGTGTGTGTGCACGCACACGTGTGTGTGTGGTGCGCGCATGGGGTGTGTGTGTGTGTATGGTGTGGTGTGGTATGTGTTGGTGGTGTAGTATGTGGGGTATATGTGTGTGATATAGTGTGTGGTTTTGTGTGTGTGATAATGTGTGTGTATGTGTGCATGGGTGTGTATGTGTGTGTGGTGTGTGTGGTGGTGTGTGTGGGTGTTTTGTTTTGTGTGGTGTGTGTGTGTGTGTGTGTGGGGTGTGTGGTGGTAATTATGTGTCGAAATTTTGTGGGGTTTATTATGTGTCTGAAAAAAAGGTGGTTGTGCTTGGAGTGTATGTGGATCTCAGGTTACAGTTACTAGTAACATTGATGGGGGGAGGTGATACAAAAGAGCTGACACCTAAGACAATATATTCAAGTAGAATTTCTATGTAACCCTCATTCAGACAAAAGAGATGGAAATTACAAACATAAAAAATTAAATAAAATTTTAAATGTTACCATAGTTGTTTTCAAGTCACAAGACGTTTTATTTACATCACAAGATTCTTACCTTATCAATTTTATAATCAATTTGCACAGCACGAGCATGACGGTGGTTGCGACGAGCGCACACTACAACAAACAGTACACCGAAGAGGATATAACCAGTGTTTGAAAAAACATGGTTAAAATCACTGAGTGAACCAAGAGGATGAGCACACCAGAAGTTGTAGAAACACAAATCCTGATTACCAGTTTCATCCAGCACCTGAGGAGAAATCTTCAATTGTAAAAATGTGTTTACTCTATCATTTATTAAGTGTGCAACAGCACTAGACCTAGAAAGATGATGCAAAAGTAAGAATAATAAATAAAAAGAATCTGAAAATTGCCAAAAACCATCTTAACCCTTTCAGGGTCGAGACCCCTGATCTTAAACTTGCTCACAGGGTCGAGAATTTAAAAAAAAAAAAATTTAATCTTATGAAATGACAGAGAATCTTTTTCTGAAGGTAATGAAAAGAAAAGCAAGAAATTTGATGGAAAACTTATGGAATTATGCTCTTGCAATGTTAGCACTCAAGGCGATATTTACACATCGGTGATTTCACCCACTTCGTGCAGTATTTTTGGCCAATTCCATTGTTCCAATCAACCAAACTCATAGCTATATTGCTAGATTTCTTTTATTTATTTATTGAGTAAAAAAAATGCCCTTTACCTATTTTAGTAACTACCCCCATTCACACAAAATTAAAAATTGCCAATTTAAAAACAGGATCCAGAATAAACAATGCAGACATTCTTGGCACTAAAAAACATTTCCTCTGTTCCTTAGTCACATCTCCTTTCCATTTTGAATTAATTTTATTCACACAAAAAAATAATTTACTGTTATGCATTATTGTAATAACTGCATAAATAATGTAAATGCATTCCTAAATGCATATTAGGCTGGCAAGCTGGGCATGTATTGGACAAGTGACATCATTTGTGTACTCTGGAATATCGGCAAAAATCGAACATTTCCGCTACTTTGAGCTCAATTTCAGACTACTATCATTCCTGAAACCAATCAAAATCATCTCTATTTCTGTAATTTATCTTCCATTCTATCAAATGAGACCAAAAAAACGAGAAGAAAATCATAAAAACCATACACAAATACATACACTGCGAAGTTGCTGTAAGGTTTAGGATAAACACTGTGTACAACACAAATAGCTGCTTATTTCCCAGAAATTTGGCATAAAAAACACGGTCATAAGTCGAGTGGTCTTAAGTCGAGCAGGTCGTAAGTCGGATGGTAGGTGTATTTTCTTTTCGGGGATTTTCTTTCTTTTTAGGTCACCCTGCCTCGGTGGGAGACGGCCGACTTGTTGAAAAAAAAAAAAAAACACTGAAAGGGTTAAGAGCAAGGCCAGCGCCAAAAATAATAAACAGGGATAATATTGGAAAGCGCCATATTAGCGACACATTCTAAAGCAAGTGCAATGTTAGCAAAGGCATTCTAAAGAGAGTGCTATATTAGCAGCATGCTCTAAAGTGAATGCTGTATTAGCGATGCATTCTAAAGCAAGTGCCGGATTAGCGATGCACTCTAAAGTGAACGCTGTATTAGCAACGTGCTCTAAAGTGAGTGCCATATTAATGAGGTATGCCTGTACTTCGGTCTAGCTAATTTACTGAGAGGAGTTTGACTTTTCCTGTCACTCTTAGTGCATAACAATTAATGTGATATTTAAAAAAAAACATTCTATGAAACTTTTCACTGATAATGAAACTTGATGAAAGGATATGTTTTGCCTAATAAACTTTAATCTGATGAGTCTTAATCAAAGTTATTAGTACATACTAAAATAGTAACTTTCTGATAACTGCTAGGCTCATCAAGTACTGTAGATACTCTATGTGAATGACTCAGGAGGGGCTTATATGATCTCTCTCAACTATTGTCTTTACCAACTGTCAAGTGAATTGCCTAGCAAGGTAAAGAAAGCCTTTGTTGTAAACAAAGGAGGAGGAGAAGAAAGAGAAGAGGAGGAGGAGGAAGAGGAAGAGCAAAGGAGGAGGAGGAAGAGCAGAGGAGGAGGAGGAGGAGGAAGAAGAGAAGAGGAGGAGGAGAAAGAGAAGAGGAGGAGATGGAGAAAGAGAAGAGGAGGAGAATGACGATTCTCAAGCTACTCAGATGAAATGGGAAGATCAGGTCATATGGGATGATGGAGTCACTGAAGCCAGTGAACCCAACTTAATGACTTCTGTTCTACAGTAGGAACATATCTTGCAGATAACATTCCAGAAACTCAAGCCAACAACTGACAGGCAACTATCCTAATTCTTTCTACTTGGCTCATACCACCCCTGTGGAAATAGCTTCAATAATAAAATCACTCAAAAATACTGGTAGAAATGCAACTGAGATACCAACAATAATCTAGAAAAACAGCTGTACAAGTATTATCTCCAGCTGTTGCAATACTTCCAACAAATCACTAGAAGAACAAACCTTCCTGGATGCCCTCATGAGAACCAGGATTATATTTGTCCACAAAGGTGGTGATTCAACCATTGTTAATGACTACACACCAATCTCCAATCTTCCTGCATTTAAAAAATAAATGAGAGATTAATCCACAAGTAACTGGACACCTACCTGATCCAACACAATACATGTACACAGTAAACTGTTGGTTAACACACAACGTGTTAACACTTTTCTGAGTTAACACTGCTGCAAAATTGTGGCATAATTTCAATGAACACATCATATTAATCAGTTTACATGGCAGAATACATGTAGGTGAAAATGTGGCTTGTGCCAGGTTCTTTCCCTCCATCTCACACCAAACCCACAGGCAAGCCCATTGTCTTATGGGAGGGCCTACATAATGTAAACCTCCCTCACCTTAGTGCTCCATTCATCATCCAATACCATACTCAGCCTGTGTTTGTGAATCATTATTTTATCTTTTCATCATCCTTTCTCATCTCTAGTTAGCAACCACAGCACCCAAGAGCAATGTGAGTAATCCCAGAAGTACAATGAAAAAGTATAAGCACGAAAGTCTTGATGTTATGAAGAAAACTGAGATCCAAAATCAGTTTAAAAGTGCTGTATGTGTGTAGACTACATGAGCCTATAGTCTGAATGAGGCATTAATTTGCACAATTAGAAGATTTTGACTTTCTGAAAAAAATGACAAATAGGCCACAATAGCTAAATAAGACAGAAAAAGTTACCGAGTGAGTAGAGTGAGCAAAAAACCAAGAAAGGTGCACCACTTAATTTCATCCTAATACAGAAAAAAAGCCTTGGAGTACAGTGGTCCCTTGAGTTACGATGGGCTGAGTTACAATAAATTTGAGTTACAATTTGCCCTCAAAAAGAAATTTAGTTTTGAGTTGCAATGAAAAATCTGATATACAATACGTGTGTGATAAACAGTGGGCATGGGTGGTCCTCAGCCCTGAGACAAGACAGGGTGATGAAAAGATCTTATATGGAGTGATGGTGAAGGGTGTGTTGGAGGCGAATGGGAGGGGCAGCGGTGGATGAGAGGGAGGGAGACCATACATGTACAAGAGGTTGACAGTGAGAGACAGTGACAACAAGAGTGATAATACTAAGTCTACAATTCCTTACTAATCTGCCTCCCTCCCTCCCTCCCTGCCTCCCTACCTGCCTGCCTATGAAAGATAGGCTTACTCTGCTGCTGTGTACCAATGCCTTTGGATATTTCAAGATGCAGTCTGTGATGGTTTATCACTCAGAAAATCTCAGAGTGTTTAAACAACAAAAAGAATCCAAGGGAAGGTTAGGTGTATTCTGACATCTTGGAACGAATTACATACTATAAAACCATGTAGTTTGGAAGGCCTGACAAAGAATGCTTGTTTAGTACAGGCTGGTTCCACAAGTTTAAACTGCACAGTCAATTTACTAAAACACTGGTATCAGAGGTCAAT
>NC_069445.1:33880966-33902432 GCF_026875155.1 Cherax quadricarinatus | reverse complement strand
TTTTTAAATGTGTTGGTTTTTGTACGATACTTTTATGCTTTCCTGTGTAGCGAGTGGGGTGTGGGTGGTGGTATTTTTTTTTTTTATTTTTATTTTGCTCCCTTTAATTTGTGTATTTTATCCTGTCAATTTAAATCTAATTATCTCTAATTTTTGTAAATAACTTATTAAGCCTTAGTGAAATTTACAATTTGAGAGTCTTTTTCCTTTATTATATTATTAGATTAATCACAGTTTTACTCTAGCCATTTACTCAATACATAGTCCAATAAAAAATTCACTAACTAGACCAAGTGAATTTACTAGTGGGGATGGGCTATTTGAAATTTTGTTTTTTATACTATTAACAAAACCCAGTTTACTTATCTTTCTAGCTCAATACATGTCAATACCAATTCACATATTAGACCATAGTGAAATTACTATGGAGACTGGTGCTTTTTTTAATTTTTTTTTTTATATTATTAAAACTAAAGTTTTTTACAAGCTCTTTCTAGCTAATACATGTCAATCCCAAATTCACTATATTAGCCCATTGCAATTACTAGTAGGACTGGTGCTATTTGAATTTTTGTATTTTTAATTATTAACTAAGTTGTTTACTATACCTTTCTAGCTCAATAATAGTCAATACCAAATTCATATTTTAGACCTAGTCCCATTATTTTATGGAGACTGGTCTTTTTTTAAATTTTGTTTTTTTTATATTATTAGTTTAAATTCAGTTGAACCATAGCTCATTCTACCTCAAACATAGTCAATACCAAATCACTATATTAGACCAAGTGAAATTTTACTAGGAGAGACAGTGCTTTTTTTTAAATTTGTACTTTTATTTATTAGTTTAAACCTTTGTATTTTTCTCACTCTAGTCAAAAACATAGACTCCCAAGTCTTATTAGACCTTAGTGTAATTACAAGTGAGATCTTGTTCTTTTTTTTAATTTGATTTTTATATTCATTTATCCTAGTTGTACTTTAGTTTTATTTCCCGCACAACATAACAACATCAACTTCATTTTGAGTAGTGGCTATACCCCCCATTCCAAAAACTCTACTATATACTTGTCCAAACTTCCCACCACTACGAAACGTAGTAGAACTCCCCACAACCAGGATATAAATAACCATAAATTTAAACCTGAAGAATTGATCCGTTGACCCTGTTAAACCTCCATAATCACACCCCCAAACAAAAACCATTGGAAAGTAACTGCCCTTTTTACACGCATCACAAGCCAAACCCCCCATCCTAAACAAAGCTAAAAGTCTATCATACTTAACTACAAAATCAGGTCCTTAAGCAAACACATGAGACCCCTAGCACTCCCTTTAACACTAAAAAACAAACCCCTTTTCCTGATTATTCTTACTGGACCTGGCTTTTAAACAGGCACAATAGATATTACCCCCTACCAGGGTACACGCAATTCACAACCAGAACAAAACCCAAATTGGGGGTGGGATTTCAAACTATTACTCTACCAATTTTCTTGTTTACACCCCTTGCTTTAGTGATGAAAAATGGGGAATACATTTTTGCTAATTTTACTTAAAAAACCTTTAAGACGCCCTATAACAATCGGGGCCATTACCGATACCTCACACAAACACCCAAATTCAGGAGAAATTAAATCACTAAAAAAAAACAGACAAATGAATAAGCACCCCCTTCCTTAGCTGGGGGCTTCAACTCAACCTTTTGGGTTTCTAGATGATCACCTTAACGATTTCATCAACAATTGAACAAAACACTTCTCATACCAAATAACTAAAAAAACCCGGCTCACTGAGACAAGTGAAAACCGTAATAACCACATATGGACCAACATACTAGCCCCCCTTAAATCAGGGTTTAATCACAGATAGCACTACGACCACTACCCTACCTTCCTCCGGGACAAAACATTAGTAAACCACCATTTGAATACAACAAAGTCCCATTTAGACTCCATGACGAGGCCTCAGTAAGGAAGTTCACAGCTGACCTGAGACTGTTGATTGGCCTACAGAATTCTCCAAGGCCAATGGTATTGATGACTGGACAGACATTTTTCTTAACAAATTACTTAGGACTAAACAACAAACATTGTCCTATAAAAACAAAACAGATCACAAACAAACGGGTTGGTTGCCCTGGCTAAACCAGCACCATTCGAAATCCATTGATAAGAAACACCAAATGAAAAGCAATATAGACAGGGCTTAATACACAAAGATATTCTTAAACACTATTCATCAGTCCTCACCAAAGTAATAAAGAAAGCCAAACAACTATACTACTCCAGTAGATTCACTGACACAAGAGGGGATATAAAAAAGACATGGAAAACACCCCTCAGATTCT
Source organism: Cherax quadricarinatus (assembly GCF_026875155.1). Lineage (NCBI taxonomy): Eukaryota > Metazoa > Arthropoda > Malacostraca > Decapoda > Parastacidae > Cherax > Cherax quadricarinatus. The sequence continues at coordinate 33,900,085 of NC_069445.1, read as the reverse complement.
AGGGACCCACAAACTGAAAAAAAACAAGAATATTGCCCAAACTTACCATTGCATCCAAAATTTTTGAGAAACTCGTGCACAGGAGACTGTATTCATTTAAAAGGCTCAAAACTTTACTAAACCCCCACCAGTTTGGATTCAGGAAAAATAAAAGCACTAATGATGCAATCATAAAATGCTAGATCTGCTTTACACAGCTTTGGGAAAAAAAGGAATATCCACTAGGAATTTTTATTGACCTAAGAAAAGCTTTTGACACATTTAGACCACGACATCCTACTCCCACAAACTTGATCCACTACGGTATAAGAGGCCTTTGCGCTTGCTTATTTCACATTTTAACATTACTAATAGGTATCAGTACGTCACCATTAAAGACACAGCATCAGCAACACGGCCACTTGATACTGGAGTTCCGCAGGGAAGTGTCCTTGGTCCCCTGCTCTTCCTCATATACATCAATGATCTTCCAAACGTATCCCAACACCTAAAACCCCTTCTCTTTGCTGAGGGACACGACTTATGTCATCTCTCCCCCTAATCTTGCCACCCTCAACACCATTGTGAATGAGGAGCTGATTAAAAATTCGACTTGGATGACAGCCAAAAAACTTACGCTTAACACTGAAAAAACCTACTATATTATTTTTGGTAGCAGAGCAGGAGATGCACAAATTAACATTAAGATTGACAACACTCCTAAATTACCAAAATAATGGGGGAAAATCCTAGGCTTATACCTTGACAACAACCTGAATTTCAGCACCCATATCCAGCATATAGCCAAAAAAGTATCCAAAACGGTTGGGATCCTCCCCAAGATACGATACTACGTGCCGCAAAATGCCCTTCTCACACTATACCACTCACTTATTTATCCATACCTCACCAATGCTATTTGTGCTTGGGGAAATCAACTGCAGCAACACACCTAAACCCAAAAATAACCCAACAAAAAGCTGCAGTAAGAATAATCACTAAATCCCATCCCTGGCAACACACCCCCCCACTCTTATAGATCTAAACTTACTCCCAGTTCAGTACATCCACACTTACTACTGTGCAATCTAACATCTACAGGGCCTTAAACTCTAATATCAACCTTGACCAAAAAACGCTTTTCTTGATGGTTTGACAGAACCACAGGCATAACACCAGACATAAACATCTCTACGACATTCCCCGTGTCCGACTAAACCTTTACAAAAATTCAATGTATGTCAAAGGCCCTAAAATCGGGAATACCCTACCTGACAATCTAGAACTGCAGACACATTCATCACCTTCAAAACAACCATTAGAAAACATCTTATCTCCCGGGATACACCCCATCAACTAACTACACGAATACCACCTGGTGGTTCACACTTACACTCACTCACTCAATTTGGACCATAAACAGAAATATTAATCTCAGTCTTAAAATAATGAATCCTGTGATACTCCAATACTGAAACTATGTACTGTGCCAAAACAAAAGCATTCACATTGCAAAAACTCACAAACTAGTATTTGGGTCACTTAGCCATAATCCCAAACTTACCTCATAATTTGTAATATGTTTCAATTAAGAAAAAAACTAAGTATGCCCGAAATGCCTAGCCATGCTAAGCGTTCTAGTGGGACACTCTGTAATCACAATTTTACTACATGTAAACCAAACAAAACCAAATTTCTGTAAACTCAGCATTGTAATCCTTATAGAGAATAAACTTTGAATGTACTCACCTATTTGTACTCACCTATTTGTGGTTGCAGGGGTCGAGTCCTAGCTCCTGGCCCCGCCTCTTCACCGGTTGCTACTAGACCCTCTCTCCCCGCTCCTGAGCTTTATCAAACCTCGTCTTAAAACTGTGTAGTTCCTGCCTCCACTACGTCATTTTTAGGCGATTCCACTGCCCTTTCAACTCTATGACGAAGAAATACTTCCTACTATCTCTCTGACTCATTTGTGTCTTCAACTTCCAATTGTGGCCTCTTGTTTCTGTGTCCCCTCCCTGGAACTCCTGTCCTGTCCACCTTGTCTATTCCACGCAGTATTTTATATGTCGTTATCATGTCTCCCCTGACCCTCCTGTTCCAGTGTCGTCAGGCCGATTTCCCTTAATCTTTCTTCATAGGACATTTCCCCCTTTGCTCTGGAACTAACCTTGTTGCAAACCTTTGTACTTTCTCTAGTTTCTTGACGTGCTTTATCAAGTGCGGGTTCCAAACAGGTGCTGCATACTCCAGTATGGGCCTGACATACACGGTGTACAGTGTCTTGAAAGATTCCTTACTAAGGTATCGGAATGCTGTTCTCAGGTTTGCCAGGCGCCCATATGCTGCAGCAGTTTATCTTATTGATGTGTGCTTCCCGGGGACATGCTCGGTGTTATACTCACCCAAGATCTTTCTCCTTGAGTGAGGTTTGCAGTCTTTGGCCACCTAGCCTATACTCTGTCTGTGGTCTTCTGTGCCCTTCCCCTATCTTCATGACTTTGCATTTGGCAGGATTAAAATTTGAGAAGCCATTTGGGTGGGCCAGGTGTCCAGTCTGTCCCCGGTCTCTTTGAAGTCCCGCCTGGTCCTCATCAGATTTAATTCTCCTCATTAACTTCACATCATCTGCAAACAGGACACTTCTGAGTCTAACCCTTCCGTCATGTCGTTCACATATACCAAAAATAGCACTGGCCTAGGACCGACCCCTGTGGGACCCCCCCCGTCACAGGTGCCCCGTGTGATACATCATTACGTACCATGACTCGTTGTTGCCTCCCTGTCAGGTATTCTCTGATCCATTGCAGTGCCCTTCCTGTTTTTATGCGCCTGATGTCTAGCTTCTGCACTAATCTCTTGTGGGAACTGTGTCAAAGGCCTTTTTGCAGTCCAAGAAGATGCAATCAACCCACCCCTCTCTCTCCTGTCTTACTTCTGTTATTTTTATAAAAACTCCAGAAGGTTTGTGACACAGGATTTGCCTTCCGTGAATCCGTGCTGGTTGGCATTTATACTCCTGTTCCGTTCCAGGTGCTCCACCACTCTCCTCCCGTTAATCTTCTCCATAATTTTGCTACTATACACGTCAATGACACAGGTCTATAGTTTAGTGCCTCTTTTCTGTCTCCTTTTTTAAAAAATGGGAACTAACATTTGCCGTTTTCCTTTTACCTCAGGTATTTGGGCCCCAGTTTCCGGGGAAAGTGTTAAAGTTTGTGGTAAGTGGTACGCACAACATATCTGCTCCCTCTTAAGACCCATGGGAAAAAATTTGCCCGGGCCCCCAATTGCCTTTGGGTATCGAGTTCCCTTTTTTGTAAGGGATTTTGGATAGTACATGAAATTAATGTTTTGGGAGCACTAACATCTTTGTTTGTATTTTAAGGTGAGTGAAAGGGTAATCTTTACAGAAATTTGGTTTTTGTGAGAAAACTGTTCTTTTATTTTTAGAGTGTCTTCAAAGATGTTATAGAAAGCACATACTACGGGTTTTTAACTAAGGTATGCCATTTGACTTTTTTTAGAATATCCCTGTGATAAAAAGGGCCCGGGGGTTTCTTTTTCTTGTAGGAAGCTTTTCTGTGAGAAAAATTTCTGTAATGGGAAGTGAAAATAGCTGTAATAAAAACCAACCCCGGGGGTACAGTATTTAAAAATTATGTGAGTTTGGGAAATTTTGGCACATAAGGCCTAACATATAATGTTTCAGAGGCCTGGTTAAGCCCAACATAGTACTTTGTCGTGTTACACTAGGGTTGCAGGGTAGTTTTAAAATATTTTAAGTCCCACGCTTTTGGTTTTCCCCTTTGCTATTTTAATGTTTAAAGTCACATGAAAGAGTATCTGTAAGGAAAATAAAAAAATGTATTTTTGAATTTTTGTAAATCCCAAAAATTTTTGGGTTGACTTTTTTTGGATCGGGTATCCCTTTATGAGTTCAAGTAGAAAGTTATCATTATTAATACTGGTATAGGGTATATGGGAAAGGGGTTTTTTGAAGGGTTTTTGGGTTAAAATTTTCCCCCCTTTGAGGTGGGGAAAAGAAATTTTATTAAACCTGTATCCTGGCCCCAAAGTTTTCCCTTTTTTAAATTTTTTAACCTTAAAAGAAAAAAAATTTTTTTTCCCCCCCCCCCCCCCCCCTTTCCCTTTATTTTTAAATGTTTTGTTGGTATTTATGAGGGGGGGGGGTTTCCCTTTTTTTTACTTCCAGAGAAACATATATAGGGACTTTCTTAAATGTCCCCTTTGCGGGGGGACGGGGGTTTATAGGTTTTAAGGGTATGGGGTTGGGGTTTTTTAAACCTTTTTAAAAATTTTTTTTGGTATATAAAACTTGGCATGAGATGTATAAGGGGTGTGGATTTGGGGTTATCTGGATAGTTTTTTGGTACACCTGTGGAAGTGTTCCTTTTTTCTTTTTGGTTTGTGTTTACGTTGTTGTATTTTAAAATTTTTTGCCCCATTCGTTTGGTTTTAGTGAAATATTTTTTGCTTCCATGTATAATTATACTGTATTTTAAATAAAATTAACAAAAAATTATATTTGGAAAGAAAAAAAATTAGCCCCTTTCTGCTCCTTCAAAAATTTTTAAATTATTTTAATCCCGGTGTTACATTTTGGGAAAAATGTGACACTAAAGTTCCGGGCTAAGAAAAAATTGAGCTGTGACTGCAGGAGTAAACCTTTTAAAAAAATTTTCCCCAGGATCCCACGGAGTCTAGTCTAAAATTTTTAAAGGTACACGGGCGAATGTAGCCAAAATTAGAAAGTTAAAAAATACACTTAATGATTGAACTTTAATGTCAAAAAATTTTCCCTTTTGTAAATGTTATTGAAATACTCAACAGGGGTTAATTTTAGATTTTATGAAATCAGCAAGTTTCACCCACTAAAAATCTACAACGAAAAAAATTTCGTACACACAAAAAATATGAAAATTTTAAAACCCTCAATTTAAATTTAAAGTAAATACAAGGGGACGGGAGGGGGGTAAAATGGTTGTTTCCCCCACCACCCCCAAATTCACTCGCCGGGTTAAATTCCCCCGGCAGGGGGGAAATTTTGGGGGCTTATTTCCTTCCCACCGCTGTCCCCGGGATGTGTTTGGGGCACATTTTCCCTCCTTGCTAAAAATGATTTGGCCTCTATTTTCCCACCCAAATATTTGGTCATACTCTATTTTAAGGGACTTCGCTATAGTTGTTTTAGGCCGTTTTTTCACCTCATTATTTTTCTCTCCGGGCAGGGGTCGACCGTTTTTCCCAATTGGGCCCCCACCGGGGGTTTTTAAATTTTCCAGTCCCCAAAACTCACCAAATTATTTTCCCACTAGACGCCTTTTTACTCCGATCCCCCGTTGAAACCTCTTTTGGTTCATGAAATCCCTAAAAACGTGTTTACAGTCAGGTTTCAAAGGCCTTCTTTTTGCAGTAGTTACCCGGGGAAACCTAACATTACCTCCTGAAGGCAACTTGTCACCCCGGGGTTTGAACTTTCTTAAAACCCTTGTTCATCTTTCATGGGGAGCTGACGTCAAAACCCCCTTCCCCTACATTAAGCCCTCTTTTTATCGAAACTCGATTATGGTGATCAATCTTTTCCCACGGCCTCTCCAATAATCTCCCCCGACCCTTTAACCCCAATCCATCCCCGGGGATTACGTTGTGCCTTGGTGCTTTTCGCTCTTCCCCTTTTGGGAGGCCTCTATGCAGCAGCAAATTTTTCCCCCCTCCTTGCCGACGCCGTGAGGGCCCAATCCCTTTCTTTAATATTGTGGAAAAAAACTGTATATTTTTCCAAAAATTTTCAGTTTTTTTATATGAAAATAAAAATGGCCATACTTTATTTAAAAATTTTTGGGTAATGGGGAAAAACGGAAAGCCTGCGTCTGCGCAACGGGACTCCCCAAAATTTTGGGTTTAAATTTGGGATAAAAACGTTAATATAATGGGAAAATTTTTTCGTGCTCTAGGGGAAAAAAATTTGGGACGACACCCCCAAATGGGATCAAAATTGTTGGATGTGAAATTCCTGCAAAACTTGAGATTCAAAACGCCGGACAAAAACAGCCCCGGGGCCCTCAGATAAGCTCTCTAGATTTGTGTAAAAATTCCCTGGCCGGGTTTTTTCATAAATTTATTTAAAGTGGGGTTTTTCTGAGTATGAAACAACTTAAAAACCAGTAAATTGGTAAGTGATATTAAAAATATATTTTTTCCCTTTTTTTATTTTATATGTGAAATTTATATATAATCATTTTTTAATATACAGCCCAAAATTTATATTTTCCCCAGAAATTCCCCTGTGTTTTGCATATTTCATTTTAAATTAAAAAAGTCCAGAGAAAACTTGTTTTTTATGCAGGGGGTAGGTATCAAAGGGGGGGCCCATTTTTGCGACTTAGGTGCCCCAAAATTCCACTTTTCCCCCCCTTTAAAAAAAAAACATTGATAAATAAAAATTTTTTTTGTTATCTTTTACGCTATTTTAACAAAATTTATTTAATCAGATAAAGGGAAATTTTTCCACTTTTAAATTGTGCCCCTTTGGTTTCTTAAAACCGGATGAAATTAGTAAAAGCTTAATTAGTTAATTACTTTTTTAATTATATATAAAAATGACAGAAGGAGGTGGATTTTAAAGTTCAAAAATTTAAACTTAAATGTGTATTTGGATTATAATTTTTACAATATTAATTTGGAAAAGTCAAGTCTGGCTAAGTTTATATTAATTGTTTTATATTAATTTGAAAAAAAAATTCGACCAAGATTTATATCAGTGTATGGGGAAAATGATAATAAATTTTGTACAAATTTTTAAATGTGTATATTTAATTTTTTGCTATAAAATTTTCCGGGCAAGGGATTTATTAATTTGTATAATTTTAAATTTTGTTGACCCCAATTTTGTATTAATGAAATTTTAAAAAATTTATATTAACATGAAATTGCAAAGCCAAGAAAGCTAAAATTTTTTTAAAAGGTAAGTTGTACTTTTTAACTTTATAAAGTGAAATAATTTATACATACCGGTTATTAATTTTAAATTTTAAAATACATTGAAATCAGGGCCCGAAAATGAGAAAATTAATAAGAAAAACAAAAGGAAATTTATAACAAAAAAAAGCGTCTTTGGGCAAGTTTAAAAAAGGGGTCATGTCCCCCAAGGCAAAATAATAAATTTTTTGGAAAATTAAATTTAAAAATTCAAAAAACTGTAAATTACGATGATTTAAAATTGTATTTAAATGCTTTAGGTAATAGATATGATTCATAAAAATTTTAATTACAACAAAAAAGAAGGGATTTGTTAGTAAATGTGTAGATGAGACTGAAGAAATCTAAAGATTAACAGTTTTAAAAGAATTAGAAAAAAAATTTTTCTTTCTTGTAAAAGTCGGGCCCTTTAAAAAAAATTTAAAAAATGTGAAAACCCGGGCAGTTAATCAGTCTGTTTCCAACAAATAAAAAATTCTTTCCCCAAAACCCTTCCCCAAACCTTTTGTTTACCTTTTTTAAATCCCTGGTGAAAATGGGGGGAATTTTTGGTAAAATTTTAAAAAAGCAGCTGGCATGACAGGAGTGCCCCTAGCCTGTGTAACAAAATTTATTTTACCTAAAAGGACAGGTAAGAGGAAAAGTTTCACAAACCCCTACAACCTTTTCCCCAAATGTAAATAAACCTTAAAAGGAACCCGTTGACTTTTTTAAAGGTCAAAAAAGGAAAATATAGAACAAAGAAAAAAAAAAAAGGTTGAATCTAGTGAATAACTTTTTTAAATTTTAAAAAACCCCAGATCACACTTACAAAGGTTTACAGCGTTTTGATTTAAAAACTGGAGAGAAATTTCTCAAAATTTTTAAAGTAATAAATATAATCTAAAGGAATCGGGATGGTTTTTGGGGGGCCATGGTACAGAAAATTAAGCTGTAAAACATTGAAGGGATCTCGAATAAAAATCACAAGGGTTTTTTGGTCGGGAGGAAATAAAAATAGGTCTAAAGAAAAATTTTCATTTGCAGACCAGCCAACTAAATCATTTTAAGATGCAAAACATGATAACTCTGAGGTATCGTCAAGTTTCCCCAAAGGAAAAAAAAAAATCCCAAAGTTAATAATCAAAATTCAAAATTTCCCCAAAAGGAAATTTCATAGGGGGATAACAAGGAGCAGGAAATTTAAAAAAATGATTTCCAAAAAGGTAAAAAAGAATAAGTAAAACCCCCCTAAAAAGTGCCCATTTAAAAAGAAACCCCGTCAAAGAAAAGGGGAGATTGCTTTTCTGCAAGGGTTTCCATTTTTTTAAGAATTGCAATGATACAATTTATGGAATGATAAAGTTGAAAAGGGTTGGAGGAACTTGACAGATGTAAGATGTTTAGGGAATCAAAAATGTAAAGGGTTGTTAGCCAAATTAAACTTCTGTTTATCCAAAGCCAAAGGAAAACACCCCTTAAATCTTTTGTAAAAGGGCTATATGATAATGTTTTAAAATAATATAATTTTGACAATCCCGAAAACAACAGTAGCTAATGTAAAAATTGCTGCTAAAGTTAATAATGAAAGGTTTTTTCTGAAGTAGCCTTACCTGTGTTTCAGGTAAAAATTTTATGATAAAAGGATTTAAAACAAAAAAAAGAAATGCAAAATTGGAAAGGGGTTTCCCAGCGTTCTTTCATAAAACGTAAATTTTCTTGGGTGGGATGAAAGTTCTGGGAATCCCCCAAAAATTTAAAATTATCTTTGGGTTTTTTCTCAGATAAAAGAGCTCAATTGTATTACCCCTTTTAAGTAACGTTCCCGGTTTGGGGAATGAGAAAAAACGTGTTAATGCAAATAAACGAGAAAGACTTCCCGAGAAAATATCAAAAAGGGCTTAGTAAAGCTACAAAAGACTCTCACATAATTTAAATTTAGCACCTTCTGGGTAAGTGAAAGATTTTGTAGGCCCCAAAAAAATATTTTGATAGGTATGACTTTTTTGCCTCCTTTGTAAAGGGGATGGTAAAAAAAAAAGTGGTGTCACCCCTTTTGAAGACTGCAGGGGGCCATGAAATTTTAAAGGTAGGATTCCTCGTAAAATAAATTTTTGATAGAGGAAACTACAAATACCAAAAAAACTGTTGTCTTTTTCTCTGAAGGGGCGTTTCCCCAGTAAAAATTTTTTTCATAGACGATGGGGTTGACCAGTGCATAAATTGTGGGAAAAAAAATTTGACCAAATTTGGGTTTAAAATTTAAAAGAAGAAAGTCCCCGACCCAATTTTTTTAAATCAAGAAAATACCTGAGAGATGTAAAATTTTAATCTGGACAATTTCTGGGGGACGACCCCCGTGGAGCTGAACCAAACCCCGAAAATTTCCCCCTAATTACAGAATGGCATATGGACAATTAAAGGGTCAGCTCCGCGAACTGGTAAAAACACCCGAATTGTTAAAATGCCTATAATGATATAATTTCTGGGGAGTTAATTAATAATTTTTAGAAGAGGTTAAACCCCCTGAGGGAAAACCAAAAATTTTTTTTTGGGCCTATTTTCCACATCAAAAGGTGAAGAAGGATTCAAAAACCCCTCCCTTTTTAGGGTTGGGTTTAAAATTTTAGTGCCCGGAGTAAAAAAAAATTACCTAATTTAAAAAGACTGGGTTTTATGACAGGGCCGTCGTTGACGGGAAAAAATTTGGAGATTTTCTTTTTAAATTTTAGGATGAAAAATTTTTCCTTACAGCTGACATAAGTAAAGCTTTCCCCAAGAGTGGGGAAAAAGAGGTGACCGGGGGTTGTAAAACCCATTCTTTTGGCTTTGAAATCCTAGTGCCCCACTTAGCCCTCTGAAAACCTTTCCTTTAGGAGCGGGAAAATTTTTTTGGGGCCACTTTCCGTCCGTTTTTCCCACTCAAGCAACGAAAATGCACACCTTAAAAGGGATGGGGAAGGGCCTTGAGTAAAGGGAAGGGCAAACAATTTTTTTGTGGACAATTTTCCCCGGGTGGGACGTCAATGAAAAAGGAACTGTTAAAAGAAATTTTCGGAGAGGCTAATAAAAAAAAATGCAAAAATGCAAAAAATGCCTTTGAGAGAATGGGAAAATAATTCGTCCAAATTGAAGGACAAAATAAGTAAAAAAAAATTACCCCGGGAAGAATGGAAAATGTCAAAATGTAGTAATGTATTGGGTTTAAATTGGGATACGAGAAAGGGTTTTGTTAATGTTAAAAAAAAAACCCAATAATACGTATCCCAAAAAATTAACTAAGGGAGTTTTGCTTGCTGAAGTTTCCAAATGGGTTTTTAAACCACTAGGGTTTTGTTTTCACCCCTTACTATAAGAGGGGAAATTTTTTAAAATTTAGGGGAAACATGGGAAAATTAAAAGTGCTTTGGGGGTGAAATTCTACCTGAGGAATTTTAAATTTAAAAGGGGGGGTGAATTAAATTGGGATTTTAAAAAAAATTCCAATGTTGGGGTTCCCCCCTGCCCCGGGGGCCCAAACCAAATGGGGAAAAATGTACTCCCCATTTTTTTGTGATCTTCAAAATTGGCATTTGGGGGCATTGCTTATCTTCAATGTTTAAAATTTATTTCTCTTGGGTTTTGGGTTTAAAGGTAAAAGGGGTCTCCAATTAAATTTACCCCTTAAAAATTTTTTCCTCAGTTTAATTAACAGCCCCTTTAAAGTAGGTGTCCCAAAATTTGCTAATTATATAAAAATAAGTTTTCAGGAATAAATAAATTTCGACAAATGTAAAATTTTGGGCTGATAAAAAGGTAAACTTTAAATGGGCATAAGGGAAAAAAGTTAAAAATTGGGGTTGTACAAAAAAAGAGTTTGCTGAAAAAAAATCTGATTTCAAGAGAAAATAATATTTTTGTTTTGCATATGTTAACATTTAATCATAACCTGGGGAGGGGAATCCAGGGCCCAAATTTCTTGTCTCGAGTTTCACCCTTTGGGTAAATTTTTAAAAAGCTTATCATGGTTTAAAAAGGAAACCCACTGGGGTGGTAAATAAAGCTAATCGGGCCGTACAAAAGGGGAAAATTTTGGGTCCTGTTGAAAATTTTCTGTGACCAAAACCCTTTCCCAAAAGTTTGTCCTTTCCCTTTGCCATTGATAAAAAAAGGAAATTTTTCTTTTCCCCCCCTAATCAATGTAACTAAGTTGGTGGGTTTAAAAAATTTTTAAAAAAATAAGAAATTTTTATTTTAAATTTTTTTTTATCCTCTGAAATTGGATAAAGAGGGTTTCAGGAGGAAATCTATGGGGAAAAGAGATTAAATTGATGATGGGAAAAAAAAAATTGTGAAAGGGGTTTCCCTAAAAAGAAAAATTGGGGCTGAATTTTGAGAAAAAATGTAAAATTAAAGGGGAAGAGGTAGGTTTTCAAATGCTGAAATTTGGGGATTATGCTAAACACCCCATCCCTTTCTTTCCCCAAAAAAATTTTCATCAACAAAAATTTTAATTTTTACTAAATGTCCATAAAATGTAATGGGTGGGGGACAAAAAAACCTTAAATTTTATTAGGGAAACTTTCTGGATTCCCCAAGGACGGCAAAGTGTAAAAAGGGGATTAAATCTTGTGTAAATGTTTTCCGGTGGGGTGCCAGATCCTATATGTACCCAGGTCCCCCCACCATTGTCAAATGGCAAAATTTTTGCCGTTTAGCAACAAACTCCAGCCACCGCAGTGTGGAAAATACTGTATATATTTTTTTCCCGAAATTCATTTTTTATATGTGAATAGAATTTGGGCCCTACTATATTTAAAAAAAAATTTGTCAAAGAAAACGGAAAGCCCCGCGTCTGCACAGCCCGGGGCTCGCCATCTTGGTTTTTGGGAAATTTGGGTACAACGGTTAAAATTTAAAAGCAAGGAAAATTTTTTAAGCTCTGAGGTTAAAATTGGACTGGGCCCCCTCTCAAAAAGGAGGCGAAATTGTTTGGGTGTGCATTTCCCGCATAAAATTGAGAAATTAGACGACGGGCAAAACAGCTCCAGGAAAACCCCAAAATAAGCCTCTTGATTTGTGTATAAAATTTTGGCCCCTTTTTTTCATAAAAATTTTGTTTTTTAGGTTTTTCTTTTGGGATGGAAAAAACTTAATAAACCCGGTTTATATTGGTGAGGATATTAAGATTTTAAATTTTTCCCTTTTGTTATGTAAATGTGAATTTTTTTATAAATTTTTTAATATACAAATTCACAAAATTTTTATTTTTACCCAGTATTCCTTGGGGTATTTATATTTTCATATAATTAATGGTCCAGAGCAAAAATTGTGGGTTTTGACGTTTGGGAAGGGATCGAAGGGGGCCAAATTTTTGCGGGCCTACTGTCCCAAAAATTTCCCACTTTTTCTATGTAACATTGATAAAAAAATAATTATTTTTTGTTATCATTCACTGTTTTTGTACATAATTATTTTTCATTCAGGAAAAAAGCAATAGTCACCGAAGGGTTAGTAAAACATTATTTTTCGTCGCCCCAGTTTGTTCCCTCCCTTTTTTCTTTGCCCCACTTCGCTCTTGCCTTCCCTTCAGTTTCCCTTTCTATGTTCTTTTTTAGCATCTCCTTTTTTCCCCCCCCCCCCCCCCCCCCTGGGAATTCCAGCTGTTCGAGTTTTGTTTTTTTTTTACTCCCTTTCGCGAAAGCCCCAAATGCCTATGGGTAGCTTCCCGCTCCCCTTTTTTTTTGACCACTTACGCTTTTCATTCTCATGGGCCTCGCAGTGTACCAGATGGCTTTTGTCTTCCCGATTTGGGGTCGGATTTTCGCAGGTTTCAGGGCAGGTCTGCGAGGACATTTACCCATCCTCGGCAGCATTTTTAAAAACTAATTTTTATGCCATTTTTTACAGCAAATTACCCCCCGTATTGCATTTTTTGCCGTGTAAACATTTGTGGGTTTTTCTCAACTCCCTTAGTGCTTTTTACGGCTATACAAAAAAAAAAATTTTCCCCCCAACCCCTAGTCCCCGTATCCAACTTGGCTACGCCGTAAAACTCTCCAAGCATAAAGATTTTTGTTTTTTTTTTGGGTCCCTGGTCAAGTTGGGGGGTACAGAGCAAAGAACAGGGAGAAAATGCTGCGCGGTCAGCAGTACATGGCCCACCAGTTTCATATAGAGGTGTTCCATTTACGGACTATTTTGCTGTAATAGCTACCCACCTTCACACCATTGGCAACAACGTTGGTCTAATCTACTCGGAGCAAACTTCATTTATTAAACCGGTATAGATTACTGGCTGTCCTTTGTCATCGTGTCGAGGTTGGGGGGACTACTCTCTCCCGTTTCGCTTGGCCACACTCGTCTTAAATCATGGGTATCCATGGAGAGGCACCCTGTCCCTCTCTGTGAGACGTGCCAGGTTCCAGTATCGGTTTGCCACATTCTGTTGACTGCCCCCTCTATCACGAGCACGCAGAATTTACCTCCAACGTCGTCTCCATCTACTACTCTCTCTTTACCCTTTCCCCTTTTGCTGATGGACCCTCCTGTAATCCTGACTCTCTCATTGACTTCTTGACAACAACTGACTTACGTCCCCAACTCTGATGCGATACCCTTTTGCAACTCCCCTCAGCCCTTTCTACCTCAATCTCTTGCTTTCCCTCTACCCATGCCTATCCACTGCTGCGCTGTTCTCCTAACCTACTATTATTTTTCTCCCTTTTGCCACCTGATATCCCCACTTCCTTCTGCCCTGTAGCGCTGTATAGCCCTTGTGGTTTAGCGCTTCTTTTTTTATAATAATAATAATAAAATAATGCTGTCTCTGTTCACCCCAGCAGTAAGTAGGTACCTGGGTGTTAATCGACTGGTCAGGGTCGCATCAAGGGAACAAAATTGAAAAACCCCTTTAAAAATAAAACAAGACGCACTAACCTTTCTTGGGTTATCCTGAATGGCTTAACCTCCGGGTTAAAATCCGAACAGCTCTAATGTTATCTTACCACTACCACCCCGGAAACTTCACTCGGTTGTAAGTACTGTCTCACATCCAACTCCAAATTTGAAAGGAACGTTTAGACGAAGTTTCTGTCCACACTGAAACCCTACAATGATTTAAAACCCAAACGATGTTTAATATTTCTTCTCAAAATTGTTGGTATGTTGTGAATTGTTGTAGCCACGCACGTACTGTGCCCTTCATTCTGTGGGTTGTGAGTGTTTACGGCGGTGACGAGCGTGGACCATGAGCTCACACAGGAAGACCAAGCTTGACAAGCACAGTCCAGCACACAGCACAGTGAACACACCCTGAGAGCACTTACTGTTAGTTTGTTAGGTATGAGGCCTATCAACTGCATGTGGCTATTTAAAGCTACAGTTAACTAACAAACTAGCGTTAACTTACCCACAGACCATGTATATTATAAGGTTCGTTCACTGTGATGGTAGAGGGAGCCTTTAAACAAGACGTCACGTTTTTAAGTTCGTTACCAATCCACTCACTGTATAGGTTGTGCTCAACCAGGGCCTGGATCCTGCAACATACAAACACTTTCCATACACCAAAAACGCGCAATTAGAACCTTATGACGACGTTTCGGCCACTTCTGGGCTACTGTCAAGTCACAATGAGGCCACAGTATTTGACAATGGTCTGGGACGGAGCGAAACGTCGTCATAACTTCCTCTCTTAAATGCGGGCGGTTGGTGAATTTTTCCAGTCAACGTATTGTGACATACTTTCTAGTTGTTTACCACAGCTTGAGCATCACTAGTGTTCCTATTTTCATGAAGGTAATGGAATAAAACCTAGCAGAGGAATATTGTATGCATGGCTAATTTTTTACTTTTCGTGTCATTCCACTAATAGGATTCCTACCGTAGCAAATTAAAAATCAGAGTTGTTCACTTTACGTAAAATCATAATCATGACCTCGCTAAAATTTATGAACATTTCCTCTTTGAGTGAAATATGTTTATAAATATGTTTTAAATATAGTTTATAAATATCACAGTAACACATAAGCAAAACAAAAACAACTTTACACTAACCAGTAATTTATGGCCGGCATAACAGGCAATCCTCTATGAGCGATGATGCAGAAAATAAGTGGGAAGTATGCCTCTTTAGCCATGTAGAAGTCACATCTTCCTGAAGGGAAAAGCGGGAAAACTTAAATGCTAAAAGTTAATATTTTTCTCTCTACACTGTCACTCCCTGCTAAAAAAACAGTAATGTTGTGAAGAATGGGTTTAGAGAAAACATGTTGATAAATTAGACACATGGCAATCTTGGGTATCTTTTGAGGAAACGTTTCGCCCAAAAGTGGTTCTCAGTCCTACAAAGGAGAACTTGAGAAAAAGGGGAGAATGAGGGAATCGTCCCCCAACCCTTAGTCGATTGGCAGTCCCTCAATTTGATAGAATACGGCATAGGTGAAGGGGGTTATAAACCCTTGGCAGGAGGTGCAGAAGTCATAGGTCGTTAACATTTGTTCAAAGTTTAAGTAGGTTTGCCAAAAATTGGGAAGCGAAAAATTTTCCCCAAATTTAAGACCCCAAAAATTGCAGTGTCTGACAGGTTTGTGATGAATGGTTCAGAGAAACCCACATGTTGAAAAATTGAAAAATGTGCAATCTTTGGGGTTATTTATTGAGGAAACGTTTCGCCACACAGTGGTTCTGTCCCTACAAAGGAGAATCTGAAGAAAGGAGGGGAAAGAGGTAAACAGTCCCTCAACCTTGATCGATGTGGTCAGTCCCTCAACTTGAATAAATACGGCATACGTGCTGAAGGGGAGCTTAAAACCGTTGGCAGGAGAGGTGCGAAACAAGGTCGTGTAAAATTTGTTCAAAGTTTAAGTAGGTGTGCCCAAGAATTAGGCAAAACGAAAAATTCCAGTATTTGTCCAAGAAGTTGCAGGTCTGACAGGTTTGTGATGAATGGTTTAGAGAACCCAAGTTTGATTAAATTTGGGGAAAATGGCATCTTGGGTTCTTTATTGAGGGATACAAAAACCCCAAAAGAGTCTGTACAGCGTAACAAAACCCTTCACTGCTTTTGGGGAATCGGAAAAATTTCATAAAGTTTTATACAGGGGTTTAAAACAGCAATCATTTGGAACCTAACCGTCTGGTCATTAAACCATGCATACAGAAACTTTGCATTGAACAGAATTTTCAAAACCCTTTGGCGTAAAGGAGAGTGATCTCCTCAAAGTATGAACTTTTTCCCAAAACAATTTTCGATAAATTTGGTGACACCACACCTTTTCCCCATTCTTGTATCAAGGTAAAAAAAAAAAAAACGCTTCTTGGGGAAATAGGCAATATGCCAAAAAGAAAAAAAGATCGGGGTAATTCCTACACCTTCTACTTACCAACCTCAAAGCAACTAGGCTTCAACGATTACCTAAAGAACATAAACCTAACGTACTTCTCCGATCCATCACTTCTTGGACTGGCAGCCCCCCACATAGCTCTAAGCCCCTGGTCAAACACCTTTTTAATATGCCCTTAATCTCAGGTGACTCCTTAATGCTTGAAAGACTTCTACTTACTCAAAAGTTCTGACGTCACTGCCCTATTCACTAATGTAGTGGTAGACCAAGCTATTGACGCCATACAACGTAAGCAGTGGTGACCTGGCCTTCCTGTCTCACGCCAAGATTTCGTCGATCTGATCGAACTGTCCCCACGCTACACAGCCTCTCACTGTCATCCTAGAAATCTCTTTACGGAACATTTACAAGCTAACCGTACCCTGATCATCACACCTAAATCAGTCATCAGGTGAGGTACATACAGTAGATTAGGTGTCCTGTAGCTCGATCGCTAGGGCATCAGCTCACACAGAGGTCCGATGATCGAATCCCCGGTATGGCTGGAAAACATTAAGACGTGTTTCCTTAAGACACCTGCTGTCCATGCTCACCATCAGTAAAATGGGTACCTGGGTGTGGGTCGCATCCTAGGACAAAAATGACCTAATTTGCCCGAAATGTTTTTCTATACATGTAGTAGTATGTCATTGATGTCAGTAGGCTTGTATGCCTGGAGATTATGGAGAGGGTTTCGGGGGTCAACGCCCCCGCGGTCCCGGTCTGAGACCAGGGCCTTATGGTGGATCAGGGTCTGATCAACTAGGCTGTTACTACTGGCCCCACGCAAGCTGACGTACGAATTTACAGCCCGGTTGGTCAGGCACTGATTTTAAGGGGCCTGTCCAGTGCCTTCTTGAAGACAGCCAGGGGTATATTGGTAATCCCCCTTATGTATGCTGGGAGGCGGCAATTGAACGGTCTTGGGGCCCCGGACACTTATTGTGTTGTCTCTCAGTGTACTCCTGGCGCCCCTGCTTTTCATCGGGGGAATGTTGCATCTCCTGCCGAGTCTTTTGCTTTCATGTGGAGTGATTTTCGTGTGCAGGTTTGGTACCAATCCCTCCAGGACCTTCCAAGTGTATATTATCATGTATCTCTCTCGCCTGCGTTCGAGGGAATACAGATCAAGGACCTTCAACCGTTCCCAGTAGTTTAGGTGCCTTATCGCACTTATGTGTGCCGTGAAAGTTCTTTGTACACTCTCCAGGTCTGCAATGTTGTCAGCCTTGAAGGGGGCAGTTAGTGTACAGCAGTATTCCAACCTAGAGAGTACAAGAGATTTGAAGAGAATCGTCATGGGCTTGGCGTCCCTAGGTTTAAAGGTTCTCATCCTATTATTTTCCTAGCGGATGAGGTAGATACATTGTTGTGGTCTTTGAAGGCGAGATCGTCTGACATTATCACTCCCAGGTCCTTCACATTACTTTTCCGCTCTATTGTAAGGTTAGAATTTGTGGTATATCCTGGCACATTTTTAATTTCTTTAAGTTTTCCTTATCTGAGCAGTTGAAATTTCTCCTCGTTGAACTTCATATTGCTTTGAGTGGCCCATTCGAAGATTTGGTTGATGTTCGCTTGGAGTCTCGTAGTGTCTTCGATGAAGGTCACTGCCATGGCGATCCGGGTTGTTTGCTTGTTCAGACCAGAGCTTTGGTGAGATGGGTAAGGAAGAAGGATGGGTAAGGATAGAAATATTGGAAAAGGGTGGGAGGGGGGTGAGAGGTAGGATATAAAGGCAAGTGGCCCAACCACTTTGGTGTAATTTAAAAAGTGTACGTGAAATGATAAGATATTCTTTAAGAGGTATAATACTAACCCATCAGAGTCACATAGATATAACAGATATATAAGTACATGACTCTGAATTGGTAGTAATTATACAAGTTGCAATTGTTTTTTTTTTTTTTTTTTTTTTTTTTTTTTTTTTTTTTTGCGATTGCAAACGGATTTTATGCGAAAAGGAAGGCAATTTTTTCTGGCCGTTTTAGAATTTTCGTGACAATGGCTTCTTCAGGTGGTGCCCGCCTAGTAATAGCAAAATTTTTTTACTTAAAAAAGTTATATAAGATGTCCCCCAAATTTTGGGGGGGGCGATGATTTTCTGTATACATAAAGGGTTCTGGTGGTCCCCAATTTCTTATCGGGAAGTTGCTAAATTCAGGGTCGATGTAATCATCTTTATAATCGCCGGACCCTCGCGGGAGAGTCATTCTTTGAGCCCGTGAGGAGGAGTTTGATTTATAATCTGGGTTTTCCACTTGTATGGTGTTCTCTATTGGCATATTCTTGGAGTTTTTAAAGCCAGAATAGAAAATTTGGGGGGTCTTAAAAAACACCAATGGAAAATAAATAGTGAGATTGCTAAATGAGCATGATATTTTTCGGAAATTTTGGGGGACTACTGGCCTCTCACATTTGGGGGCTTAGATCTGTGTTTGGTTTTATAATCTATACGATGCATGATCTGTCATAGTTTATGATTTCATTGATCCTTCCAAGACTAAAAACTGTCAATTTGTCACACTCAGAATCGGAGCTAAAAACAGAAGGAGGAAACTTATTCTCAACCAGAAAACCCGAGACAATTTATTAACCACTTGGATCATGGATAAAAAATTAGAGCCCCTTGGGACACAAAAATTAAGATGATTTAATTCCCCTATTTAGGTGTTCCCAAGATCAAGTGGGGAGGAATGGAAACAAAAACCCTCCACTAAAATAACAATAAAAACCAATGTAAAAAATATAAAGATCCACAGTGGCAACTAAAACCCTGCAGCTGGGGATTGGT
>NC_069445.1:33777886-33880466 GCF_026875155.1 Cherax quadricarinatus | reverse complement strand
TTGGAAAACAGATTGGGGGGAGAGAGTATGGAGAGGTAAATTTAAATTCAAAAAATTTGGGGTGGACTTTGCAGGGGAAATGGGTCTATGAAAGATGAGGTGAATCATAAATTGATGTTTGGGAAAAAAGGGGTTAGGGGGTGCACTTAGGAGCCCTTTTGGAGCCCAAGAACTTGTCCTTGGGGGCAAAGGGGGGAAAAGTATGGAGTATATTTTTCCCAAACGCCTTATTTTTTTTTGTAAGCAGGGTTTGATGAATTTTTGCGGGGGCGGGGGGAAAAAGGTTGGGGGCAGGGGAGATGTCTTGTCTGAGGGAAATGGTGGGCGTAAATTAAATGCGAGAATTGTATTTTTTGGAAAATTTGGGGAAGGGGGGGGGATTGCCAAAACTTTTGCCCCAGAGTGTGAGGAAGGGTTGGAGGTGGTTCGGACATGTAGAGAGAATGGAGCAAAACAGAATGATTTTCAAGAGGTATCAGTCTGTAGGGGAAAAGGAACCCGGGGTGGGGGTGGGCCTGGGAAAAAACTTAAGGGGGGGGAAAGGTTTTTTGTGTGCGGGGGGTTTGGGGAATTTTCCACGGGCATGCGTGAGGGGTTTTTGATGGGAGTAAATGGAGACAAAGGGTTTTTTTAAAATACTTGACGTGCTGTTGGAGGGGAAGAAAAGTAACATTTTTTAAGGGATTCGGGGGAAACCCGGCGGGCCCGGCTTGAGTCCGGGGGAGGGGAAAGTACATTTCCACTTTTAAGGGGGTTTTTAATTTTTGCCATTTTAAAAACGGGTATGTAAAGCCCCCTTTTCGGCAAGACAGTGATGGAGTGAAAAAATGGTGAAAGTTTTTCTTTTGGGGCCCAAACCCCTCCCTTTGGGTGGGAACCGGCCATGGGCTTTTTTTAAAAAAAAAAATTGCCCCTTAGGTTTTGAAAAGTGGTGTTTGAGTCCCAACCTTGCAAAAATTCAAAAGGGCGGGTTACGAAGATGAAAACAAGTGAGGTAAAGCATTTGGAAACCCTAAAATTACGGGAAAGCGGAGTTCATTAGTGAAAGTTAAGCCCATACAAATGGGAAGTACAAGGTGAAAAAAAAAAAAAAAGATCTTTTGGCAAGATTTCAAGATTTTTAACTGTCCTGATACGGAGAAGGCCTCGGTCATAGACCAAAACTAAAATTGGCAGGCATAAATTTGACCAAGACCATGACGGGGAAATCGCTCCTTTTTCCCTGAACAATAAACCCCATCAACACATTTTTTCATTTCTCTATTAAAAAAAAAAAAAAAAAAACTAAAGGGAAAGGTTCCTTAAATTTTGGGTGAGGGACTTTTTGATTTAGGGAATTGGGATCTGTCCCCCCAGTTCCCCGAATTAACCTGAATCCCCTTCCACACCCCCCCCCCCAGGCGCTGTAAAATCCCCCCGGGTTTTTAGCGCTTCCCCTTTTGATTTAATAATAATAATCATAATAATCATTTAAAAAAAATAAATTTTGTACATCTATTAATTACTGTTATTTCCCTATTGTTACACTATTATTATTATGCTACTGTTTATTTGTTTCCCATTCGGGAAAACAAGTTTTTTTTAAATCTTTTTAAAATTGTTTTTAATGGGGGGGAACGGGAAGCAATTTTTAAAAGCAACAATTTGGGAATTTTTTTAAAAACAAAAATTTTTCTGCGGTCAAAAATTTTTCCCTTAATTTTTACTGTTTTTTTTGGTCAGGATTCCTTTTGGGTGGAACCAACACTCAGTTACAAACTTTCGTGTTGGGGAAATATCTGATCTTCATCGGGGGCCCGGGGTCGGCCAGGGTTTTAAATTACGAAAAGTTTGGGACTGCCCCTTCGTTTGGGGTTTCTATATTTTGGTAAGAACACTAAAAATTACCCAAAAAAAAATTCGTGAGAACGCAAAAACCCCATGTTTTCATTCACGCTACAGGGGCAAATACGTAAAATTAAAGGGTGGGCATTTTTCTTAAAAAATATTGGTTCATTTTGCAGGGCCCTGCTCGTACCTTGAAACCCGACATCCTCCAAAGGTATATTTTTTATTTCGCATTATTTTTACTGTTTCCAGCTTCAGCATTGTCCATGTGTTATACCATTCCGGGAAAGCAGTTTTAAAAAGGGGTCCCCAACCCAAAAAGGGTATCCAGGGGATGAAAGGGGGGGTCTTTGTTTTCCCTTTCGGGGGGCGGGTCACTCGGGGGTGTTTTCATCCCTACGGGATCCCCCGCACTCACACATTCTCTAAAAAACCTCACACTAAGTTCCCCCGGGGAACGTTTTTTTCTGAGGGGAAGGAAAGGCTTTTGGCGGGGGAAGTTTTTTTTGCATCATGTGAAAAAGTCGGGATATGGGTGTGTAATTCATTTTCTGAAGGCAACAAAAATCTTAAGATCTTGTAAAAAAGGGCCGTAACGCGGTGACATGGGTAAGATAACCCATAAAATAATTTTAAATACTTTTCACGAAAATGAGAGCCTCACGGGTTATGGGGCCCCCCATCCATGGTCACTTCGATTAAGTGGTCGACGGGGAAAGGAAAAAAAAATGAACGGGGAAAAAAACTAAGAGAGAGAGAAAAAAGCACATTTTAATATCCTTTTTGGTTTAAGGGAACCCCCAAAACTTTTTTCCCGGGCATCAAATTTTCAAAAAAACCCAAAACCCCCCGGGCCCGGGAAATTAAAACCCCGGTCATATGGTTTATTTGCAATCGTGTAAATTACATTCTTGAGTCATCTAAATGCACTTAGAAAGGCTCAAGTAAACTAAATTTTAAAAAAATTTGAGAAACCAGATGAAATCGGGAAATACAGTCTAATAGGGAAGGACGAAATTTTTTTTAAGCCTAAAATTTTTCATAAGCCTATTCTTACTGGTATTATGGAACATTTCCCTCGATGTCTAAATAGTTTAACGATACATCGTCGACTCGTAGTTCGTAACTCTTTTGGTTTTACCGGAACTGGGGGAGACGTGGGGAATTTTTTCCTTACAATTTTGGTTCTTTTCTTGACTCCCCGAAAACCAATAACACGATTGAACCAAATCCCCAAAACGGGGGGCCCGAACCCATGACAATTTAATTTAAAAACAAGCTAGAACCCCGAATCACCCCGCGCTCTATTAAGATTCGCCAATTTTTTAATTTTAAGCCAGCTACCGAGGGTTTAACACACTACCCCTTACATGGGGCCCGGATTTCGAAAAAAACTGAAGAAAAATAAGGTTTTTTTCCGGGTAAATTTCGAGTGAAAAAATTTGATAAAATGAAGCCTATCTTTTCACAGGTGGATGTTTACTCATAAATCTCCCGGGAAAGGGGTAGACCACGGGGGTTTACAAAGGGATGCACTACAGATATTAAACCCTTTATACTCCAAATCAACGCCAAAAAACAAGGGCTAAGAAGGGCAAATAGTGCTGTTACACGGATGAAAGGGGTGATTTTTGCCTATTTTTTTTTTTTTGGTACTCATGATCCGATATCTGTTCTCACCCCAAAAAATTTTCTATCGTTTTTAATTTTTTTTGCGGGTTAAACTGACTTTAAATTGGTTTTTATAAGCGAGAAAAAATTTTAATTTATTCGGGGGGACCCGCAAAAACCCGTGGATTATACAGCGTCTTTTGGGGGGGTGGGGAGAGGGAAAGGGTATTCAGGCTTTTTTCAGGGAACTGGACACAGCCCCATTTCCCCTAAATCAAGACCCCTCACCAGAAACAAGGAACCCCCCTTAGGGGTTTTAAAAACCGGGTTAAACTTCGTTTTATAGAGTCAATCAAACTTAGCCAAAAAAAAATGTCGAAAAATTTGCTTAGCATACAAGAAATAAACGGGTTTTGTAGAATAAAAGTAAAATTTAAAGGGAGAATTTTAAATTGCATTTAAAAAACTAAAAAGTAATCTTATAAACTTTTTTTAAAAAAATCCTTCAGTGCTTTTTGGGTTTTTGTTTTTTTAATCGATTTAAAAAATAACATTTACGTAAATCTAAATTTAACCTGTTAAAAAAATTTTCCCAGAAAAAGCCAGAACCATAGATAGATTTCTGCATAATGGGAAAGGGTGGGTTTTGGGAAAAAAACCCGCAGTTATAGTCGATTTTAATTCCTAAATAAATAAAACAGTTCACCAAAACAGCTATCATAACGGATTTTACAAATTCAAAAATTTAAAAAAATTTTAATTTTTATACTGGGTTTTATAAAATTCATATAAAAAAAGTGAGACCCCACATTATCACGATTCTTCCCCTCTAAAACCCTGACCCTTTAAATGTCAGATACTTTCAGTTTTTTCAAAATTTTCAGCCTTTTTTCCCCATATATTTTAAAAATTTTGTCATGGTTTCGCTATGTTTTAAAAAAAAAAATTTTTAAAAACATATTTAAAGAAAAAGAATTGGTTGGGAAAAAGGGGAGGGACTGATTACCTCAAATTTTTTAAAAGTCCTTCCCTAAAATTAACTCAAAAATTTGGGGCAAATCTTCATTTCTTTTTTCTAGGGATTTATTTACAGTCACACTCGTGCAGTTATTTTTTGGAGACAAGTGGGGAGAAAGACAAATTTTCAGAGTAACTTCCTTAAAGACGTTTCGTTCCCCGTAGATTAAAGTTTCTTTATTGAAGAAGTCTGCCACAGACAAACGTCTGGGTTTAAAAATTTTCTCTCCAACTGTCCCTTTTCCCCGTTTTAATATACGAATTAGTGGGCCGTATCAATAATCTTTAAAATTTCATAAAAAAATTTCCCTGCATATGCAACCCATTATTTTAGCAAGACAAAAATAATATGTACTGTTTATAAAGACGTATTTTGATACGATTTGGGCTGAATAATGAAACTTTCGAAGTACCAAACCCGGAGCCCACCAAAAAGGGATTCCCGGGGGTCCCCGCCCCCGTTTTTAGCCAGTCATGGGAAAAAAACATTTGGGTGTTTATTTTTTTGACGGGGGGTTAGGGGGCCCCGCTTTAAAAAAAAGAGTCGTAAAATTGGGGGTTTCATATTTTTCACTCATTTTTCTTTTTTGTTATGTGTTTTAAGCCCATCTTGTCTGAGCAAGTGCCGATTCAAATTGGGGACAAATACTCCGATTTAAATGGGGTTTTGGATTTTGATATAAAAAAAAAATATAGGATTCAAAGCACCACTTTGTGATGAATTGGGCACCGTAAAGCCCTGCCTTATAAAAAGTCCCCCATAATTCAGATTTTTTTAATTCAAATCGGGGGCCCTTTTTCCCAAAAAATACAATAATCAGAAAACCCATACCATACAAAAGCATTTTGGGGCCTCCCCAAGTCTAAAAATATATAACCAAGTTCATTAAAAGGGTTTTTAATTAGAGTTTCCAACTTTGGGAAAACAAACAAATGCATGTAGCACACACTGACTTCCAAAAACCTTTTGGGTAAATCAGAAATTTCGTTTCCAAACGGTTGGCCAAAAGACGGGCCCGCAGATGGATATTTAACCCTTTTTATCAAATAGAACCCCCCAAAAGTAAAAATAAATGATGAAATCCCGGGCTGCCCGCCGTGAAAGGGACAACAACCCTCAAGTTCATTTTTAAAATCGTCAGGCACCTAAAATACTGGGGGCTCTTGGTCATAAAAAATACCCAGAGGAAAAAAAAAAGAGTACTAACAAGAAAAATAATCTTGTAGTAAATTGGAAATAATTTAAAATATTTAAATGCTTTAGGAAAAAAACAAATTTTACTATTTTGGGTCCCTAAGGTTTAAAAAAAAAAAATTAAAGTAATTTTTAAAACGAGTAAGTTTTTCACAAGCCCACAAAGGGAAATTTTCGTGAATATCCTAAGACGGGGCATGCCCCGTTGCAGTGATATAAATAATTAGTAAATAAAGCAAATGCCCGATAAAAAAATTTATTATACAGGTACGGTTCTTGCGGTTGGGAAACCCCAACACCGTTTTAAAAAAAATACGCTGCCCTAAAAAAAAGCTGAAAAAAATTAAAAAAATTTCCCAAAAAAAAGATGAGGGTTTTTTTCCCCGCCGATCCAAGAAAACATTTAGGCTTGTATGAAAATTTTAAAAAATGGAAAAGTTATTAAAATTTTCCCAAAACAGAAATGCCCGCTAGACTCAACCATATAAACCCAAAAAAGCTGAAAAAAAACCATGTTCAAATACTTTGCTGTTAAAATTTTTTAAAGGGAAAAAAATCAAAACCAGTATGTTTTTTTTACAAAAAAAAAAATAAATTTTGTAGGTCCACAGTAGGTGGCCACCCCAACCCCGTGATAAGGGGAAGAATGGGTTACCTAACCACTTAATTACCGAAAATTTAAGGGGCCCGCTTTTACAATAAAATAATTTAAAAATAGAAAAACCCAAAACACATTTAGCGAATTAAAACTGGGGAAAGGTAAGTTTTTTTATTTATTGTAAAGTTTCAATAAGCATAATTTCGTTTTTTATAAAAATATTTTTTGTTTGACCCTTTTTGTTATTAATATCATTAAAAGTGGACTTAAATTTACGTGTAAATTTAAAGCGTTTGTAAAAAAAAAGTTATAATTTAATAACCACAGGACCCCAAAAATTTTTCGGGGTTTTAAATTTCAAAATTTACTATATAAAACCTTTAACTTAAAAAAAACTAAAAATTTGATTTCAGCAAAAATCTCGATTTAACTGGCTCTTCTAACTAGGCTCGGACGGGTAAGTTTTTGTCACATGACAAAATACTGTTAAAATGTGTTCTAGCATTTTCGTAGCTGCACCATAAACGCATAAATTTTCTGATAAAAAATTTAAAATTTAAATAAGTTCCGGTCGGGGAATTGATTTTTTTTCCACAAAAATTTTCTTAAAAAAACCAATTTTCTTAAATTCTGACCTTACAAAAATTTCATAACATCCATTTAAATTTTGTTTTGGTCAAATTTTAAATGTTAATGGCCTTAGATAGTTTTTTTTTAAAATTTTTCTGTCTTAATGCCATTCATCTCAAGACACCATATCGTTTTTTTAAAAAACTTCATAGATATTACATCCACTGACCCAACAAAACAAAATTTCAGACCCCTTTCGAATGCGGCCCCCAAATTTCCCTCTTTGAAAATAAGTCGGATTTTTTTCCTAAATTCCTTCACGGATTTACAACCACATTTTCCAAAATATTACCACACACATATTCCCACCCCACTTCCCTTTCCCTCCAGCCTAACACCCCCCCCACATCCCTGCAAGCAATATCAAAAATTGTAAACAGTCTTTGGTTAATATTTTTAATGCCTTTTGCCTCGGGACATTTTCCATGGTCTTTAAGACTGCTAGGATGACTTTCTGCTAAGCCCAAAAAGACCCACAACCGGGGAACTATAGACCTATATCTTTACTTAAAGTCACGGGAAAAGTTTTTGAGAAGACACCCCCAACAGACTAAACTACAAAAACGAGTTGAATCACCTTTTTACTAAAAAACAATTTGGCTTAGAACACATAAGGTACCCAAATGAAATAAATATTATTTTCATACTGTAAAAAGTCTAAAACATCAGGGAAAATCTTCCCTTTAATTGCCCCCAAGAGTTCATAAAGCTTTTGAATTTATGCTGAGGTCTTATATACAAACTTAAAAGACCTACCAAATAACTGACCTTTCTCAGTTAATATATAACTTCTTAACTAAAAGAAAAATCATTCCCCCTTTTCACGGAGGTCACAAACCCTTTTAACCAACAGCTGGTGTCCCAAAAGGGTTCTTGTTTTCGCCCAAAATTCTATTCACATTTAGTGAATCCCTTTCCCTAAACCAATTTAATGATACAATTTAACGCAATTTGCAGATGAGTTACCTGTCGTCTCACAACTCCGGTAACGGGAAATACAAGTATGAGAGTCATAGAAAAAATAATATTTGAACTTCGTCGAACATCTAATTGGGAAAAGAAATGGAGAATTACGACAAACCCTACAAAGCCCTTGTTAGCACGATAGATGTTTTGCATCAACCATCGAAGATAAAGGGGTATCCATCAAGTACACCGTACCTTTTAAACCCAAAACAAGACCGGGGGATAAAAAACAGCTCCCCTCAACATCTCAGTACTAAAAAGATCAACATAGCCAAACCCGGGTCTTAACACTTTTTAAATTTTTAAATCAAGCCCCTCCAAAAAGCAAAAAACCGATAAAATATAATAAACCTTACTCGAATATCCAGTTCCCAATGTCTTAAAAACAAAGCCCAACAGCTACGTTGCAAGGGGTTTCCAGAATAGAGCTTTTCGTTTCTTACGATCACCAGGAGGGGGAACAGAGTAAAATGGCAGTTTTTACATGTACAACAAAATTACTGCCTTAAATGACGCCTTGACACCCGAAAAGCAACAACTCATGAAATCCAAGAACTCTACATCCCAATGAGAACTCCCCCTCCAAGTTGAAAATACCACGGGATTATACATCAAACTCCTCCTCGAAGGCTCAAAAATGACTCCCCAGAGGGTCCGTCTTTTTTATCCATAAAACGATACCATGACCAAGAATTGACAACCTCCCCTGAAATTTAAGATGATTGGAACACCAAACCCTTCTGTGAAAAATTGCTTTTTAACTAAAATACTTTAGTACTAACATAAATGAACAAAGAAAAATTATTTTTTATCAGTTAACAATGGAAATTTGGGACACCTAGGTCGAAAAAAATTCCCCCCTTCGCCCCTACCACTGTCATACCAAAAATTTGCCTGGACCTATTAATCATATAAAATATACACACCAGAATACGGGAAAATTATAAATTTGGGGGACGTAATTAAAAAAAAAATTTTAATATAAAAACTTTTCTAACAGAAAAAAATATTTTTAATCATAACACTCACCAATTTGACGGGAGATTAAGTGTCATGTACAGACCCCCCCCTTTTGCCTCTTATAAAGAATTCGGCCAAATTTTAAACTAATTAGACGCTTATCGGGGTTTTCCGGGATTTGTCCCCCCGTCGCCTGATTCTCAAAATTATCGGGAATCACATCCAACAATTTCGCCTCCTTTTGAGAGGTGCACCCGATTTTAACCTCAGACCGAAAAATTCTTCTCATTATCCACAACGTGTTATCAATCAAACAAAATGGGGACTGACCTCCCACCGCATTTCCCCCTTTTTTTGAAACAACTTTTTTTTTAAAAAAAAATAAGGCATCTATTTCCTTTAATTACCGTTTTTCCGAAAATATAACATATTTTCCCCACCATGTTTTCTAAGAAAATCATCGCCCCCCCTTTGGGAACATCTTTTAAAAACATTCTACTGTTTAATTAGCACATTACTGATCGGGCACCACCTGTAAAAGCATTGTGTCAAGTAATTATTTATAAAAGGCCAAAAAAATTTTGCCTTCATTGCTTTAAAAATCCGTTTTTAATCGCAAAAAAAAAAAAAAAAAAAAAAAAAAAAAAAAGCAATTGCAACTTGTATATTTTCTCCAGTTCAGATCAAGTACTTATATCTGTTTTTATCATGGACTGATGGGGTTTTCTTTTACCCCTTCAAGAAAATTTTTTTGTTGCACATACATTTTTAAATTACACCAAAGTGGTTGGGGCCCCTTACCTTTTTTATCCTACCTCTTTTCCCCTCCCAACCTTTTTTTCCCAAATTTCTATCCTTACCCATCCTTTTTCCTTTCCCATCACCAAACTCTGGGCAAAAAAAGATCCCTTAAAACCAACTTCAACCCCCTTTTTAAACCTTTCTCAGGTACCCTGGAGTCTAAAACCCTTTTTCCATCCAATAAATTTATACGTTTTCTTTACAACATACCTTATCTTCTTGTACTGACCAACAAAACTTAACCCATCTTCCACTCGTTAAATTTTCACTTTTTAACAAAATATAAAATTTCTTCATTGTTCTTTCCTTCAAGGGGGCATGCCTTAAGCTGGGGAAGGGCTCTTGATCCAACAATAAAACACCTTCCTTTTCTTTGGGTCAAAAAGGATTCCTCCCGCCTCTGGCGCTGAATACCTTTTCGGATTTCGCTTCCCATGAATACTTATTATTTTCCTTCTGTCAAATATTCACATCCTCTCCTTACCTTGTTGGCTGCGAGAGTAGACCAAAGATTAGCGATTCCGATAAAGAGGAACCTCCAGATACTCCTTGCACTTAACAGTGCACACTCAGTAGGTTTTAACCCTTTTCCTCAGTACCAGTTACCGAACCGCCGTTGACTCAACACCAACCTCTTGAGTCACGGGCTTCATATTGTGCTGACGACACTATTTCAAAACACCCACTGGGGGACTGGGCCCGACGGGTGTCAGTTTTTCGAGTGTACCAAGAATGTAGGGCGCAAGGGCTCCCTTTCCCTCTACAAATTTTAGTAATAACAGCCTACGTGGATTTCTACCCAATCCACATCGAACTCCCCATGATAAATGTGACCAGGTGTGGGCTGGTTTACGTTTTTAAGGGGAATCAAGGGGTTAGAAGGGGTGTTTGTGTGAGTACGCCAGGGGCCCCTAGTGAATTTTCACCCACCACCACTACCCCCCCCGCACCACCTCAGCCACCAGCTCTACCCCTCACGCACCACCCCCACAGGGAGCTTCTCCCCCCAAAATTTGCCGCCCTGTTGCAGCCGTTTTTAAGCTTCCTGGTTAGTTCTGTGCTAATTGCTTCAATCTCCAGGGGGCCCATTTTGCAATTAAGCCGTTATTAAACAACGGGAAGTGAACGCCCGTCAGCCCATCATCCACCCTTTTCCCCTTCATCCAACTGCTCCTCCGTGCTTTTTGCATCGTTTCACGTCTTCCAGCATCCACTCGTGGGGTAAGCCATCACCAAACCCCGCTTTTAACCCACTGAGAAAAGAAATAACCACGCAGTAAGAAGAAAACCAAGCTCCTCGGGGAAATTTTATCCTTTGGGGCTCCCCCCTTTTGGGTGCTAAAGTGGGTTTCACCTTCCTGTGGCATAGAGTGGTTTTTGCCATCTTCGTGGTGAGTGGGGTCCGGCGACCCCCACGTCCCCCCCCACCACCTCCTCCCCCCACCCCCGGGGTGCGCGGGATACCCCACAGAGTCACACCCACCACCACCACCACCACCATCCACTCATCTACCTTGGTTTTTTGTACCCCGTATCGGTCCAGTCGTTTTTTGGCTCAAAATTGGTCAAAGATTGTAGCTGGTGCCAACGGATAAACCATTATGTAGTCGCCTAGAACGCCTTTCTTCAGACAACAGTGTAGTGAGGAGGAAACCCCCCCCGCCCCTCACCATACACACCGCCCGCCCACAGGACAACACCTTTTTCCCGTCACCAGAAATCACCCTTACTACTCTGACTTCAGTATTTTTTTTTTTGAGACTTTTTTCTTCTTTTAAAGACATTTGCGTGGTGAGATATTTAATAAAAAAATTTTTTTGTCTAATTTACAATTAAATTAAAGTTTCAATCATTTTTTTTTTTGGCCATAATTTAATTCATTATTTTACCTATTTTCCCATGACATTTTATTACTGCATATTGTTCTACCCCTTATTTTGTTCACTTTTCAAATGAATTATTTTGTTAACTGTTCGCAGTGAATTTATTTTCCTTTTTGCTATTTTTATGATTTATAATTTAATTTTTGGGGCATGCATTCTTAAAAATTTTAAATTTTCCCCCCATTAAAAATTTAATAATTTTTTTTTACACTTTCACATTGATTTAAAATTTAATTTTTAAATTTTTTTTTAGCAAGAGTAAAGACAGCTCATTTAAAATTTAAATTCAGTCTCCAAAAATTTTTTTACTTTATATTTCAATGAAAATTTTTTTCTTGTCAATACCCTTTTAAATGAGTTTTCCTTCCTTGCAGTGTATAGCTTTTATTAATTCTGCTAAATTTATTGTATATTTTTTCATTTAAATTCAGAATTTTATATCATTTTTTTTATTGTTCTTTTATTTTTTGCTTTTTTTTTTCTCTTTACTTTGCCTTAGTCTCACATCCGCAAGTGATATTTAGTAATGCACCTCAACCCTCGGGCATTCGCCCTTCATCACCCTTACTCCCTTCTGACTGACAACAATACCTACCCCGAGCAATGTTTTTGTTCCACAGCGTATCTGAATTTGTTAAAGTGCTGCAAAATTTTAATTTAAATTTTAATTTTTCCTATAGATCCGGGAAATTACTTTTTAACGACCGAGGGGTCAGGCACTATAATACTGTCACTTGTCTGGCTCCACCCACAATATCTCACGCAGATAGTGCTACACCTTTCATGGCGACTTTTCAAGATTCTTCCTTCCCAGGACCTTTGAGAAAAACTTTACTTTCACGATTACCATCCTTTCGTCCACAAAACCCTGCAGAAAGACGTTTCTGTGGTAGTGGGCTCACTTGATTTGGGGTTGTCCCTTGTTTTCAGATTTTGATCCCATCCTAGTTGACAGAATCATGCATTGTAAGAATTATTCTCGAGTAACTTCCACGTTTTTTAAAATTTTAAGGGGTTTTTTTTATAGTTTATACCCGGTCACTGGTGCGACTCAGATATCACATTTCACCGTGTTTATTTTCTTGTAGTAGATAGTAATTCGTTTTTCCCTTGCTATATTGCGGTTTTTAGCGTTAATTTTTTAACCGGGGGGAGTATCCCCTCCACCCATTTTTTTCATTTCCCCCAGTAAGAAAGAACCGATCCCTTTTGGGTTTTGGGGATTTGATTCCTGCCCAGAAAGATCTTTTTCTGACTGTGAAAGCCACCACCCCACAGTACTTTCTCATGAACCAAGAATTACTGATCGAACAGCCGAGTTTTGGGGACCTAGCAACTCTCAGTATATAACCCTTACCAGTCTAGTAACCGTTTCCGTAAAAACCCCCGTTTACTCAACGACCAACCGTCTGATCACGTCTTCATATTTTGCGGCTGACACATTTCAAAACACCCACTATGGGTACTGCCAACGGGTATCAGTATTACGAGTGTAGCCCAAGGAGATAGGAGGGCGGCAAGGGTCCCCTTTACATACCACAATTATAAATAAACACCTCGTGGATTTTTTTCACCCTAATCCACGATCGAACTCCCACATGAAACAACGGTGTGCACCCCAGATAAATTAAAATACAGGCACCATATTTTACACCCCGCATTGATCTCAACTCTACTCTCCCTTGTCTTCACCTCACCTATTCAACTTTAAACCACGATTTCCCCCCAAAAAGTGCTAAAACCACATACTGATTCTTATCATCTTGTATACACTGGGGAGCATCACCTTGCCCCCAAAAACCCGTACATAAAAAGGACTTACACCGTTTCGGGCCGACTTTGGGTTATTTTGGGATCGTTTCCCGTCACGGTATTGTGCCTTTTTTTTTTTATCGTCCTTACCATTGCTTCCTTGCACTCTTTCTAGTTTTCTTCTCATTCTTTGGATTTATGTCATCTTTCGTAGACTCACTTCCAACACATCCACTGCCAAATTTTAACAATACTTTCCTCATTTCTTCCCTTTCCCAAACTAACATAAACATTTCACCACAATTTTTTTTTTGGTGTTGATTTAAACTTTTTTATTTTTTTTAATACACCCATTTTTTTCCACTGTCAACTTCTCTTTCCTTAATTATTCCCCTTTTTTTCTTCTCTGCGCGATTCAATGTATTTTTCTGACGAAAAAATTTTTAAAACCCGCCTAGACATCTTCCAGACTTAAGAGCATCAGAATTATTGCACCTTGTTATTTTCTTGCATTTTATTTCGTAGCAGGTATAGAGTTGCAATTAAGAGTTTACTACATTCCGTGTACTGTGCACGTATTTTATTCATCAACACGTCCAATATGGCTGACAAGTAACCCGCTATACCACATACAAAACTTCATTAGTGCACTGGTTGCTGGCAACTCGCCTAGGGAGTGCAACGGACAATTGTAGTAGTAGCAGCAGCAGCAACACACAGCAAGCATTCTTGAGCTTCCCCAGTGCTCAGGCTAAATGCCCAAAGCTCGGGTGTGACTCCAAAAGGATCCTGTAGTGCTTGCTGCTTTTGCACCTCCTGACATCGTCTGCTGCTATGCAGTTGCCATACCCTTCGAGCCCAGTGTGGGTGGGGTTTGTGGCAGCCCAAGGTGCCTAACTTCTCCCTCCGAGCCCCGCGGTGGCGGGGAATGGGGCTAGGCCTGGGGACAGCTGGTCCCAGAAGACGAGGAGGCACTTGTACTTCCTCCAATTGCAGACATTGGTCTGAGACACTCCCTCGACAGGGAGCCAAATCCGGGCCACCTCTTGGAAAAGGCTCGGGCTGGGCGACTTGTAAAGGCTTACTCAGCCCTGTAATAACTTTAGTAAGTATTACCAAGGCTGGCTCCTCCTCAGGAAAATTAATGAATAGAAAAAGAATGATAAGTCAAAAATAAACACTTTATTATTTAGAAATTAAAATATAAAACAATTAAATATGAATTTTTATCCTACTTGAAAGAGAAATGAAAAATAAAATATAAAAATAATATCTGAATTCAACGCTAATATATACAGTTAGACTGGTGTGTCTGATGTTGACACCGCGTGTTGCAGAAATTGTAGCCATTGCTGATGATGGGGGGGGGGTCACAGATGTTGTGTGACAACCCAACGACTAGTTCTTCATAGTCCGTCAAGATGATAGGAACACAGGTTCTTCACCACTGCAAAGATGAGAGGTAGTTGCCTGGGGTTGACTACACTTAGGTATGCAGATAAAATGGTGACGTCTCAGAACTTATGTGAAGTTTGTCTCCTTCAACACTGTTTCTTTGGTTGCCAGATGACCCGAGCTGACATTCCAAGCTAGAAAGAGACAAAGGTTACCCACTGCCTAAGAAATCACTCTATGATAAGTAAAGTATTTAAAAAACATGGTGATTATCTAAAAGCACATGGAAATCAAGGCAGAATGAACTAAGTTTTAAAAATGGGTTAAAAGTGAAGCTTTTAACCAATATATCCATTAAAAACGGAGCAGAGGCTTTTACTTACAGTTGTGTTGGGAGCTGTGAGTCAAGTGATTACCATTTGGTCGGAGCCCCACACGTCACCTTTCCCGGTGGAAAAAGGGGGGGATAGTGGGATTTATTATTATTATTATAATCAAGGGGGAAGCGCTAAACCCGGAGGATTATACAGCGCCTGGGGGGGGGATGTGAAAGGCATTCAGGCTTAATTTGGGGAACTGGAGCACAGATCCAATTCCCTAAATCAAGAGCCCCTCACCAACATCAAGGAACCTTCCTTGAGGGGGGGGGATAGTGGGAGCTAGACACTGACCCTACCTTAACAAGCAGATGGACAATCAAACTATCGTCACCATATACTCGCTTGCTACTCCTATCTGTTGAACTTTTCCCTCACACGACTGTACTGGCGAATCTACAATAGAACAGCTCGCCTAGGGCCACCCTTAGCACTCATAATTTGAATATTTATGCTCTTTGATAAACTATTCAAATAACTAAGTATATTATACCAACAGAACTAGCATTCACTAGGTTAGTTAAGGGGTTTAAAACCTATCAACCACATTATGGTCATTAATGTTGCACGTAACCCTTTTACCACTAAACAAGAATATTTTAATCCCTAAGATAAGAATTAATTTAAACTCTCAGCATATATACACCGAGAGAAATACATCTTTCAGTGTATGTATAATTTGTTATAATTATATTTGGAAAGTACCATACTGGCTTTGGTTCCTAACCTTTCATTCGTCTCTC
This sequence comes from Cherax quadricarinatus, assembly GCF_026875155.1. Lineage (NCBI taxonomy): Eukaryota > Metazoa > Arthropoda > Malacostraca > Decapoda > Parastacidae > Cherax > Cherax quadricarinatus. The sequence goes on along the minus strand of NC_069445.1, from coordinate 33,864,711 downwards.
AACCCTTGAGTGTAGAGGACATGTGCTGCTGCTGCCCCCTGGAGTTGTCTGGTGGCAGTATTATTTTCACAAACATGGTGCAGGCTAACCGGCGTCGTATCAATACTGTCTGCATTGAATTAACCAGTGGAGCTGTAACAGGGCCATCAATGGAGTTGCTTCTGCCTGCAATAATTAGAGATACCTACGGAATAGCCAATGAGAGAGATTTGTGGACTTGCACTGAACGGTATGAAGAGGATTTTTGTAAAATTCAGCTCGGCGAATGTGTATGAGGCAGTGGTGAATAAGTTTCAGGAAGTGGCCATATTAGTTAATCATGCTGTGACGGTAAGGGTGCATGATGTATCAAGCTATTACACATGGGTTAAGATCAGGAATTTGCCGTTCGAGGCGGATGCATCTGACATCCGGTTCACTATATGTAAATACGGCACAATACATACGGTCACTGCAGGAAAGTGGTCAGCTGGCCCGTATATGGGGATACCTGAGGGTACGTACAGAATACGTACCCTCAGGTATCTGTCAAGATGACGCTCAGACATCCTGTTCCATCGTACGTGGTGATGGAAGATTTCAGAACTCAGGTTTTTGTGACATATGCTGGGCAGCAATGCACTTGCCGTTTGTGCGGGTCGTATGATCACCTGGCTGCGCAATGTGAAAGATGACATGGTGATAAGGACCAGCAGCAATGACGTGATGTGGAGGAAAGGAGAGAGGATCAAGATCAGCTGTATTCGACACTGCCTCAGCAGAGTTTGACATGGAGTGAGGAGGTTGAGAGGGCCGAAGAAAAGGAGACGGCAGGGGCTACACGGGGGGACAACATCACTTCCCTGGACGTTGTACAAGTGCTGGATGAGGTCATCGCAGAAGTGAATGATAGCGATGCGGAAACGTCAATAGTGTCGACGTTTGGGAATATTTTGGGCAATGAGCGTCCTTGTCAGGATGTTGGTACAGACCTGGATCTTGGGTCTGCAGTTGAGGAGGGCGTGGTGATGCCAGCTCAGCCTGAAGTGTGTGATAAGGATGCCCAGTTGGTGAGAACTGTGGAGGTGGAGGTTCATCATGGCACTGCGCTGGATGACTTGATGCAGGTCGAGGATACGACGCAAAAGTGCTTTCAGATTCCGATGACATGCTTACGCCCGCACAACGGCCTGGGAAGAAAACATGGGCGGATGCCATGCAGAGATGTTCAAGTGGCACTCAGGGGCAGGGGTTGGGTAAGTGTACCCGGAAAAGGGGGGGGAGGGAAAAGGGTGCAACGAAACGATCAGGTGATAAGTCAATAGTGTCAAGAGGGAAACCCCCTTTGTCGGTTTTAAGTGCCTGACATTGAACATCAATGGCTTGAGGATGCAGAGAAAGTGTGAGTGGTTTAGGGAATATTTGGTGCGTCATGATGTTGACGTAGTGTTCTGCAGGAGCACAATTATAGACCGGATTATGAGTTGAAGGTGGATGGATATAATGTGTATGTTGAGCATGCAGTCAGATTGAAAGGATGTGTGGCCATTTTGGTGAAAGAAATTAGCCCGTTGGATGTCAGGCATTGTGAGGGGGGGGAGGGGAGGGTGATTCGTGTGGATGGGTTATGGGGTCAGGTACAGAAGACGTTGGCGTGTGTGTATGGCCCAGCAGAGGGAGATGTACGGGTAAAGAATAAATTCGTGAGGGACGTTCTGGTATATTATTTGTGTGGATTGCCGGGGGTCGCTGTGATAGGAGGTGATTGGAACTGTATGATAAGGAGTAAGGATGTTGAACCGAGGGGGACAGGGCATTGTTTGAGAATATTGGGAGAATTGTTATTCAGGGTAGGATTGATCGATGTTGGGGGAAGCGGGGTGGTGGAGCACACATTTATTAAGCATGGGTATGCAGCTAGGCTCGATCGATTGTACATGCCCAGGACAGTCGTAATACATAATGTGAGGGTAATGAACGTAGTATTTTCTGATCACAGGGGTGTTTTGGTGGATATAGGTTGGGAGGGGTTGCCAAGAAGGTGTAAGAGGTTTTGGAAGTTGAATGTAAAGTTGTTGCAGGAAGAAGAGCCTCGACAGTCATTTGTTCAATTGTGGGAGGAGTTGGTGGCGGAGGCGCCTGGGAATAGTGATCTGGTTAGTTGGTGGGACTCTGTGGCGAAATCTCGTATTAGGGAATTTTATATTCGTAGTGGGAGGGAACATACCAGGTTGAAGTATGGGTACCAATCTTATCTTGAGGGGCAGTTGAGAGCGTGGGAGTGCTAGTTATCTGGTGGACGATATTGAGGGATTAAAGGAGCGTATTAGGGATTTGCAAAATGAAAGATTTGATGGCGCACGAGTTTTGGGTGGGCTGGAAGAGGTGTTATGGGGTGATAGGCCTTCGGCATGTGTGTTGAGGCGACAGCGTAAGAGAAGAGTGGCGACAGAGATGATGGGATTAACTGTTCATGTGGGGATGGAAGGGTATAGGGAGGGGCAGGTATTAGTGACGACTGAGGGTATGAGTGGATATCTAGATGCATGGTTTAGGTCATATACACAAAACGTAGGTATTCGAGATGAGGCTTTAAAGGAAATGGGAGGTTTTGTGCAATGTGAGATTGATGGTACAGATAGGGTAACATTAGAAGGTCCGATCACGGAAAGTGAGATTTCGCACGCTTTGTCTGGTGAAGGGTTTGGGGAAAAGGCCCAGGTGTAAAATGGGTTCCCTAATGATTTTTTACGTTGGGGAATTTGGGGAAATTATTAAAGGGGATTTTTTTTGGGTTTATTAAATTTAAGAAGGAGATGGGAAATGGGGGGGGGCAGCAAAGGCGCTGTCGTGGCTTACTTCCAAAAAGGGGGAAGACTAGGGTTAAAAGGAAACATTTTGGGGGGTTCGATACGGGGTTTGGGGTAGAAATACTCCGAAAGGGCTTTTAAATTATTTTAAAATTTGGGCGGGTTTCACGGATTCTTCAAAAACATTTTGAGAAAGCGGTACGAGTTTTCTACAAAATCACCGGGGTTTGTAATTTGGTTTGGGATTAAAAATATAACAACCCTAAGGCAAACGTTATCTACCCCTTTCAATGCTTTAATGTGGAGTGTCCCCTATAGAAAAAAAGTAAGCAAAATTTTATAGACACTGCACATCAGTTAAAAACTTCATCCCAATTTTTTCATGTTGGGATTAAATGGGGCCTCAAACATCAAGTATTTCTTTTTGGGTTTCGTTCCGCTAACCCATTGCGGGCGGGATGGAGGAAAAAAGGGGTGGTTTTAGGGGATTTTTTGTACGGGTTTACCCAAATTTTCAAAAATTTTCTTTACAAAATTCACCTCCATTTCTGTTATGGGGAAATTAGGGGTGGTAGGCCCTGCAGAAAAATGCGTTCTTTAAACGTTTTTAGCTACTGTTCGGCGTCTTATCTGCAATAGGAACTAACTCACAATATTGGTAAAGGGTTACCAAAACACACAGATGTTTGTTGCCTTGGAGGGAACATTAGAAATTATTTAACAAATTTTGCGCAACTTTTTCCCCAAAGGGGTTCGCTAGTATTGGTTTACATTTATTGGATTGGGGCCCATTAGTTTTTCCTTTAGTTGCATGCAGACAAAACATTTCCAACATACTCAAAAATATCTTTTTGCCATACGACCAAAAGTATTTCATCTGGCTTTTTTTACTAAATGATCCATACCAGGGTGTCCCAACACCTGGTACATCTTTAAATACCCGAAAGGGCCCTACATTCACTAGGACTTTTGGAATTCCCAAACGGGTATACTCTTTTTGCTAGGAGTCCCCAAACTCGGCTGTTCGAAAACAGAAATTTCTTGGTTATGAGAAAGTCACTGAGGGGAGCGGGGGTGGCTTCACAGTCAAATAAGATCTTCCGGAGCAGGAATCAAAATCACACCAGACCACATGGGATCTGTTTTTTTCTTACGGAGGAATAAAAAACTGGGTTTGAAGGGGAAATACTCCCCCCGGTTAAAAATTAACGCTATAACACGCAATATGAGAAAGGGGAAAAACCGAATCAACAAATTTTCCAAACTACAAGACAATGAACACGGTGAACAATGCTGATATACTGAGTGCACCCCGTCCCACGAGGTATCAATTTATAAAAAAACTACACTTACAAACAAAAACAACGGGAAAGGGTTACTCGGAAAAAAACTTCTTACAATGCATGATTACTGTAACTAGGGGGGGGAAATCAAAAATCTGAAAAAAAAAGGGACAAAAACAAAAATCAATGGGGCACATTTAGCCACAGAAACGTCTTTCTCCCACGGCTTGTGGCATCAAAAGAGATGGCATAATCGTTGCAAGAAAAGGGTTCTTTCAAAGCCCCCCCGGGAAAGGGACGAATACTTAAAAACAAGCCCGCCATCGCAAAGGATATCGCACATCCGCGTGCATTTTATTTGGGGCTGGATTTCCAGACAGGATGACATATTACTAGTGCCGACCGCTGGGCCTACGTTAATAAGTAATTCACGGATCTATGGGAAATTTTTAAATCAAACTTCACTTTTCGCGCACTTTAAAAAATTCTCAGATACAAGCTGTGAAACAAACACATTGCTCGAGGGCTGGGTTTTTGTCTGCAGTCAGTAAGGGAATGAAGGGACTGATGACAGGAGCAGCAATACCTGAAGGTCGGGATTTGGTCGACTTCATTTAAAGTATACTTGACGGTATTGAGCCCAAAGGGAAAAAGAAAACACGAGAACAAATAAGCAAAAAAAATGAACAATAAAAAATAAATATAAATTTTAAAATTGAAATGAAAAGGTTTTAAAACAAATTCGCGAAAAATTTAATTTCCCTTATACACGGAAAAGAGGAAGGAAAAAACTAAATTTTAAAGGGAAACTTTTGGGGACCAAAAAAAAAAAATTTTTTTACATTGAAATATCCAAGAAAAAAAATTTTTTACGGAGCTAAATTTAAAATTTTAAAAAAGAGCTGTTTTTACTCTTGTAAAAAAAAAATTAAATTAAATTTTAAATTTTTTTTAAAAATAAAGTGAAAGTGTAAAATAAAATTTTTAAAATTTGTTTAAGGGGAAAATTTTAAAATATTTTCTAAGAATGCATAAAAAAATTTAAATTTTTAAATCATAAAAATTGCAAAAAAAGGAAAAATAATTCACTGCAAACATTCAAAAAAATTTAATTCACTTCAGAAAAAGGGTGCAACAAAATAAGGTGTTAGAAAAATCACTGCAGTAAAAAGTGTCACGGGGGAAAACCGGGTAAAAAATGAATTAAAATATAAAGGGCCCAAAAAAAAAAAAAAACTGTTTAAACACTTTAACTCTTAAGAAAATTAAAAAAAAAACAATTTCCCTCAAACAGAGTAAAGAAAACACTTTACGTTAAAAGAAATTTAAAATTTACATAAAAGATGAATTTGTTCAAAAATTTAAAAATAGGGAATAAAAACACAGGAAAAAAAACAGGGAATAAAAAACATTTTCAGGAGGGAGCAACTTCATTAAAAAAATATTCTTACAACAAAATCCTGCTGTGATGATAAAAACAAAATCTTGCTTTGCCCTGTTTACAAAAAAATTCTTGCTGTGACTGATACGAAAAAAATTTTGCTGGCAAAAATAATGGTACACAGTCTGCAAAAAAATTTAAAGGGAAATGAGACCTGTTGGCAAAACAAAAAAAAAAAATGACCACAAAAAAAAATTAAAGGGAAAAATTTGGTATACTGGGTAAAAAAACACTCCCAAAAATACAACGCTGAAAGAATACCAAAAAAAAAAAATGAATCAACCCTTTAACGAGGGGACTGACTGGTACCTACAAAAATAATACTTACTACGACAGGGTAGCATAAAGAAAAACACAGCCCGAAAAATTTTAAAAAATAAGTGAAAAACTGAAAAAAATTTAAAAAATACTGAGTCAAAGAAAACTGCAATTTTCACGAAAAAAAAAAAAGGTTTTTTGAGTACCCCAAAAAAATTTACTATAAATAAACTCCCCACACGCAAATGTCTTTTTAAAGCAAGAAAAAAATTTTTTCTCAAGAAAAAAATTTTCACTGGAGTCTGGGGTAAAAAAAACGGGGGATTACTGGTGACGGGAAGAAGGTTTGTCCTGTGGGCGGGGGGGGTGTATGGTGACGGGGCGGGGGGTTTTTCCCCCTCCACTCACGTTTTTGTTTAAAAAGAAATTGCGTTCTAGGCGAACTACTTTAAATGGGTTTACTGTTGGGACCAAGGACAAACTCCCTTTACCAATTTGTGAGCCAAAACAACTGGACCCGGGGCCCCCGGGGCAAAAAAACCCCAGGAGATGATTTGGGTGGGTTGGTGGTGGTTTTTGGGGTGGTTTTTTCTGCCCCGCCCCCCCGGGGAGTGGGGGAGAGGGGGTGGGGGGGGGGCACTCTCGGCGGAAGGGGCCCCACTCCACTACCCACAAGGGGGGCTTAAAAAACCCCCTCTTTGCCACAGGAATGGTTAAAAAAAACCCCTCCAGGGATCCAACAGGGGCACCCAAAACGATATAAACAATACCTCAGAGGATTTTGGGTTATTCTTAAATGCTGGCTTACTTCTCTCTCTCGCGGGTTTTAAAGGGGGTTTTGGGTGACTGGGGTTTTCCCCACCGGGAAGGATACTGGAAGACGTTGGTTTAAAGATGCAAAAGCACGGGGAAACATTTGGGTGACAGGAGAAAAGGTGGATTATAGGCTGGGCTGGGCGTTCACTTCCCCAAAAAATTGGCTTACGACTGGCTTTAAATTTCAAAATCCGGGTAACCCCTCGGAGATTGAAAGCAATTAGCACCGAAAAAAGCCAGGGAACTTGAAAAGGGTTGGGAACAGGCTTGCAGGCAAAAGGTTGAGGGGGGAAAACTGTGCTGGCTTGTTGTGCGCGAGGTTTGAAAATGGTTTGGGTCGGAAAATAGTGCCCGGGGGGGTAGTGGGTGGTGGGGAGGGGCGATTTACCCATGACCCTGGCCTACTCACACAAACAGCCCTTCTAACGCCTTGAATTACCCCAAAAAAAGTAAAACCCCCTTCCCCCACCCTGTACCCATTTTTCATGGGGGTTCGATACGTGGATTAAAGGGAGAAAAAACTCAGTAGGGGTGTTAATTACGTATTTTACGGTATGTGGACAGAGCCCCCAGCCGTTTACCCACCTCCTTGGTTTTCACTCGTAATACTGACTACCGTCTGGCCAATACCCCCCTTGTGGGGGTTTTGAAAAGTGTCAGCTCGCACAGACCGTGACTCAAGGGGCGGTTGGTCGTTGAGTCAACGGACAGGTTACGGTAACTGGTTTCTGGAAAATGGTTAAATAATATGAGAGAGGATTACCGAGCAATATCGCTTTTTGTGTGGCGGGTTAAAAGTTTTTTTGCACGGGAAATTTGGGGAAAAAATAAAAAAGGTGAAAAGGTTAAAAAATTTTACAGGACAATAAGGGGTTTCTGGGGAGGATAAAGTAAAGAGGGATGGGTTATTTAGAAGTTTTTTTTAGAGGCCCGAGGGGGGGGGAAATTTTTTTTTTTGGGGGGGTGTTTTTGGGATTTTGATTGGGGAGGGGTTACCATTAAAGGGAAGAGGGGTGCTTATGGAGGTTTTAAACGTTGGCAGGGATTCGGGGGGGAAAAATTTTATCTTGGGGGGAAAAACATTGTATTTAGGGGGGCATTAGGGGAGTACAGGTTAATGGAAAGGGTAATGTTAAAATTTTAATGGGGAAGGGGTTTTTTCGGGCAGGGGTCCCTCTATTGCAAATATTGTTTGTTTGGCCCCCCAGGAAACCCTTTTATAGGGAGTTAGGTGGGGTATCTCAAATGGAGGGGTTAGTTTAAAAACGAGAGGGTTTGGGGGGGGTATTTTGGGTTATGTGGATGAAAAACGACTGTTTTGGTGGGGACGAAGGGAATTTTTCACAAGGGGAGGGAAAAGGGGTAGATGTGTTTTTGGGGAGGGTATGGGATGGAAATTTTAAAGTGGCAAAGTCTAAGTATATGGACCTAGGCAATAGTGTAAATAGAAGTGGGACCCGTAGGGGGGCAGGGGGAGTGTGGTGGATCACTATTGATTTTGGGGGAAATGTACGTTAAGAATGATAGGGCGCGCAAGGAAAGGGAAATTCGATGTGCATGAATTTTGGGTTTTTAAAAGGGTTGGGTGGGTTTTAGGGTGGGGCAGCAAAAATTGCATCAAGGGGTTTTTGTGATGAACGTCCTTTTTTATAGCATGCAAAGGGAGTGGTGGCAATATACCCAATTTTTTTAGGCGGCGGATTTCAACGGTTGCAACATGGGATTATCAATTTATATGGGGGGTCGGGGTTTTGACTGGCTAAGTTTGAGGGGTGGTGATCTTCCGTTTTGCCAGGGGGGTCTAGGGGTTTTACCTTTTGAAAAGCTATGAGATTTTGTATCTAAAACGCGGGGTATTTTAGGGAGGTGGGGGCGAGGAGAGGGGGGGTAGAAAAACGTTATAGATTCAATGATGGGGGGGGGTTTAATTTAATGATTGGTGGGCTATTTTTGCGGGGTTTTAATGAGGTTTAGGGGTCCGGGGGCCTCAAATTGGGGGAATTTTTGAGAAGTGGGGGGGGTTTGGGCTGGGTGGGGGGCAATTTTAGGGGGGTACCCCATGTATGGTGGGGGGAAAATTTTGGAAATGTTTTTTTCGGCCCGGGGTAAGGGGGGAAGGGTTTTTGGTTTTACATGGAATCTTCCCGTCGGTTTGTGTTATTTAATGGAGTTTAAAGGGGAGGGTAGGGAGTGCAAGGGGGGGATGTTTGGAGACTATTTTTCATGCGGGTATTTTTGAAATTTTTAAAACTGTGGGGTAGGTTGGTAGGGTATTAGGTTTGTGGGGGGGGAAAGGGGTTTCGGGTTTTAAAGGGGTTGTTTAGATATAGGTGGGATGAGTCAAGGGTGGTGAATCGGTTGGGTTTTTGTGGCCCTGATTTTATTTATATCTTGGGCTAGGGAGGTGGGGGGGGGAAAAGAAAAAAGTTGTTAGCGGCCCCTTTTATAGAAACAAATGTCGCAATAGGGTCTTTATGGGGGAAGGGGGAGCAGCTTTTTACTGGGGAACCGGGTTTTAAGTTGGGGATTTGGGGGATTTAAGTGTAAGAAAGGGGGAAACCCACGGGTGTTTCTTGGGGGGATTGTGGAAGTTTTTAAAGTGTGTGATTGGTTTTTGTACTAAACATTTATCTTTTCCTGTTAGGAGTGTTGGGGGTGGTGGATTACCAGGGTTTTCCCTTTTATTTGTAAAATTTTTGGATAGAAATGTACTTTTGTTTGGAGACTACATCATTGTTGTTAAAAGGTGAGTGAAAAGGGTAGAATCTACAGTAATTGGGTGTGTGAAATGACTGTTCGTTATTGTAGAGTGTCTTCAAAGATTTTAAAAGCACATATAGTGGTGTTATAGGTATGCCATATACTGTTTAAATTGCGTAATCAAAGCCGGGGGTTTTTCCCTTTTTGTGAAAGCTTTTGTAAGACAAATTTTTGTTTCGGAAGGTCGGGAAATGAAAAAACTAATGAGCAAAGGGTACAATTTAATATTATGTGAGATTGTATTTTTGGGAATAGGCCTAAATATAATTTTCAGAGGCCTGGTTAAAGAGTACATTCTGTTGTGACACGTATTCAGGGTAGTGTTATATATTTTTAAATACACGTGTTGGTTTCCCTTTGCTATTTTTAAAGTTTTAAGTCACTGTAAAAAGGGATAGTAAGGTAAAACAAAATGTTATGAATTTTTTGTAAATACACAATTTTAGTTGACTTTGTTGGATCAGGTATGCATATGAGTTCAAGTAGCAGTGTATCATGTATTAATACTGGTATAGGGTATATAGTGTATGAAGAAGTCTTGGGTGGATTGCACCCGTGGTGAGATATAGAATATATTATCCTTGTATGCTAGGCAAAGTTTTCATAATTGTTACTTAGAGCAAGTAGTATCCTGCGCTCTTATAGTATGTCAATGTTTTGTTGGTATTTGATGAGGGGGAGGGGTACCTTTTTACTTCCAGAGCACATATATACGACTTCATAAATGTACCTTTGCTGGGGACTGGGGATGTATAGGTTTTAATGGTATGTGGTGAGGTTTTTACCTTTAAGAATTGTTTTGTATATAAAACTTGGCATGAGATGTATAAGTGTGCTGGAGTAGGTTATCTGGATATGTTGTTGGTACACCTGTGTGAAGTGTTCCTTTTTTCTTTTTGGATTGTGTATACGTATGTTGTACTTAATTTTGTTGTTCCATGTCGATTGGTTTAGTGAAATATGTTTGCTTCCATGTATAATGTATACTGTATTTTAAATAAAATATAACAAAAAATTATATTTGGAAAGAAATAAAATAGCTCTTCTGCTCCTTCAGAAATATTTAATATATTATACTGTGTTACATTTTCGGAAATGTGTACACTGATGTATCCTGGCTAAATTAAATTGAGCTGTGACTGCAGGAGTAATATCCTATTAACAAAATATTCCAGGATACACGGGAGTCTACGTCTATAAATTCTTAAGGTACACAGGCAGAATGTAGCCTAATTAGTAAGTTAAATAATACACATAATGATTGAACTTTAATGTCAAAAAATCATTCTCTAGTAAATGTTATTGTAATACTCAACAGCGGGTTAATTTTAGACTTTATGAAATCAGCAAGTTTCATCACTATAATCTACAACGAAACAAAATTTCGTACACACTAAATATGTAACTGTTAAACCTCTAATTACTAAATTATGTAAATACAATGGACGAGAGGGTGGTGAACTGGTTGGTTTCCACCACCACCACCATCCACTCGCCGTGGTTCAATTCCCTGGCATGGGTGGAAATGCTGGGCATATTTCCTTACACCTGCTGTCCCCCAGGGATGTGTTCTGAGCACACTTTCTCCTTGCTATAAATGATTTGGCCTCTATTCTTCCATCCAATATTTGGTCATCACTCTATGTTGATGACTTCGCTATAGCTTGTGTAGGCCTGATTTTCACCTCATTAGTTTCTCTCCAGCATGCGGTCGACCGTGTTTCCAATTGGGCCACCACGCATGGGTTTAAATTTTCCAGTACCAAAACTCACCAAATTACTTTCACTAGACGCTCTGTCATCTCCGATCATCCGTTGTACCTCTATGGCTCATGTATCCCTGAACGTGATACAGTCAGGTTTCTAGGCCTTCTCTTTGACAGTAGGTTATCCTGGAAACCTCACATTACCTCTCTGAAGGCAACTTGTCACAACCGGCTGAACATTCTTAAAACCCTTGTTCATCTTTCATGGGGAGCTGATCGTCGAACTCTCCTTCGCCTACATTCAGCCCTCATTTTATCGAAACTCGATTATGGTGATCAGATCTATTCAGCGGCCTCTCCTACTAATCTCTCGAGCTTTAATCCCATCCATCACCAGGGATTACGTTTGTGCCTTGGTGCTTTTCGCTCTTCCCCTGTTGAGAGCCTCTATGCAGCAGCGAATATTCCATCCTTGTCCGATCGCCGTGATGCCCATTGCCTTCGCTACTATTGTGGAAAATACTGTATATATTTTCCAGAAATTCAGTATTTATATGTAAATAGATGGCCATACTGTATTTAATAATATTTGTCATAGAAAACGGAAAGCCTGCGTCTGCGCAGACAGGACTCGCCATCTTGGTTTTGAATTGGATACAACGTTAATATAATGGGAAGAATTTTTCGTGCTCTAGAGGTTAAAATTGGACTGACACCTCTCAAATAGGATGCGAAATTGTTGGATGTGCATTCCTGCATAACTTGAGATATCAGACGACTGGACAAGACAGCTCCAGGAGCCTCAGATAAGCTCTCTAGATTTGTGTATAATTCTGGCCAGTGTTTTCATAAATTTAGTTAGTGAGGTTTTTCTGAGTATGATACAACTTAATATCCAGTCAAATTGGTAAGTGATATTAAGATATATTTTCCTTCTGTTATGTATATGTGAATTTATATATAATCATTTTTTAATATACAGCCCACAAATTTATATATTTACCAGTATTCCTGGTGTATGCATATTTCATTTAATTAATAAGTCCAGAGCAACTTGTGGTTATGACAGTGGTAGGTATCGAAGGGGGACATTTTTTGCGACTTAGGTGTCCCAAATTCCTACTTGTCTATGTAACATTGATAAATAATAATTATCTTTGTTATCATTTACTGCTATGTACATAATTAGTTACATTCAGATAAATGCAATTTTCCACATTTAATGTGTCCGTTGGTCCTTCAAACCGGATGTAATTAGTGAAGTCATTAATTAGTTAATTACTTAATAATTATATATGAAATGACAGAAGGAGGTGGATGTTAAGTTCACAAATTTACTTAATGTGTAGTGGATTATAATTATTACAATATTAATTTGGATAAGTCAAGTCTGGCTAAGTTTATATTAATTGTATAATATTAATTTGATAAAACAATTCTGACCAAGATTTATATCAGTGTATGTGTAATTGATAAGTCATGTGTAGCTAATTATTAATGTGTATATTAATTTTGCTATGCCAAATTCTGGCAAGGATTTATTAATTTGTATAATATTAATTTTGATGAGCCAAGTTTGTATTAATGTACATTTAAAATTTATATTATACATGTAATTGCTAAGCTCAAGTAGCTATAATTTATTTAAAGGTAAGTTGTACTATTTAACTTTATAAAGTGCATAATTTAGTACATACTCAGTGTTATTAAGTTGAATTTAATACATTGCATCATGGCTGAAAATGAGAAAATTAATATAGAAGACAAACATATGGAATATAGAGCAAAGAAAGCGTCATTGCAAGCTAGAAAGGGTCATGTAACCAAGGCATATAATAAATGTTTGGAATTAATGAATCAAGAAACTGTGAATACTGATGATTTAAAATTGTATTTAGATGCTTTAGGTAATAGATATGATTCATACAAATTATATTACAACAAATATGAAGGAGATTTGTTAGTAAACTGTGTAGATGAGACTGAAGTAGATCTCATGATTAATCAGTATTATGAATTAGAAGAAAATATTCTTTCTTGTAAAAGTCAGGCCTTGAATAAATTAAAATGTGTAAACCAGGCAGTTAATCAGTCTGCTCCAACAAATAATATGTCTTTGCCCAAACTCCCAGACCTATGTTTACCTGTGTTTAATCCTGGTGAAAACTGGGGGATTTGGTCAAATTTTAAAGCAGCTGTGCATGACAGGAGTGACCTAGCCTGTGTAACTAAATTATTTTACCTCAAAGGACAGGTAAGAGGAGATGCTCACATACTCATACAAGCCTTTCCCAATGTAAATGACTCTTACAAGGAAGCAGTTGACTTGTTGAAGGTCACTTATGGTAATATAGAACAAAGTAGGTTGAATCTAGTGAATATCATTATTAATTTAAAATCCCCAGATCACACTTACAAAGGTTTACAGCAGTTTAGAGTTAAACTGGAGAGCACTCTCAAAACTTTAAGTAATAAATATAATCTAAAGGAATCAGACTGGTTATTGAGTGCCATGGTACAGAATAAATTAAGCTGTAAAACACTTGAATGGATCTCGAATAAATATCACAAGGGTTATTTTGGTCTGGAGGAAATAAGACTAGGTCTACAAGAATTAATTGTTCAGTTGCAGACCAGCCAACTAACTCATTTTAAAGATGCAACACATGATAACTCTGAGGTATCTGTCAAGTTTCACAAAGGGAAAAATTATCCCAATGTTAATAATCAAAATTCATTTCCTAAAAGGAGTTACATAGGGGCATATCAAGGAGCAGGAATCAGAAATAATGATTCTCCACAAGGTAAGAAGAATAAGTACCCTCCTAAGAGTAGCCCAGTTAATAAGAAACCAGTCAAAGAAAGGAGAGATTGTCTTTTCTGCAAGGGTACTCATTTTTCTAAGAATTGCAATGCATACAATTCATGGAATGATAAAGTTGAAAGATTGGAGGAACTTGACAGATGTATCAGATGTTTAGGTAATCACAATGTAAAGGATTGTTATGCCAAATTAAACTTCTGTTATCAATGTCACAAAGGAAAACACCATATAGTCATGTGTAAAGGTCTATATGATAATGTTGATAATAATGATAATGTTGACAATCCTGACACAACAGTAGCTAATGTAAAAATTGCTGCTAATGTTAATAATGATGGTTTTGCTGAAGTAGCCTTACCTGTGTTACAGGTAAAAATTGATGATAAAAGGCATAAATCAAAAAATGTAACTGCATTATTGGACCAGGGATCCCAGCGTACTTTCATAAAACGTAAATGTCTTGATGGTATGAAAGTACAGATGGGAGATCCCACAACTTTAAAATTATCTGGTTTTCTCTCAGATAAAAGAGCTCAATTGTATGACACTGTTTATGTAACTGTCAGGTTGGGCAATGAGAAAAAACGTGTTAATGCAGTAATCGTAGATAGACTTCCAGAGAAAATATCTACAGTAGGCTTAGTAAAGCTACAGAAAGACTCTCACATAATGTAAATTTAGCACCTTCTGGTGTAAGTGATGATTCTGTAGGCCCAATAAATATTTTGATAGGTAGTGACTATTATGCCTCCTTTGTAAAGGGTATGGTAAAGAAATGTGGTGTCACCCTTTTGAAGACTGCAGGAGGCCATGTAATGTATGGTAGGATTCCTCGTAATAATAATTTATGACTAGAGGAAACTACAAATACCATAACTGTGTGTCTTACTCATGAAGTCGTGCCCCAGTATAATTCTTTCATAGACGATGGTGTTGAGCCAGTGCATAAATTGTGGGAATTAGACAGCATTGGAATAAACGTAAATGAAGAAAGTCCAGACGATTCTTTTACTCAAGAACAATACCTGAGAGATGTAAAATTTGAATCTGGACAATACTGGGTACGACTTCCGTGGAGACTGAACCATCCAGAATTGCCCACTAATTACAGAATGGCATATGGACAATTAAAGGCTCAGCTCCGCGAACTGAGTAAGACACCAGAATTGTTAACTGCCTATAATGATATAATTGCTGAGCAGTTAATTAATAAATTTATAGAAGAGGTACCTCCTGAGCAAGCCAAAATTTATGGTCACTATTTACCACATCACAGAGTGAAGAAGGATTCTAAGACCACTCCTTTGAGGATTGTGTTTAATTGTAGTGCCAGGAGTAACAAAAATGTACCTAATTTAAATGACTGTTTGATGACAGGTCCGTCGTTGACGGAAAAATTAGGAGATATCTTATTAAATTTCAGGATGAAAAATTATGCCTTTACAGCTGACATAAGTAAAGCTTTCCTAAGAGTGGGTTTACAAGAGGCTGACCGGGATTGTACCCGATTCTTATGGCTTGAGAATCCTAGTGACCCACTTAGCCCTCTGAAAACCTTTCGCTTTAGGAGCGCATTATTTGGTGCTACTTCCAGTCCGTTCCTACTTCAAGCAACGATAAATGCACACCTTAAATGTATGGGAAGTCCATTGAGTAAAGTAATGGGCAAACAATTTTATGTGGACAATTTCCTGGGTGTGACGTCAACTGAAGAGGAACTGTTAATGACTTACGGAGAGGCTAATAAAATAATGCAAAGTGCAAATATGCCTCTGAGAGAATGGAATAGTAATTCGTCCAAATTGAAGGACAAAATAAGTAAAGATTACCCTGGAGATGAAGTGTCAAAATGTAGTAATGTATTGGGTTTAAATTGGGATACTGAGAGAGATTTGTTAATGTTAAAACCTAATAATTACAGTATGCCCAATAAATTAACTAAGAGAGTTTTGCTTGCTGAAGTTTCCGAATGTTTTGATCCACTAGGTTTAGTGTCACCCCTTACTATAAGAGGGAAATTATTAATTCAGGAAGCATGGAAACTTAAATGTGCTTGGGATGAAATTCTACCTGAGGAATTCATTAACAGGGGGGATGAATTAATTGGTGATTATATAAAAATTCCAATGATTGGAGTTCCCATGCCAGGTGGCCAATCCAAATGGGAAAAATGTACTCCACATTTTTTTGTGATGCTTCAAAATTGGCATATGGAGCAGTTGCTTATCTTCAATGTAATAGTCTTATTTCTCTTGTTATGTCTAAGGCTAAAGTGTCTCCAATTAAATCACGTACTTTACCTCAGTTGAAATTAACAGCCATTTATGTAGGTGTCAAATTAGCTAATTATATAAGAAATAAGTTGCAGGAGATAAATATTAGCGACACTGTAATTTGGTCTGATAATGAGGTATCTTTACAATGGATTCATAAGGGAAACAGTAAAATTGTGTATGTACAAAACAGAGTCGCTGAAATTAATCTGATGCAAGAGAAGTATAATAGTTTGGGTCAGCATATGTTAACATTTAATCATATACCTGGTGAGGAGAATCCAGCCAATTTCTTGTCTCGAGGTTTACCTTATGCTAAATTTGTAAATGCTGTATCATGGTTTAAAGGACCGAGCTGGCTGGTAAATAAAGCTAATCGGCCTGTACAAAAGGCATATATTGCTCCTGTTGAAATTACTGTGACAACCGCTCCAATAGTTTGTCCTTCCTTAGCCATTGATATAAATAGGTATTCTTCTTTACCCAAACTAATCAATGTAACTAAGTTGGTGTTTAAATTTCTAAACAATATGAATGTTTCATTTAAGTTTTTATATCCTCTTGAATATTGGATAAAGAGGGTACAGGAGGAAATCTATGGAAATGAGATTAAATTGATGATGGAAAGAAAAATTGTGAAAGGTTCCATAATAAGAGAAATTGGGGCTGTATTTAGAGAACAATGTAATTAGGTGCAGAGGTAGGTTACAAAATGCTGAATTGGGTGATTATGCTAAACACCCTATCTTACTGCCAAAAAACTTATCATCTAACAAATTTAATTGTACTAAATGTCCATAAAAATGTAATGCATGGGGTACAAGATACCTTAAATTGTATTAGGGAAACTTTCTGGATTCCACAAGGACGGCAAAGTGTAAAAAGGGTGATTAAATCTTGTGTAATATGTTGCCGTGTGGATGCCAGATCCTATATGTACCCAGGTCCTCCACCATTGTCAAATGAGCAATTTGAGCCGTTTAGCAACAAACTCCAGCCGACCGCAGTGTGGAAAATACTGTATATATTTTCCAGAAATTCAGTATTTATATGTGAATAGATGGCCATACTATATTTAATAATATTTGTCAAAGAAAACGGAAAGCCTGCGTCTGCACAGACGGGACTCGCCATCTTGGTTTAGAATTGGATACAACGTTAATATAATAGCAAGAATTTTTCATGCTCTAGAGGTTAAAATTGGACTGACACCTCTCAAATAGGAGGCGAAATTGTTGGATGTGCATTCCTGCATAACTTGAGATATTAGACGACTGGACAAGACAGCTCCAGGAACCTCAGATAAGCTCTCTAGATTTGTGTATAATTCTGGCCAGTGTTTTCATAAATTTAGTTAGTGAGGTTTTTCTGAGTATGATACAACTTAATATCCAGTCATATTGGTGAGTGATATTAAGATATATTTTCCTTCTGTTATGTATATGTGAATTTATATATAATCATTTTTTAATATACAGTTCACAAATTTATATATTTACCAGTATTCCTGGTGTATGTATATTTCATATAATTAATAGGTCCAGAGCAACTTGTGGTTATGACAGTGGAAGGTATCGAAGGGGGACATTTTTGCGACCTAGCTGTCCCAAATTCCTACTTGTCTATGTAACATTGATAAATAATAATTATCTTTGTTATCATTCACTGTTATGTACATAATTAGTTACATTCAGATAAATGCAATAGTCACCGATGTTAGTAGACATTATTTGTACGTCGCCCCAGTTTGTTCCGTCCCTTTTCTCTTCGCCTACATTCGCTCTTGCCTTCCCTTCAGTTGCCACCTTTCTATGTTCTTGTAGCATCTCACTTTTCCCTGCCCCCCCCCCTGGGAAGTTCCAGCTGTTCGAGTCTGTTCTTTTTTACTCCCTTGCGCGAAAGCCCAACTGCCTATGGTAGCTTCCTGCTCTCTTTTTCTTGACCACTTACGCTCTCATTCTCATGCCATCGCAGTGTACACAGATGGCTCTGTCTTCTGATGGCGTCGGATTTGCAGCAGTGTTTCAGGACAGTGTCGTGCGAGGACATTTACTATCCTCGGCTAGCATTTTTACAGCTGAATTGTATGCCATTCTTACAGCACTTATCTGTATTGCATCTATGCCTGTGTCATCATTTGTGGTTGTCTCAGACTCCCTTAGTGCTCTACAGGCTATACAAAAATTTGATACCCCTCAACCCATAGTCCTCCGTATCCAACTTTGGCTACGCCGTATCTCTACCAAGCATAAAGATATTGTTTTTTGTTGGGTCCCTGGTCAAGTTGGTGTACAGAGCAATGAACAGGCAGACACTGCTGCGCGGTCAGCAGTACATGGCCTACCAGTTTCATATAGAGGTGTTCCACTTACGGACTATTTTGCTGTAATAGCTACCCACCTTCACACCCATTGGCAACAACGTTGATCTAATCTACTCGGTAGCAAACTTCATTCTATTAAACCGAGTATAGATTACTGGCTGTCCTCTTGTCATCAGTGTCGAGGTTGGGAGACTACTCTCTCCCGTCTTCGCATTGGCCACACTCGTCTTACTCATGGGTATCTCATGGAGAGGCACCCTGTCCCTCTCTGTGAGACGTGCCAGGTTCCAGTATCGGTTAGCCACATTCTGTTAGACTGCCCTCTCTATCAACGAGCACGCAGAATTTACCTCCAACGTCGTCTCCAATCTACTACTCTCTCTTTACCTTCCCTTCTTGCTGATGGACCCTCCTGTAATCCTGACTCTCTCATTGACTTCTTGACAACTGACTTACGTCACAAACTCTGATGACGATACCTTTCGCACTCCCCTCAGCCCTTTCTACCTCAATCTCTTGCTACCCTCTACCCATGCACTATCCACTGCTGCGCTGTTCTCCATAACCTACTAATTATCTCTCTCCCTTTTGCCACCTGATATCCCCAGTTCCTTCCTGCCCTGTAGCGCTGTATAGCCCTTGTGGTTTAGCGCTTCTTTTTTATAATAATAATAATAATAATAATGCTGTCTCTGTTCACCTAGCAGTAAGTAGGTACCTGGGTGTTAATCGACTGGTCAGGGTCGCATCAAGGGACAAAATTGAAGAACCCCCTATAAAAATAAAACAAGACGCACTAACTTTCTTGGGTTATCCTGAATGGCTAACCCTCCGGGTTAAAAATCCGAACAGCTCTAATGTTATCTTACCACTACCACCCTGGAAACTTCACTCGGTTGTAAGTACTGTCTCACATCCAACTCACAAATTTGAAAGGAACGTTTAGACGAAGTTTCTGTCCACACTGAACCACTATCAATGATAAACCGAAACGATGTTTAATATTTCTTCTCAAAATTGTTGGTATGTTGTGAATTGTTGTAGCCACGCACGTACTGTGCCCTTCATTCTGTGGGTTGTGAGTGTTTACGGCGGTGACGAGCGTGGACCATGAGCTCACACAGGAAGACCAAGCTTGACAAGCACAGTCCAGCACACAGCACAGTGAACACACCCTGAGAGCACTTACTGTTAGTTTGTTAGGTATGAGGCCTATCAACTGCATGTGGCTATTTTAAAAAGCTACATTAATAACAAACTACGTTAACTTACCCAAGACCAAGTATATTATAAGGTTCTTTCATGTGAGGGTAGGGGGAGCCTTTAAACAAAAGTCACGTTTTTAATTTCGTTACCAACCACTCACGTATAGTTGTGCCAACCAGGGCCTGGATCCTGAAACATAAAACACTTTCCTACCCCAAAAAACCGCAATTAGAACCTTTGACGACGTTTGGGCCACTTCTGGCTACTGTCAATCACAATGAGGCCACAGTATTTGCAATGTCTGGGACGGGGCGAAACGTCGTCATAACCCTCTCTTAAATGCGGGGGGTTGGTAAATTTTTTTTCCAGTCAACTATTGTGACATACTTTCTATTTGTTTACACAGCTTTGGCATCCTATGTTCCTATTTCATGAAGGTAATGGAATAAAACCTAGAAAGGGAATATTTTATGCATGGCAAATTTTTTTCTTTTGTGCATTCCACAATGGGATTCCTACCGTGCAAAAAAAAAATCAGAGTTGTTCACTTTACTAAACTAATCATGACCTCGCAAAATTTATGAAAAAAATTTTCCCCTTTTTAGTGAAATATGTTTATAAATATTTTTAAAAAAAGTTTATAATATCCCAAAAACATAAGCAAAACAAAAACAACTTTACACTAACCATAATTTGGCCGGCATAATAGCAATCCTCATAGCGATGAGCAGAAAATAAGTGGGAAGTATCCTTTTTAAAGCCAGGAAGTCACATCTTCCTAAAGGGAAAAGGGGGGAAAATTTAAATCTAAAATTTAATATTTTTCTCTCTACACTTCACTCCGTCCCAAACACAGAAATGTTTACCTGTATGCGAGTAAAACACTTTTTGTGTTATTAATAAATAAAAACAACTTGACTCTGAGACAGGGGGCTTTTAATGTTTTGGGGGGAAAAGGACAGGGAAAGGGTTTAAATAATACTGTGAGATACCAAGGGTGTTGCGCGCAAAAAGGGCACATCGCGTTTTTGACACTGGCGCATAGAAAACATATGCACAGTTACAACATTTACTAAGAGAAAAGTTTCGCCATGGGTCGAAACGTTTCCTTTAATAAATGTTACAGACTCATAACTGTACAATACATTTTCTGCATCTTGGCATAACAATTGTTTTGCTCCATCATTTGTTAAACACAATATTAGTTAAGGACATTTTATACTGAGACGAGCTTTCATCTTCAAAGATCAAAGCTTCAATAACCGTTCTGGTTTTCTACGTGATTACACAAATGAGATGGTCGCCCAAGATCTGCCCCACATCACGCCGTCGACTCCAGAAACCCCTTCTCTCCTGCTAAGAACAATTCTCACAGACAATTTACTTAGTTCTCTCGACTCTCCCTGCCCGACCAACGCAACCCCGAGAAATAAATGAGCAACATCCCCACCCCCAAACCCTACTGAAGAAATCTCCTACTACGAAACTCTAACCTCGCCTCCCATAAATGGAAGGCACGGTAGAAAGGGCATCGTAAATCCTCTTCACGCTCAAGTTTTTTTCGAGGCTGAAGCACACAGCCTTGGTCTTTAGGTTCGCCACGGAGATACAAAGACCCAAGAGCAGTCTAGATACAGCTGTAACAAACCATTCACTGCTTTTGGAGACTCGGAATATTGCATAAACGTTTTATACATGGGTTAATCACAGCAATCATTTCGGAACCTAACCGTCTGGTCATCTACATCCATGCATACAGAAACTTTGCATTGAATCAGAATATTCTCAACACCTTGGCGTAAAGGATGAGTGATCATCCTCAATAGTATGAACTATT
The DNA here is from genome assembly GCF_026875155.1 of Cherax quadricarinatus. Lineage (NCBI taxonomy): Eukaryota > Metazoa > Arthropoda > Malacostraca > Decapoda > Parastacidae > Cherax > Cherax quadricarinatus. Next base: position 33,843,195 of record NC_069445.1, on the reverse strand, counting down.
CCAACACAATTTTCGATAAATTTGGTGACACCACCACCTTTTCTCCCATTCTTGAATATCAATGGATAAAAAAAAAAAATTAGCTTCTTGGCAAATATGGCAATATGCCAAAGAAAAATGATCAGGGTAATTCCTACACCTTCTACTTACCAACCTCAAAGCAACTAGGCTTCAACGATTACCTAAAGAACATAAACCTAACGTACTTCTCCGATCCATCACTTCTTGGACTGGCAGCACCCCACATAGCTCTAAGCCCCTGGTCAAACACCTTTTTAATATGACCTTAATCTCAGGTGACTCCTTAACTGCTTGAAAGACTTCTACTTACTCACAAGTTCTGACGTCACTGCCCTATTCACTAATGTAGTGGTAGACCAAGCTATTGACGCCATACAACGTAAGACAGTGGATGACCTGGCCTTCCTGTCTCACGCCAAGATTTCGTCGATCTGATCGAACTGTCCCCACGCTACAACAGCCTCTCACTGTCATCCTAGCTAATCTCTTTACGGAACATTTACAAGCTAACCGTATCCTGATCATCACACCTAAATCAGTCATCAGGATGAGGTACATACAGTAGATTAGGTGTCCCGTAGCTCGATCGCTAGGGCACTCAGCTCACACAGAGGTCCGATGATCGAATCCCCGGTATGGCTGGAAAACATTAAGACGTGTTTCCTTAAGACACCTGCTGTCCATGCTCACCCATCAGTAAAATGGGTACCTGGGTGTGGGTCGCATCCTAGGACAAAACTGACCTAATTTGCCCGAAATGCTTTCTATACATGTAGTAGTATGTCATTGATGTCAGCTAGGCTTGTATGCCTGGAGATTATGGAGAGGGTTTCGGGGGTCAACGCCCCCGCGGTCCGGTCTGAGACCAGGCCTTATGGTGGATCAGGGTCTGATCAACTAGGCTGTTACTACTGGCCGCACGCAAGCTGACGTACGAATCACAGCCCGGTTGGTCAGGCACTGATTTTAAGTGCCTGTCCAGTGCCTTCTTGAAGACAGCCAGGGGTATATTGGTAATCCCCCTTATGTATGCTGGGAGGCGGCAATTGAACGGTCTTGGGCCCCGGACACTTATTGTGTTGTCTCTCAGTGTACTCCTGGCGCCCCTGCTTTTCATCGGGGGAATGTTGCATCTCCTGCCGAGTCTTTTGCTTTCATGTGGAGTGATTTTCGTGTGCAGGTTTGGTACCAATCCCTCCAGGACCTTCCAAGTGTATATTATCATGTATCTCTCTCGCCTGCGTTCGAGGGAATACAGATCAAGGACCTTCAACCGTTCCCAGTAGTTTAGGTGCCTTATCGCACTTGTGTGTGCCGTGAAAGTTCTTTGTACACTCTCCAGGTCTGCAATGTTGTCAGCCTTGAAGGGGGCAGTTAGTGTACAGCAGTATTCCAACCTAGAGAGTACAAGAGTTTTAAAGAGAATCGTCAGGGGTTTGGCGCCCCTGGGTTAAAGGTTTCATCCTATTATTTCCTGGGGATGAGGTAGAACTTGTTGGGGTCTTTAAAGGGCGAGTCTCTGCATTACATCCCAGGCCCTTCACATTATTTTTCCGCTCTATGTAAGGTTAAATTTTGTGGTTTTCCCGGGGCACTTTTTTTAATTTTTTTTTAAAGTTTTCCTTTTTGAGCATTTGAAATTTCCCCCTCGTTGAACTTCATATTGCTTTGAGGGGCCCTTTCAAAGTTTTTGGTTTGAGTTCGTTTGGATCTGTAGTGTCTTCGTGAAGGTACGCCATGGCGACCCGGGGTTTTTCTTTGTTCAGACCAAACTTTGGTGAGAGGGTTGGAAGAAGGTTGGGTAAGGTTTGAAAAATTGGAAAGGGGTGGGGGGGGTGAGGGTAGGATATAAGGCAAGGGCCCAAACACTTTGGTGTAAATTTAAAAAATTACGGAATGTAAGAATTCTTTAAGAGGGATAATACTAAACCATCAGGTCCCAAAAAGTATAAAAGTATAAAGTACTGACTTGAATTGGTGTAATTATCAAGTTTTCAATTGCTTTTTTTTTTTTTTTTTTTTTTTTTTTTTTTTTTTTTTGCGATTGCACAACGGATTTTTTATGCGAAAAGGGAAAGGAAATTAATTTTCGGGCCATTTATAGAATTTGTGACAAGGGCTTCTTACAGGGGTGTCCACCATGTAAATACATAATTTTTACTTTAGAAAGTTATTAAGATGTCCCCAAATTTGGGGGCGATGTTTTTCTCGTATACTAGAAGGGTTCGGGTTGGTACCCAATCTTTTCTCAGGTAAGTTGCCAATATCCAGGGGTCGATGGTAATATCTTTATGAAAAAAAACGCCGAACCCTCTGCGGGAAGTCATTCTTTGAGTCCTGGGGGGAAAGTTTTGATTTAATCTGTGTTTTTCCCACTTGTATAATTTTCTCTTCGGGCCTCATTTTTGGAGTTTTTAAATCCCAGACATAAGAAATTGGTGGGCTATAACAAACCCCAAATGGAACAAACTATGAGTTTGCTAAATGACATGAAATGTTCGAATTGGGGGCACTACTGACCTACTCACATATTGGTGGAAAACTAATCTGTGTTTTGGGATTTAATACATCATATACGAGCATGACTCTGTCTAGTTGAGACTTCTTCTGATCATTTCCCCAAACTAACAATGTCAATTTTATCAATCCCAGCAATAAAGGAGCTAAATACAAAAGGGAGGAAACTTTTTTCTCAAACCAAACACGGACAACTTTATTAACCATTTGGATCAATGGTTTAAGAATTACGAGCCCCTGGCACACAAAAATTTAAAGAATTTAATTTCCCTATTGAAGTGTTCTCACAGACAAATGGGGCAGAATGGAAACAAAAACCCTCCCTATAAATACAATAAAAACCAATGTAAAAACATAAGATCCACACTGGCAATCTAAAAACCCTCACTAGGAGGATTGGTAAAGCATACCGGAATGTAAACCCCAACCCCGCTCAGAACGTTCCAAGCTGCACTAACAAATGCAAGGAAAAGAAAGGAAGAACTTAGGCAACAGGAATGGAACAGTTTGTTTGTGGATTAAATAGGTCCACCCCTTTTAGTTTGGCTTGGAAAGGTAAAAAAAAATAACCCGAAAAAGACTGGCAATTTTGCTCATCCCTTTCCCCCTTGAAAAAGCAAATGACCTCAAAATGACGGGCCCAAACATCCAGGATGAAAGCCTTCCTCTATTTAAAAAAATTTAGAGAGTACTTGAAGAAATGTTAAATATTTAATTTTATGAGCCAAAATATTGATGAAGTGTTGCCTCTTTTCCCGAGTATGAATAGATAATGCATTAACCAAAGGCGATCAAATCTCCTGGAGAGGAAGGTATAACCTTTGATATTTTTGAAATCAAGGCACGTCCTGATAACCCTTTGTTGGCACTGTATAACTCAGTTACATGAGGGCGTTTTTCCTTTCCTGGGCCAATAGTCTCATTGTGCCTATCCCTAAGCCCCAACAGCCTGAACATTTAAGCCGATCTCCTTAACTAGTTGTCTTTGTAAAACTTTTGAAAGAATGATGCTTAACAGACTGTACTACAGAATCAGACATCAACTTTCCCCCTACCTCTATGGGTTCATGAAAGGTAAAAGTGTGCAGAACTGTATTTCCACCTTTCTCACTGCACACACCTCTACTAGTTTTACCACTTTTCTTGATCTAAAATCTGCATTTGATATTGCGAACAGAACCGTTATACTACATGAACTAGCCAAAATGAATATTGGTGGTAGCTTACTCTGCTGGATAATAGGATACCTGTCAAATAGAGTATCCTCTGTCCTTTACCAAGGCTTCAGAAGTGATTCTAAAGAAATGTCTTTAGGTACACCGCAGGGAGGAGTTCTTAGTCCATGCTATTTAATATTCTGATTAATGCTCTCCTAAATGCTCTACCTGCCTCACCTAAACATATAGCTATAAGCTATGCTGATGATATCATGATCCATACAACAGGGCATAAGAAGATGAATACCATTCTTAATGAAGTTCAAGCAATTTGTAATCGACTAGGCCTCATAATATCTTCCTCTAAAACTAAGATATTAACAAGCAAACGACATCCCCCACCCATCTATTTGCAGGGTGAAATCATTAGCTACGTTAAAACTTACAGATATCTTGGTGTAGATGTACCCTTTAACAAATCCACTATACCACAACTAAACAAGAAATGTAAAGCTAGGCTAAATGCTCTCAAAGCTGTTGCTGGCTACAATCCCAACTATGGTGCAAATGTTGAGAATCGTGAGAATGATGTACATAGCCTATGTTAGGTCCTTAATTGATTATGCTGCTCCCATGTTGATTTTGCTAGAGAAAGTTCTCTCCGACCCTTGGATTTTAATGCAAAATGAAGGGCTCTCAGGATTATTCTTGGCTGTCCCAGATCTACAAAAATTTTTAACATGAGGAAGGAGCTTGGAAATTTCTAGTATCAGTGAAAGGATTGTTAAAATTTAACACTGTACTCGGTATTAGAATGTTGAGAAACGAACCAGACACTGTCACAGTGAATCTTACCAAGTGTCTAGAGGTAAATACACACAGATCTAAATGGATTGTGAAAACGTGCAATTGCATTAAGTTTTATAACCTGCATGAACTGTATCACTGTAGGCAACAAGAGCATTTCACCCCTCCATGGAAGATGTGTTCAAATTTTAAAATCACATACCTACAAGTTCCCCAAGAAGCTCATTGCTAGTTTAAACCCTTCCTTAAATCTCTTGTTAGAGCAACTGCTCAAGAAGAAATTTCTCACCTAGCTGGTAGTAACAAGTTATTTATTTATTTATTATCACACCGGCCGATTCCCACCAAGGCAGGGTGGCCCGAAAAAGAAAAACTTTCACCATCATTCACTCCATCACTGTCTTGCCAGAAGGGTGCTTTACACTACAGTTTTTAAACTGCAATATTAACACCCCTCCTTCAAGTGCAGGCACTGTACTTCCCATCTCCAGGACTCAAGTCCGGCCTGCCGGTTTCCCTGAATCCCTTCATAAATGTTACTGGGGGGATTCAGGGGAAACCGGCAGGCCCGGGCTTGAGTCCTGGAGATGGGAAGTACAGTGCCTGCACTCTGAAGGAGGGGTGTTAATATTGCAGTTAAAAAAACTGTATGTAAAGCACCTTCTGGCAAGACAGTGATGGAGTGAATGATGGTGAAAGTTTTTTTTTTTTCGGCCACCCTGCCTTGGGGGGAATCGGCCGGTGTGAAAAATAAATAAATAAAGTAACAAATTATATACACTAAATGGATCTAAACAGGAGTCTTCTGGCGGGGCTGCATCTGCTCTTGTTGCCACCTCCCTAGTTAAGAACGATAATAAATTTGTTGAGTTAGGCATAAGAATTAACAACTGGGCGTCTACACTGCAAACTGAATTGTTTGCAATCCTAATGGCGCTAAAGCTAACCTATGACACTGAGCTTGACTCTATCAACATTACTGTTTCCCTATGTCATCATTGAAGGCTCTTGGCTCATATAATGACTCCAACAACATGCTCATTGGGGAAGCCAGGTACAGATACTCAAAAATTGGGGAAAAAAGGAATTAATGTACAATTGCTATGGATCCCATCACACATTGGATTACTCCTTCATGATAAAGTTGATATGTTAGCCAAGAAGAGTATCGAGAAGGAGAATGTAGAATATAACTTTGGTATAACTGTGTCTAGCATTAGGAATAATATTAGGAGAGAAGTAAATAATGAAAATGATTGTTATTTAGAAATGCAGTTAGAAGCCTGAGTAGATCTATAACCCACTATGATAACATGAACGTAGATAAGTATGTTTATGGAGCAACTTGCAATGTGAACAGACCTGACTGATGTTGTAGTGGCCAGGCTTAGGCTTGGTTACAAGTACTTCTGGCATTTTGGGAGACACACAGATGATGAATCAAACAAAAATGTAAATTATGTGATCAGGCATATGGTCATTCTCTTGAACACTATGTGCTTAATTGTCTCTTATTGGGGAAATTTACAGAGACAGCCCATTTATAATAACCTATTGACATGCCCAAGATACTTATTAATGAAAATAAGATACCAGATATACAAAGCAAATTTCCTAATTTGCTTGTAACAGAAAGTGAACTATAGATATGTAGATATAAATCCGTAGTTTCCCCTTTTAAACCCCTTTTGGGGGCCTAGTTCCTAGGCCTTTGGTGTATCCATATGCTCTCGCGCTTAACCGTCCACAGGATGGTTTATGGGGTGCACAAAAAACTAGCCACTTTCGGTGGCAAAATCTAATCTCTATCTGGCATGTATAGTTCTTGCATTGAATAGAGTTTGTTTCTTTTTTGGGTGTCGAGGCGTACATTTATGGCAGTAATATCTTGTTGTATGTGTAAATCTGCCATTTAACTCTGTCTCTCCTCCTGGTATCGGAAAATGAAGCGAAGAGCTCTATTCTGGACCCTTTGTAGCCGTAGCATGTTGGTCTTGTTGTTTAATGACATTGGGACACAAGGGTATCGAGTATTGGTCTTATTATCATTTTATACAGATGTTTTTTGACATGTTGAGGGGCTTAAATTAAAATCGAAAGAGACTGCTAAGACCGGTTTTGGGCTAGTTGATCTTTTTAGTTAACATGAGATGTTGAGTGAGCAGCCTGTCTATTTCATATCCCAAAATCTTGTTAGGGTTTCTAATGGCTACAGGTGTACCTCTGAGGAGATACCCCCTTTATCTTCAATTGTTGATGCAAAACATCCTATCGTGCTAACAAGGACCTTGTCAGGATTAGTTGTAATTCTCCATTTCTTTTCCCAATTAAATGTTCGACGAAGTTCAATATTCATTTTTTTTTATGACTCTCTCATACTTGTATTTTCCTGTTACCGGAGTTGATGGACTGAATAACATCATCTGCAAACTGTGTCACAAATTGTGTCATTAAACTCTGGGTTTAGGAAGGTCTTCACATAAATGTTGAACAGAATTGGACTTAGACAAGAACCTTGTGGACACCAGCTGTCGGTATAAAAGGCTCTGTCGACCTGCCATGAAAGGTGGAATGATTTTTCTTGGAGTTAAGAAATTATATATTAATCTGAGAAAAGTCCAGTTATGGTCTGGTAGGTCAAAGATTTTTTATATAAGGCCATCATGCCATAAGCTATCAAAAGCTTATGAACATCTCTGGTGGCAATTAAGGCAAGATTGCCCTGATGTTTTAGACTTGCTACTGTATCGAAAATAACATTTATTGCATGATTGGTACCTCTATGTGTTCTAAAGCCAAATTGTTTTTTCAGTTAAAAAGTGATGAAACTCCATATAGTAGTTCAATCGTTGGAAATGACTTTCTCAAGAATTTTTTCCCCAGTGACTTCAAGTAAAGATAAAAGGTCTATAGTTCCCAGGTTGGTGGATGTCTTTATTGGGCTTACCAAGAAAGATCATCCTAGCAGTCTTAAAAACAACTGGAAAATGTCCTGAGGCCAAGATGGCATTAAAGATATTTACCAAAGACTTTTTTAAACAATTTCTAGGTAGGTACTTTATTTTGTTCATTGTTATTCCAGAGAGACCAGGGGCTCTATTTCCTCATTCTTCCAATAACCTGACTTATCTCTATAATGTAATAGGTCTAGTAAGCGGGTGGGTATCTTCAAGAGTTGAAGTATCGAGGGGAAGGTAGTGGTTTTTGATCATCCAAGTTATCATCTCTCCATTCATTTACCAACTGATAATGATTATTGTTAAATTGACGACTGTTATTGGGGGAGAGAATTTTCTCCCATAAAATCACCCATCAAATTAGCCTGGTCCTGTGGATCATCAAGTTTAATTCAACATCTTCATCATCCTCATCAGTAAAAGGAAATGAACTAGGTAATTGGGAGCCTTGTGCTTTGCCCCAAAAAGTTGTGGGATCTTACTCCAAAATTTTGCTGGTTCCCGTTTTATACTGATTAGCTTGAAGAACTAAAATTTCCAATGTCCCGTTTGTGATGACTAATCATGTTAAATTTAAATTTCCCTTGCCTTAATCGGTGCATTGTAGCTGCTGGTGGTTGTCGGTTTGAAGATGCCTTCGACATTCTGCTTGATAATTTCTTAAATTGTCTCTAATTTCCCTAGTAGGTTTATATTGTTGGTATATCTTTGTGGAAGCTAATTAACAAGTTGCATTAGTAGCTTCAATTATTCGATTATGCAGGGACCTGATTGCATCATCAATTGCATTGGAAGGTAGATTTTCCAATGACACAATTTCATCCTCACCCAGATATGCCCTGAAGGGGTCAAATCCTAGGGTGTTAAGATTGGGTTTAGGAGGTACAGGCATTCTAAATGGAGAAGTTTGTAGTTGTATTATAACAGTTGAAGAGGGCAGGGTGATGAGCATTAAAATCTCCAGCTAGAATTGTTGGAATATTCCTGCTTAATATCCTATGTAGAGGAATTGACTCTATATATTGTTGGATCCGGGTGTCATCCGCAAAGGAAGACACGGAGCTATGGCTTACATCTCAATGTCAGTAATGAGGATGAGTAATAGAATGGGAGCGAGTACCGTGCCTTGTGGAATAGAGCTTTTTACCTTGTACATGTACTTGTTGAAATAAAGATATTATTATTATTATTATTATTATTATTATTATTATTAAACTATACGACTTTTGTGCCACCCCTACTTGATACTGGTCAAGACATACTACAGCGTAGTCTAATTTCATTTCCAATCTGTAGGTTACATTTTTGTAATTACCATTACTCCCAAGCTGTAGCCATTGAGTTGTGGGTAAGTTGTGAAGAGTTCCACACATGGCAGTGATTTTTTTTTTTTTTTGGGGGGGGGCAGAATTTTGGTTAGTATAGCTTTACCTTTGACTGAAAAATCATCAGACATTATTTTTTTAATGGTAGTTTCTTCAACAAGGAGGGCGTAATCACGGGACCTGACCAGAGTAAAGGCAGCATTGAAGAGTAGGCTCGCTCGCAGAAACTGAGACCGTCCACGTTTGTTTGCCAACTCCATCTCGGCGAAGATGCCCGATTTAGCATCCTGAAACAAATAAGTCAAGAAGACTTGTTAAAGTTGTTTTCTAGTATACTCACCATGCAGTGAACGGGATAATAACTACAAGTATATCCATTTAAGAGTTATTAATCAATATATTATAAAAACCAATGTAAAAATGGTATACGGGGGGCAGAGTATGAGAAGACCTACTTACTATGAACCAGTAGGCCTACTGCAGTGTTCCTCCATTCTTATGTTTTTAAGAAAAGAAAAATTAAACGAGTAGTAAGAGAATTCAAAAAGATAACCAATAAGAGAATGGGTGAGTCTTTATCAGCAGATTAAGCTGAGAATAAGAACTAGTGTATTTGTTCAAAATATGCATGAATGAAGGAAAAGTAAGGATTGGAAGAGAGCATTCATAATTTCTTTATATAAGAGAAAGGGGACCATAGAGAATGTTAAGAATTATAAGGGAATAAGTCTGTTGAGTAACCCAGGAAAACGTATGATAAAATTAATACTGAAAAAGTTCAGGGTATAACGGAAAGTAAGATTGCAGATTAACGAGGTGGATTTAGGAAGGGCAGGGGATGTGTAGACAAACTCTTTAATTTAAAGCATATAAGTGTAAGGAACGGTTTATCACATATATGGATTTAGAAAAGGTATATGATGGTGCGGATAGGGGACCAATTCTGCAAATGTGTGGAGTAGGTTATTGCAAGAACAAAAGCGTTTTTATGCAGAGTGAGGGTCAGGTAGGTATGTATTAGAGAGGTGGGGGGGGAGAGAACGTTTTATAGTAAATGTAAACCTTCAAGGGGGATGTGTAGTGTCACCATGGTTGAATGCTGGGGTGTTGGGAAGAGGTGTGCGATTTAAAGATGGTGAATGGGATGCAAGTGAGAATTGCGACAGTTGGTCTTTGATGATGACGCGATTCTTTTGGGAGAGTTTGAAGAGAAGTTGCAAAAGCTAATGGATGAATTTGAGAGGGCATATAAAAGAAAAAATTAAAAATGAACATAGAAAAGAGTAAGGTGATGAAAGTAACAAATGAAAAAAACTCTAGGCAATGAAAGACTAGATATCAGATTGGAGGGAGAGTATGAAGAAAAATTTTCAGATATTAGGGAGTGGACTTGTAGGCGGATGGATCTATGAAACATAAGGTGAACTGTAGAACAGACCAGTGGTCCTCGAAGGATGTCGCGAGAGAGGATGGCAAGTGTGGCGGGAAGTTTAAAGGATAATCAAAGAAACATTTAAACATTCATGTAGATCTTTCCAGATTCCATGCTATCTCCGTGTTACGTGCAGTGTTACGGACGAACCTCAAAGAAGTAAATAATATGATCTTTCTTTTTGCATTAGCGCACCGCTAACATAATCGATTATTTTATTACATTACTTAAATTTCGTGAGTGTAATCGCAACTTAGAGGGTTACCGTGCATTGTATCAACATAACCTCGAAATGTTCCCACTAGTAAAAAGTTTTAAAACGAGCAATGAATTGTACGGCCTTTTACAGAAACATCATGAAACACTGGTAGAAAAAATTGATCATTACTTTCCATCGTTGATAAACAGAAAAATTCGACTGGGTTAGAGACCCCTTTGCGAATCTAGCTGTTCAGGTCTGACATTAGATGAGGAGGAAATTACCTGCATTTCAAGGGATCGCACCTTGAAAATGAAACACGGGAGTATGCTACTGGACTCTTTCTGGATATACAACCAGAGACAATACCCATGCATCTCTTCAAGAGCATCATCTATTCTACAGTTCTCCACGACATACTGTTGTAAACAGGGATTTTCAGCTCTGATAAATATCAAAGACCAGAAAAGAGAAAGGCTTCTTGGTGTCGATGAGGAGATGAGAGTCTGTTTGTCTCAAATTAGACCTAATATAAATAAGATTACCAGACAAAAACAAGCTCATACCTCTCACTGAGTTTGTATACTTACCTAAGGTTACACATGTAAGAGGCTCTATAAATATATTTTGGAAATGAATCATGTTTTTATGTAGCTCCATTGTTTTATTCTTTCTGGATGTCACATGATCATATTACAGAGCAGTTGTGTGTTTTGTACGTCTAGTGCTATGTAATCAGTAATGTATTAAGTTTAGACTGCCCGTAATGCCAAGTTAGTTAGTTAGTTAAAGATTAGCCGGTATTCTCCCGGCCCGGGCCTTGTCCAAGTGGTGGCCCGGCCTTGGCTCCCTCTTTAGGGAGTGTCTGAGACCTAAGTCTCCCATGGGAGGAGGCACAAGTACCTCCTCATCTTTGGGACCAACTGTCCCCAGGCCTAGCCACAAGCTAGGCCTCTCTGGTATGCCATCCCCGCCCCAAGGGGGCAAATGGGAATGACAGTCTTATGAGCTAAAGGCTCGGACTCAGGCACCTACCCTACCCTAGAAGGGTTAGGCATGGTGTCGATCGTAATGCCAAGGCATGATAGTGGCTCTCTTGCATTACAAATCATTGTAAACCCTCACTGTAAACTATCTATGTAAATATGCTTCCTAAAATATGTCAACCACATGGTAAACTTGCAAGGAAATAATGGAATTTTGAATTTTGAATTTTGAATTTCTGAATCAAGCACTGCAAAGATTTTTTAAATGTATTCCTTATCAATAAAAAAATCGGTGGAGCGAGCAAATTTTATTCCACAAGTGAGGTCCAGAGAGAAAAAAGTTTGGGAACCACTGAAATAGACGAAGGGTAAAAATAAGTATGTGGTGTGTTAAGGTATCTGTAGAAAGGAAGAAATGTATATATCGAGGCAAGAGAGGGAATGTACCACAGTATAGTGGTGCCACCACTTTTAGTTCAGTGTGAGACATGGACTTTAATGTTGCAGCGAGGAGGAGCCTTGAGGCAGTAGAGACGTCATGTTTGAGAGCAATGTGGTGTGAAAATTATGCAGAGAATTCGGAAGAGTAGAAAATAGAAGATGGCTTTTCATTATCAAATATATAATGCAGAGGGTTGAGAAGGGATTCGTGAGTGGTTTCGGCCTTTAAAGAGGATTAGCAGGATATGTTAACCAAGAGGGAAGGTAACATAGGTAGGGATCGACCCAAGTAGGGTCAGGATGGGATAATTGAGGCTCTGCTCTGTGTGTAAGGAACTTGAGCATCCAGCAGGCTGGTGTATGTTAGATCAGAGACGAGATAAGTGATTTTCATAACTTGTGCTGGTTTACTTCAATCATAATTTTTTCAACGCCATGTCTGATCAAGACTGCCTCCAAACAACCCTGGACCGCCAGCATCCCTGTCGCATAGTAACAAAAATTCTGCAGACAAATCTAACCTAGTTTATGAGTGATTGATCTCATGTTCACGAATTTTAACCAGGTTGAGTTCCAGCTCCTGAACCATTTTGAGGGCTTTTTCTCAGGGTGTAAAGCTACTGCTTCTTGAGCATATTCAACTAAACCAGAACTGGGCAACTTCGCCTGATCTTCAACTTTTTGGAAATGATGAATAAGACACTTGTGCAGCACTTGGATATCTTTATTACCGTGACGTTTAATCTGCACAACAAGCTTCTTCAGTCAAATATAAGAAACCTGTTATGAAGGCGAAACGTTTTCAGGAGTGAAGATACTGAAGCGTCGCACATGTCTTACCAGTTTGTTGGAACTGTATACAATCATTACTAGGATAAACCCTTGAATCTCTTAGAAATGTTGCGTTATAGCACTAAGGGCGCTTTAAGGAGTTAAGCTGCAGCTCAACAGCCTCTTCAGGGTTTTCAGATAAAGCTACTAGGCCTTTTGAGTGTATTAAGGTAGGGGCGGCTAGGGTTATGTGATACAGTGTACACTTAGTTGGCTTAATTAGTTAGATTTCTACAGCAAGCGGGTAGAAATACTGTCATTACTTAACTAGCTTAAACCCTTACTTTACTTGAATTTCGAAATAAGTGAACTCATTACCCTAATGAAAACGTTCCAAGCATTGGATTATATAAAAATGCTAATTCCTTAATAATAATAATAATTTAATTATTATTATTATTAAAATTATTTTTTACTGTCATGTATGACTCACTTTCATATAGGCGGACATGGCCGTAGACGTCTCAAAGATAAGGCCAAATTTCTTGGCATCGACGAGGTTCCTGAGGCTGTCGATCTTGACAGGTATCTGCCTGACGGCGAGGAGAGAGGTGAGGGCACTGGAGTAACTCCTTAAGATCACCAGCACCACCATCATCCACACACACACCAACACCCTCAGTGAAATGTCACTAGGATCGTGTGTAGATGCTGCAACACAACGTCAGTTTCCAAGTAATATTATTTTTATGAGGTAAAAAGGCACATGCAGCAATAGGAGACTTTTATTAGTACATTTCACGTCCATGAGGCTTTATTAAGCTTCGTGTATGTGAAATATGTGACTGAATTCTCTGCATAACTAACTCGTTACGACTGTAACTAGATATATACATGTAAATAGTTCAATACCGCTGTAACTTCCTAAGAAACGAAAACTTGGTGCTCAGTCCCTGGACCCATAATGTGCCTCTGTAATCTTCGCTTTACCGCCCACACCAAGAATATTGGGCGCCTATAAATTATTAAATGAAGCTGTCAGCTACAGTGAAATGTACAGACTAACAGCTATTAATGAATGTCAAAATTAGTGGTTATGGCTCAAGAACAAGATTAAGTATTGGCAAATCTCCTTATATTTACTGTTAATGTTCACATAAAGTAAATACCGTAGGTACCTGGGTGTTAGCAGACTACTACTGTGAGTGGTAGCAGATAGAATTAGGCTTCGAAATGAGCCAAGGTAGGTAAACATCTTAAATGTGATGAAGTGATGGTGGCGGGAATACTCATAGTGACTTTTTTGTATGGTTATATCCCAAGCGTTGGACTATATATGATAGCATTGCAGCAATGGAAGATTTTTGGTGTTAAACTGACCACTTTGTAATCCAAATTGGTCGTTTTATGAAGAAATCTAAGAATAAAACGAATAGCTTCATATTTTCCTTAGTTTATTTTTATAATTTATTTTTCGATGAAAATTGCAAGATACGTATTTACCGTAACCATCCATCTGTTGAGATCTTTGGTTTGAAAAGTCTCTTAAATATTTACCTTAAGCCTTATACAATACTTTTAATACAGATTCTGTGTGATGCTTATGATTTTGTTTTTGACAGTAACATAACTGTAAAGTTTCACTTGCGAATAACCTTGATCATTTCCAGCGTCTGTGGCTGAGTTGGTTAAGGTATGTATTTAATTCAGTCACTACAAGAAGCAGGTAAATATATGAAATAATTGACTTTAAAAAATAAAAAATACCAAGAGATCCTGTCTTTCATAGTACTCGGATGTTGTTCTGAGTTACCATCACGGAAAGACCAAGCAGAGGTCTTTTATATTTACTACAAGTACATATACAAGGTATACAGTTCTAACTGACATCAGTGATATACTACTATATAGAAAGATCCTTGTTATGCAAAGATTCCGGGCAAATTTGGTCAGTTTTGTCCCAGGATGCGACCCACACCAATCGACTAACACCCAAGTACCTACTGGACTTATGGGTGAACATAGAGAACTGGTGTAAGGAGACACGTCCAATGTTTCCACCCCTTCGTCGGGAATCGAACCCGGGCCCTCAACGAGTGAAGCGAGAGTTTTTGTCACCAGGCCACCTAGCACAAAGTATCCAAGACCTCCAATAAACTGAGAGTTCGATGGTGTTGTGCCGAATATGTTCCAAGAACTATCAACAACGAAGGTTTATTATTAAACAGACAATATACATTTTACACACAGAACTACTTCCGTAAATCGTTCAGAAATTTGATGCAATTTATTTGTTTAAACAACGAATTTTGCGATTTTTCAGATTCTGGGTTCGAGGTAACTGCTTACATAAACTACAATTACATTTTTAAGATTATTGAAGTGCCTATATTTTCATATATTAAAATATGCTAGATATGGTCAGGGTTATATACAAGTGAAACCATAGTTATGTTAAACTGTCAAAAAACAATAGAATATACATTACACAGGTTCTGTATTAAGAATATTGTATAAAGTTAAAGGTGTTTTAAGAATAAATAAAGAAAAAAAGAGGCAAGCTTGAAGCTGTTTATTATATTCTTAGATTACTTTGTTTAAAAAACTAACAACTTGAACTGGGTTACAATATGGTCAGCTGCACACGAAAAACTGCCACTGCTGCGATGCTGTCACATTTTAAAACTCCATGGATGTACAATATAATGCAAAAACAATCAATCAGCATTCTTCCTTCCTCAGATGTGGAGGATATTGAACCTAAAGTCGGTACCTGACCAGCCGGGCTGTGGCTCGTACGTTGGATTGCGTGCAGCCAGCAGTAACAGCCTGGTTGATCAGGCCCTGATCCACCATGAGGCCTGGTCACAGACCGGGCCGCAGGGGCGTTGACCCCGGAACTCCAGGTAAACTCCAGGTAAACGCTCTACCACTCAATTACAGGTCCCGATAATACAAGAAATGTTTATGAACTATATTTATATTCATAAATTTCCATTAGTTCTGAAGAATTTTAGCTATATCAATGCCAGTTGTTTTAATTCTATTTTATTAATCTTAATTACATTATTTTTTAGAAAAGTATCGTATTTTTGCAAGTTTACTGAACAACAATAATTTACAAAGAATATATGTAATGTTTGTCAAAGGCATGTGAGGACACTTCACTTGCAACACCAGATATACAGTATACACTGTGAGAGATATACGGTACAATGTGAGGTATATATCAGTGTATATGTATATATACTAAGTTTTTTACTACAGACTCTTGTTTCGGATTCCAATGTTGTGCTATTAATTAACCTGGGGTTTACCTGGAGATAGTTCCGGGGTTCAACGCCCCCGCGGCCCGGTCTGTGACCAGGCCTCATGGTGGATCAGGGCCTGATCAACCAGGCTGTTACTGTTGGCCGCACGCAACCCGACGTACGAACCACAGCCCGGCTGGTCAGGTACTGACTTTAGGTGCCTGTCCAGTGCCTGCTTGAAGACAGCCAGGAGTCTATTGGTAATCCCCCTTGGAGGCAGCTGGACAGCCTTGAGCCCCTGACACTGTGTTGTCTTTTATCGTGCTAGTAGCACGAATGCTTTTCATAATAATGTAAAATGTTATAGAAAATTCACAGCCAATATCGGTAAGTCTATATTGGTTGTGTATTTTTGTGTAATATTGGCAAAAATTGTGCTCAGTATATGCAAATAAGTTTCAAGTCACTACAATTTCAATACTCAGTGTCTCAAGACGCTACTTTTAATAAAATCTAATAAGACCGAACAACGAAAGAAATAGCACTTCACTTTGTATATACTCTGAATGTATATCTCTATCTTGTTGTACTGAGAGCAACTTATATATACACCTACACAGTACTTATAAACACACAGTTTACTGAAATACTTATATTAGAGATTAAAGTACCTTCGAATGGTGGTGTAGAGATGAAATGCAACCTTAACTCCATACACTAACCAAACAGAGAACACTTACGTTGCTGGCACAAGTTGGCAAACTGTTCCCAAGAGTAGACGAGAGTAAGAGCCATCTTACTGGAGTTGCTCCAGCCTTTCCTCTCCCAGCCTAGGAAGACAAGGATGCCGATCACCACACAAACAAGCAGAAATGACAGCAGCAACCCAAGCCACACCATAGGTCGCAGTGGGTTGAAGAAGCTCCAGGGGTCAGGCTTGGCGGAGCCTCGCTTCACCAGGATCCTGTTGTAGTCGATTAAAATAGGCTGCGAGAAATCGACCACAGCAGCTCGCGACCCCGTGAGGCCGAACGGACCCAGAGCGATGTCGACTTCCTGATGACAGGGTCAGTGAACACTTTTCAGAAGTGTGGTTGTGATGTTCCGGAAGTAGTGTGAGTGAATGTGCTGAAGAATGAGTATTGGGAATCTCCGGACAAACAATAAATGTTGTAATATATTTTTTTGGGTAAAAGCCAAAGCAATGCGAATCACACTCTGATTATATTGCGCATTAACGATTGATCATATATATATATATATATATATATATATATATATATATATATATATATATATAATATATATATATATATATATATATATATATTGTATATGTATATATATATATATATATATATATATATATATATATATATATATATATATATATATATATAATATATATATATATATATATATTATATATATATATATATATATATATGTCGTGCCGAATATGTAAAACTGGTCAATTAGCAAGAACTTATACGTTATCTTATACGTTTAAAGATATATTTTTTCATTAATGTTAATGTGAAAATTTTTAATTTTGCACCAGAAGAATCTTAGAAAACTTACCTAACCTTATTATAACAAGAATAATTTATTTTAGACTAACCCAACTAAATATATTTTAGATTTGTTTACAATAATTTAATACTAAACAAACACAGTGAAATATATATTTTTCGTTAGGTTCAGAATGATTTTGGCGAAATTATTGAATACACAAATTTTCGCTTGTCCTATATGGCAAGATGAGCGTTGCTATTTAAGCCAAGATCGCAAGTTCTGCCTATTCAGCACGACATATATATGTCGTGCCGAATATGTAAAACTGGTCAATTAGCAAGAACTCATTTAAAATTAAGTCCTTTCTAAAATTTTCTTTTGTACGTTTAAAGATATATTTTTTTCATTAATGTTGATGTAAAAATTTATAATTTTGCACCAAAAGGAACTTGGAGAACTTACCTAACCTTATTATAACAAGCGCAATTTATTTTAGCCTAACCCAACTAAATATATTTTAGATTTGTTTACAATAATTTAATACTAAACAAACACAATCAAATATATTTTTTTCGTTAGGTTCAGAATGATTTTGGCGAAATTATTGCATACACAAATTTTTACTTGTCCTATATGGCAAGATGAGCGTTGCTATTTAAGCCAAGATCGCAAGTTCTGCCTATTCGGCACGACATATATATGTATATGTATATTATATATATATATATATATATATATATATATATATATATATATATATATATATATATATATATATATATATATATATATATATATATATTTTAGGTTGGTAGACAGCAACCACCCAGGGAGGTACTACTGTCCTGCCAAGTAAGTGTAAAACGAAAGCCTATAATTGTTTTACATGATGGTAGGATTGCTGGTGTCCTTTTTTTCTGTCTCATAAACATGCAAAATTTCAGGTGCGTCTTGCTACTTCTACTTACACTTAGGTCACCCTACACATAAATGTACAAGCATATATATACACACACCCCTCTGGGTTTTCTGTTTTTTTCTTTCTAGTTCTTGTTTATTTCCTCTCATCCCCATGGGGAAGTGGAACAGAATTCTTCCTCCGTAAGCCATACGTGTTGTAAGAGGCGACTAAAATGCCGGGAGCAAGGGGCTAGTAACCTCTTCTCCTGTATATATTACTAAATGTAAAAGGAGAAACTTTCGTTTTTCTTTTTGGGCCACCCCGCCTCGGTGGGATACGGCCGGTGTGTTGAAATATATATATATATATATATATATATATATATATATATATATATATATATATATATATATATATATCTATATATATATATATATATATATATATATAATATATATATATATATATATATATATATTATAATATATATATATATATATATATATATATATATATATATATATATATATATATATATATATATACATATATAGGTTGGTAAACAGCAACCACCCAGGGAGGTACTACTGTCCTGCCAAGTGAGTGTAAAACGAAAGCCTGTAATTGTTTTACATGATGGTAGGTATGCTGGTGTCTTTTGTCTGTCTCATAAATATGCAAGATTACAGGTACGTCTTGCTACTTCTACTTACACTTAGGTCACACTACACATACATGTACACGTTTATTTATACACACTCATCTGAGTTTTCTTGGATTTTAACTTAATAGTTCTTGGTCTTATTACATTTCCTTTTATATCCATGGGGAAATGGAATAAGAATCTTTCCTCCGTAAGACATGCGTGTTGCAGAAGTCAACTAAAATGCCGGGAACAATGGGCTAGTAACCCATTTTCCTGTAATGATTACAAAAAAGAATAAGAAGAAAATTGTCAGAGTGGGAAGTCTGCAAGAGCGTGGATGCTGTGCAAATGACAAGAAAAAGATGATTGTGGATGTTATGAATGAGAAGAAGCTGGATGTCCTGGCTTTAAGTGAAACAAAGCTGAAGGGGGTGGGAGAGTTTCAGTGGAGATAAATAAATGCGATTAGGTCAGGGGTTTCAAACAGAGTTAGAGCTTAAGAAGGAGTAGCAATAATGTTGTAGGATAAGCTATAGTAGGAAAACAGGGATTATGTGGAGTAAAATAAAGGTTGGATGTGAAAATTGGGTTATAGTAAGTGTATATGCACCTGGAGAAGAAAGAAGTGTAGAGGAGAGAGAGAGATTTTGGGAAATGTTAAGTGAATGCCTGGGGAGTTTTGAACCAAGTGTGAGAGTACCTGTGGTTGGGGATTTCAATGGTAAAATGGGTAAAAATGTTGTGGTGGGAGTAGTAGGAAAATTTAGGGTGCCAGGGGTAAATGAAAATGGGGAGCCTTTAATTGAGCTATGTGTAGAAAGAGGTTTGGTAATAAGTAATACATATTTTATGAAAAAGAGGATAAATAAATATACAAGGTATGATATAACACGTAATAAAAGTAGTTTGTTAGATTATGTATTGTTGGATAAAATGTTGATGGGTATGCTCCAGGATGTACATGTTTATAGAGGGTCAACTGATATATCGGATCATTATTTAGTTGTAGCTACAGTTAGAGTAAGAGGTAGATGGGACAAGAGGAAAATCGGCAACAATAAGTAAGAGAGAGGTGAAAGTGTATCAACTAAGGGAGGAGGAAGTTCGGGTGAGATATAAGCAACTATTGGCAGAAAGGTGGGCTGGTGCAAGTATGAGTAGTCGGGAGGTTGAAGTTGGCTTGCATAGTTTTAAAAATGCAGTATTAGAATGTGGGGCAGAAGTTTGTGGTTATAGGAGGGTGGGGGCAGGAGGAAAGAGGAATGATTGGTGGAATGATGAAGTAAAGGGTGTGATAAAAGAGAAAAAGGTAGCTTATGAGAGGTTTTTACAAAGCAGAAGTGTTATAAGAAGAGTACAGTATATGGAGAGTAAAAGAAAGGTGAAGAGAGTGGTGAGAGAGTGCAAAAGTAGAGCAGATGATAGAGTGGGAGAGGCACTGTCAAGAAATTTTAATGAAAATAAGAAAAAATTCTGGAGTGAGTTAAACAAGTTAAGAAAGCCTAGGGAACGAATGGATTTGTCAGTTAAAAACAGAGTAGGAGAGTTAGTAGATGGGGAGATGGAGGTGTTGGGTAGATGGCGGGAATATTTTGAGGAACTTTTAAGTGTCGATGAAGAAAGGGAGGCGGTGAATGTATTTTCGTAGTAAGCTTATATATTGTAAAGTGTAAGCTTACTTATTGCATACTTACATTGCGTTTGACCATGCCTATCATGCCGTTCCACACACCATTACTGTCAGGAGCGCCCCAGGCACCGTCAGGAGGCCTCACTAGCGTGTAACTACAAACACAATCCTCACGTTACTACTGATAATACTACGTTGCTCATCTTAACAACTTATTTCTAATGTAATAATAAAGCAACACCTTCCCAGACCTAACGGCTGTGAGAGAGTCATATCCCTTTACAATCAGATAATGGCAATTTGTGAAGGTAGTAATACATGTAGATAAAAATATTGTAATAATAGGAACACCTCTACACTGAGACGGCGAAGATGAAAATATCGCCAGTGATGATATTCAGTAAAGTACAGTTTTTACTCACAAGATAAGTACAGCTGCTCAGTATACTAAAGAAACAAAATCTTAATTTCACATAACAAAACTCGTACAAAAACAATTCATCTCTAAATACCCCCACCAGTTGTGTCTCGCCCCAGTGAACTTGACTGTAATGCTTACATATGTCCTTGTTTTCCATACTTCCTGAATTTCCAGGAAAAGAGCGAACAACACATATTCTTAGATTTTTTTTAGTACGTGAATTAGAATACCTTATTTTTGAAAACATTAGGTAATAATTTTATTTACTAACTTTATTTCAGATCATGGTGCCGTGAATCAATCATGGCTTACTTGAAATTGATTGCGTAAGCTAAGGCGTTGAGGAGGTGTGCCATGGGTCCACTGATCTGGATGGTGCCACCTTGATCCTGCACGATGACGTGTGGCTCCCATTGTTCCACTGCAACCCGAAGGGTCATCATCGTCTTGTACCTGTCACAAGAAACACATCACCATTTAAGTTGCAGACGACACATGTATGAATACCGTAGTGTGTGTGTGTGTTTACTCACCTAACTGTGGTTAAAAAGGTCGAGTCATAGTTCCTGGCCCCCGCCTTTTCACTGGTCGCTACTAGGTCCACTCTATCCCTGCTCCATAAACCTTATCATACCTCTTAAGTTATGTATGGATACTGCCTACATTACATCACTCTCCAGACTACTCCACTTCCTGACTCTATAACTGAAGTAATACTTCCTAACGTCCCTGTGACTTATCTGAGTCTTCACCTTCCAGTTATGAGCCCTTGTAGCTGTGTCCCATCTCTGGAACAACCTGTCTGTCCACCTTGTCATTTCCTCGTAGTATTTTATATGTCGTTATCATGTCCCCCCTCTATCTCCTGTCATCCAGTGTTGATTTCTCTTAACCTCTCTTCGTAGGACGTGAGTGTGTGTGTGTGTGTGTGTGTGTGTGTGTGTGTGTGTGTGTGTGTGTGTGTGTGTGTGTGGTGTGTGTGTGTGTGTGTACTCACCTAATTGTGGTTGCAGGGGTCGATTCACAGCGCCTTGCCCCGCCCCTTCACTGGTGTATTTGTGTAGTGTATGTGGTGTGTGTGGAGTGTATATATTATATATATATATAATATATATATATATATATATATATATATATAATATATATAAGTCGTGCCGAATAGGCAGAACTTGCGATCTTGGCTTAAATAGCAACGCTCATCTTGCCATATAGGTCAAGCGAAAATTTGTGTATGCAATAATTTCGCCAAAATCATTCTGAAGCCTAACGAAAAAAAATACATTTCACTGTGTTTGTTTAGTATTAAATTATTGTAAATAAATCTAAAATATATTAAGTTGGGTTAGGCTAAAATAAATTGTTCTTGTTATAATAAGGTTAGGTAGGTTTTCTAAGATTCTTTTAGAGAAAAATTATAAATTTTTACATTAACATTAATGAAAAAAATATATCTTTAAACGTACAAGAGAAAATTTCAGAAAGAACTTAATTATAAATGAGTTCTTGCAAACTGAATCAGTTTTACATATTCGGCACGACACACACACATACATATATATATATATATTATAGTATATATATATATATATATATATATATATATTATAAATATATTATATATATATATATGCCATGTGGGTTTTCGATACGTGGATAGGGTAAGAATACTCACGTAGGTGGTAGTACGTATAAATATAACGGGAAGTATGGAAACCGGGAACAGCCGACCTGCCTCTCTTCTCTATCTTGACTGACCCATGAGTGCCTATGGTGAGGGGGT
Organism: Cherax quadricarinatus; assembly: GCF_026875155.1. Classification (NCBI taxonomy): domain Eukaryota; kingdom Metazoa; phylum Arthropoda; class Malacostraca; order Decapoda; family Parastacidae; genus Cherax; species Cherax quadricarinatus. The sequence goes on along the minus strand of NC_069445.1, from coordinate 33,820,438 downwards.
GTTTGAAATCCTGCTATGGTCAGCAGCAATATGAATACAGTCAGTGATTCACGCAGAGAACGGTTGGTAGTGAGTCATCTATGACACTGGTTATGTAACTGGTTACTAGGAACTGTACTACTACTGATATACATATATATATATATATATATATATATATATATATATATATATTAATATATATATATATATATATATATATATATATATTAACACACTGGCCGATTCCCACCAAGGCAGGGTGCCCGAAAAAGAAAAACTTTCACATCATTCACTCCATCACTGTCTTGCCAGAAGGGTGCTTTACACTACAGTTTTTAAACTGCAACATTAACACCTTCTTCAGAGTGCAGGCACTGTAATCCCATCCAGGACTCAAGTCCGGCCTGCCGGTTTCCCTGAATCCCTCATAAATGTTACTTGCTCACACTCCAACAGCACGTCAAGTATTAAAAACCATTTGTCTCCATTCACTTCTATCAAACACGCTCACGCATGCCCGCTGCAAAGTCCAAGCCCCTCGCACACAAAACCTCCTTTACCCCCTCCCTCCAACCATTCCTAGGCCGACCCCTACCCAGCCTTCCTTCCACTACAGACTGATACACTCTTGAAGTCATTCTGTTTTCGCTCCATTCTCTCTACAAGTCCGAACCACCTCAACAACCCTTCCTCAGCCCTCTGAACAACAGTTTTGGCAATCCCGCACCTCCTCGTAACTTCCAAACTACGAATTCTCTGCATTATATTCACACCACACATTGCCCTCAGACATGACATCTCCGCTGCCTCCAGCCTTCTCCTCGCTGCAACATTCATCACCCATGCTTCACACTCATATTAAAACGTTGGTAAAACTATACTCTCATACATTCCCCTCTTTGTCTCCAAGGACAAAGTTCTTTGTCTCCACAGACTCCTAAGTGCACCACTCACCCCTTTTCCCTTCATCATTCTATGATTCACCTCATCTTTCATAGACACATCCGCTGACACGTCCACTCCCAAATATCTGAATACATTCACCTCCTCTAAACTCTCTCCCTCCAATCTGATATCCAATCTTTCATCACCTAATCTTTTTGTTATCCTCATAACCTTACTCTTTCCTGTATTCACTTTCAATTTTCTTCTTTTGCATACCCTACCAAATTCATCCACCAACCTCTGCAACTTCTCTTCAGAATCTCCCAAGAGCACAGTGTCATCAGCAAAGAGCAACTGTGACAACTCCCACTTTATGTATGATTCTTTATCTTTTAACTCCACGCCTCTTGCCAAGACCTTCGCATTTACTTCTCTTACAACCCCATCTATAAATATATTAAACAACCACGGTGACATCACACATCCTTGTCTAAGGCCCACTTTTACTGGGAAATAATTTCCCTCTTTCCACATACTCTAACTTGAGCCTCACTATCCCTCGTAAAAACTCTTCACGCTTTCAGTAAAATACCTCCTATACCATACACCTGCAAATCTGCCACATTGCCCCCCTATCCACCTTGTCATACGCCTTTACCAAATCCATAAATGCCACTAAAAACCCCTTTTAGCCTTATCTAAATACTGTTCACTTATATGTTTCACTGTAAACACCTGGTCCACACACCCCCTACCTTTCCTAAAGCCTCCTTGTTAAACTGCAATCCTTTTTCCCCCGTTTTTACTTTTAAATTCTTTCAAATAACTCTCCCCATACCCCTTTACCGGGTAATCAACGGGACTTATCCCCCCTAAAATTTTTTGCACTCTTTTTTCCCCCCTTTTCCCCCTTATAAAAAAGGAAAAACTATCCCAAGGCTACTCTGCCAATCCCTAGGTACCTTCCCCTTTCTTAAACATTTATTAAATAATTGCACCAACCCTTTAAAAAAATTATGTATAATATATATATATATATATATATTTATATAAAAATATATATATATATATATAAAAATATATATATATATATTATATTTTATTTATTTTATAAAAATATATAATGTATATATATATATTATATATTAAAATATATATATATATATATATATATAATATATATATAAAATATATATTATATATTTATAAAATATATATGTCGTCCCCGAAAGGCAGAACTTGCGACTTGGCTTAAATACCCAACGCTCATCTTGCCATATAGTACAAAGTAAAAATTTTTGTGTATGTAATTATTTCGCCAAAACTTTTCGGGGAAAACCTAACAAAAAAAAAAATATTTTTCCCTTTTGTGTTTGTTTAGTTTAAATTATTTTTAAAAATAAATCAAAAATATATTAGGGGGTTTTGGCTAAAAAAAATTTTGTTTTTGTTATAAAAAGGTTAGGAAAGTTTTCTAAGTTTTCTTTTGGAGAAAATTTTTAAAAATTTTTTACATCAACATTAATGAAAAAAAAATTTTTTAAAAAACGTATAAAGAAAATTTTAGAAAGGATTTAAAATTTTAAATGATTTTTCTTGTTTAATTGACCATTTTTTACATTTTCGGCACGACATAAATTATATATTTATATATAAATATATATATATATATATATAATATATTTTATATATAAATAAAATAATTTTTCCGTGCCAAAATAGGCAAAAATTTGCGATCTTGGTTTAAATAGCAACGTCATCTTCCCTTTATGGGAAAAGGGAAAATTTGTGTATGTAAAAATTTTGGGCCAAAAACTTTTCTAAACCTAACGAAAAAAATACTTTTCCTGTGTTTTTAGTTTTAAAATTTAAACGTAAAAAAATCAAAAATTTTATTTAGTTGAGTTGGGGCTAAAAAAAAATTTTTCTTTTTATAAAAAGGGAAAGGGTAATTTTTCTAAGATTTTTTTGGAAAAAAATTATAAATTTTTTACATTCAACTTTTAAATAAAAAAAATAATTTTTAAAATCTATAAGAGAAAATTTCAGAAAGGATTTAAATTTTTTAAATGAGTTCTTGCTTTTGGGACCATTTTAAAATATTCGGCACAAACATAAATATTTATATAATATAATTTTATATTTTATAATATATATTATAATATATATTTATATTTTATAAAATATTTATAATATATATATATAATAATATATATATTATATTATATATATATATATTTATAATATAATATATATATATATATATATTTTGTGTGTGTGTGTGTGGGTGGTGTGTGTGTGTTTTGTTTTGTGTGTGGGGTGGGGTATGTTGGTTTTGTACCATAAATATTATATATATTTTAGATATAAAAATATATTAATAAATATATAATATAAATATATATATATATTTATATATTATTATTTTATATATATATATATATTTATATTATATTGTATAAAAAGGGGGTTTTTAGTTATGGGGTAATACATTTTTTAAGGGAAAAAGAGGAAAAATTAAATTTTATACACGATATGATTGGGGGGCAAAATGACGTAGTTTTTTTGGGTTTATTATTGGTAGAAAAAAGGATGTTGAGTAGACTTCAGGATGTACATTTTTTATAGAGGGGCCACAGATATATCAGATCACTTTCTAGTTGAAAGTAAAACTGAGAGTAAAAGGTAGAGGGGATACAAGGAAAAATAAAGCATCGGGAAAAGGAGGGGTAAAGGGTTTATAAACAAAAAGGAGGGGGCCAGTTAGGGTAAGATATAAAAGCTATTGGAGGATAGAGGGGCTAATGAGAGCATAGGCAATGGGGGCCCGAAGGGGTTTATGGGGTGGGTTTTTTAAAAAATGTAGTGTTAGAGTGTTCAGCAGAAGTTTGTTGGTTACGGGAAAAAATGGGTGCGGGAAAAGGAAGAGGAGCGATTGGGGGGAAATGATGATTTTAAAGAGGGGTTAGTAGGGAGAAAAAGTTAGCATATGGAAGTTTTTACAAAGTAGAAGTGATGCAAGGAGGGAAGATTTAATATGGAAAAAAAAGAGAGAATTTTAAGAGAGGGGTTTGAAGCAATGAAAAAGAGACCCAAATGAGAGGGGGGTTTTGAGATGTTATCAAAAAATTTTTGTTGAAAATAAGAAAAAATTTTTGGGAGTGGTTTAAAACAATTAAGAAAGCCTAAAGAACAAATGGTTTTGTCAGTTAAAAAATAGGAGAGGAGAGTTATTAAATGGAGGGGTAGAGGTTTTGGGGAAAGGGAAAGGGAAATTTTTTTGGGGAAATTTTTTTAAATTTGTTAAAAGATAGGGAAGCTGTTTTTTCCCGTGAAATAGGGCAAGGAGGAAAAACCCATCTTGTAGGAGGGGGAAAAGACCGGGTTGGGGAGTGGGGGGGAAAGTTCGTGAGGCAGTAGGTAAAATAAAAAGGGGGTTTAAGGCAGCCGGGGATTGAGGGGATAAAGATAAAATGTTAAAACCCAGGGGGGGGATATATTTTTGGGAAAGTGGTTGGTGCAATTATTTAATAAATGTTTGGAAGAGGGTAAAAGGGACCTAGGGGTTGGCAAAAAAGCATGCATAGTTTCCTTTTGTATTTAAAGGGGAAAGGGGGGGTAAAAGAGATGCAAAAAAATTTTAGGGGATAAGTTGTTGGGGGTGTACCTGGGGAAAGTGTATGGTAGAGTTATAATTGAAAGAATTAAAGTAAGCGGAGAATGGATGCAAAGGGAAAAAGGAGGGTTTAGGAAAAAGGGAGGGGGTGTGGGGCCGGTGTTTTCAGTGAAAAATATTTGTGAAACAGTATTTTTGATAAAGGGTAAAGAGGTCTTTGTGGCATTTATTGGGTTTTGGAAAAGGCGGAACCCGGGTGGATGGGGGGCAATGGGAGATTTTGCAAGTGTTTTGGTGTAGGAGGGGAGGTTACTGAAAGCAGTGAAAAAGTTTTTAAAAAGGATAGTGAGGCCCCCCAAATTAGAGTATGTAGGAAAGAGGGAAATTTTTTCCCCGTAAAATAAGGCCCCCTTTCCCAAAGGGTGTGGGGATGTCACCGTGGTTTTTTTAATATATTTATAGATGGGGTTTTTAGAGAAAATAAAAAGCGAGGGGCTTGGCAAGAGGCGTTTGGGGTTAAAAGATAAAAATCACACACAAAGTGGGGGTTGTCCCCAGCTGCTCTTTGCCGATTACACCCGTGCTCTTTTTGGGGGATTCTGAAGAGAAGTTGCAGGGGATTGGTGGATGAATTGGTAGGGTGTGCAAAAGAAGGGAAAAATTTAAAAGGGGAATAAAAGGGAAAAATTAGGTTTTGAAAATAACAAAAAGATTAGGGATGAAAAAATTGAATATCAGATTGGGGGGGAGGAGTAAAGGAGGAGGTGAAAGTATTCAGATATTTTTGGGGGTGGGCGTGTCGCGGATTTGGGGCTATGAAATGAGGTGGGAAACATTGAATTGGGTGAGGGAAAAAAGTGGTGGGCCAAATTTTGGGGTCTGTGGAGACAAAAAACTTTGTCCTTGGAGGCAAAGAGGGGAAGGTTTTTTGAGAGTAATAGGGTTTTAAACCCAAGCCTTAAAATGGGTGGAAGCGGGGTGATGAATGTTGCACAGGTGGGGAAGGCGGAGGCATTTAGATGTTTTGTCTAGGGGAATGTGTGGGGGGAATAAAAATGCAGAAATTCGTAGTTTGGAAGTTAGGAGGAGGGGCGGGGGTTACCAAAACTGTTGTCCAGAAAGGGGAGGAAAAGGGTTTTGGGGGTTCGGACATGTAAGAGAATGGAGCGAAACAAATGACTTCAAGAGTGTATCAGTCTGTAGTGGAAGGGGAAAAGGGGGGGAGGGGGCGGGCCCAGGAAGGGTTGGAGGGGGGGGGTAAAGGAGGGTTTTTTGTGGGGGAGGGGCTTGGGCTTCCAGCAGGCATGCGTTTAGCGGTTTGTAGGAGTGAATGGAGACAAATTTGGGTTTTTTAAAACTTTACGTGCTGTTGGGGTGTGAGCAAAGTAAAACATTTATGAAAGGGGGTTCAGGGAAACCGGCAGGGCCCGGGCTTGAGTCCTGGAGATGGGAAGTTTCAGTGCCTGCACTCTGGGAAAAAGGGGGGGTTAATTTGCAGTTTTAAAAAATGTAGTGAAAAGCACCCTTCTGGCAAAGGGCCCGTGATGGGGGTGAATGATGGTGAAAGTTTTTCTTTTTCGGGGCCCCCCTGCCTTGGGGGGGGAATCGGGGCCGGGGGTGATAATAAAAAAAAAAAAAAAAAATATATATTATTTAAAATATATGAAAATAGTAACCAGTACAAATGGGGTTTCCCAATCCTTGGCTTGCGCCGTTTGTTATTGATCAAAACCACCGTTTGGGTTTCAGTAATATATAAATACTGCTCGGAGGCTGTTAAAACCCCAAAAAGGGATGAGAAAGAAATTTGTTTTGAAGCTCCCACCCCCGTATGCTTCGGAAGGCGGCCCCCAAAAACCCAGCTCTACTGGCTGCGCCATTTTGTAAGATTGGGTTTGGGCCCGTGATTTAAAAAAAGTTTGTGGGTTCTCGCTTAAAAAGAGGCAGGCCATAAAAAAAATGGGTTTTGAATCCTTTGGGTAGCCATTGTTGTTATATATAAAATTTTTATATATAAAATATTATAATATATATATAATAAATTTTTCAAAATTTTTAATAAATAATAAAATATATATATATATAATATAAAAATATATATTATATATATTAGGTTTAGAAAAAATTTTGGCGAAATTTTTTGCATACACAAAATTTTTACTTGTCCTTATGGCAAATGGCGTTTTCCCAATTTTAAACCAAGATCCCCAAGTTCTTGGGCCTATTTCGGGCAAAAATATATATATAAAAAAATATTATAAAATTAATATTTTATTATTTATTATTAATTTTAATTTTAATATTTTAAAATTTTTTATATATAATATATAATTTTTTAAAAAAAGGAGTAGTTGGTAAAAGCAAACCCCCAGGGAGGGGTATACTGGGGCCTGGGGCCAAGGGGGGTTGGTTTAAAAAACGGGGAAAACCCGTAAATTTGTTTTACATGATGGGTTTAAAAGGTTTGCTGGTGTCCCTTTTGCTGTTTCCCCCTAAATAATGAAGAAATTAACCCGGTACGTCTTGCTACTTCTAAAATTTCACTTGGTCACACTTTCAACATAACCCTTACTTTTTTTAAATTTTTAAAACCCCTCATCTGGTTTTTTCTTGGGAATTTTTTCTTAAATTTTTCTTGTTTTATTTCTTTTCCCTTTTATATCCTGGGGGGTGAATAAGAATCTTTCCTCCGTAAAGGAAAATGCCTGTTGCAAAAGTTAAATAAAATGCCGGGGAAAAAAGGGGGTAGTAAACCCCTTTTTTTGTAAAGATTTAAAAAAAGGGAAAAATAAAAAGAAAATTGGGCAAAGTGGGAAGTCTGAAAATTTCTGGATGTTGTGCGAATGATAAGAAAACGATGATTGTGGATGTTATGAATGAGAAGAAGCTGGATGTCCTGGCTTTAAGTGAAACAAAGGTGAAGTAGTTGGGAGAGTTTCAGTGGAGAGAAATAAATGGAATTAGGTCCGGGGTTTCAAACAGAGTTAGGGCTAAAGAAGGAGTAGCAATAATGTTGAAAGATAAGCTATGGCAAGAAAAGAGGGACTATAAATGTATTAATTCAAGGATTATGTGGAGTAAAATAAAGGTTGGATGTGAAAAGTGGGTTATAGTAAGCGTACATGCAGCTGGAGAAGAGAGAAGTGTAGAGGAGAGAGAGAGATTTTGGGAAATGCTGAGTGAATGCGTGGGGAGTTTTGAACCAAGTGTGAGAGCACTTGTGGTTAGGGATTTCAATGCTAAAGTGGGTAAAAAATGTTTTGTTGGGAGTAGTAGGTAAATTTGGGGTGCCAGGGGTAAATGAAAATGGGGAGTCTTTAATTGAGCTATGTGTAGAAAGAGGTTTGGTAATAAGTAATACATATTTTATGAAAAAAGAGGATAAATAAATATACAAGGTATGATATAACACGTAATGAAAGTATTTTGTTAGATTATGTATTGTTGGATAAAATGTTGATGGGTAGGCTCCAGGATGTACATGTTTATAGAGGGGCAACTGATATATCGGATAATTATTTAGTTGTAGTTACAGTTAGAGTAAGAGGTAGATGGGAAAAGAGGAAAATGGAAACAATAAAGAAGAGAGAGGTGAAAGTGTATCAACTAAGGTTAGATTTTTTAGATTTTTCCACCTAAGTGGCTAGTTTATTGTGCACCCCATATCCATCCTGTGGACGGTAGCGCGAGAGCATATGGATACACAAAAGGCCTAGGAACTAGGCCCCAAAGGGTTAACAGGAATACATATGGATTTATATCTACATATCTATAGTTCACTTATCTGTTACAAGCAAATTTAGGAAATTTGCTTAGTATATCTGGTATCTTATTTTCATTAATAAGATATCTTGACATGTCACATAGGTTATTATACTGTCTGTCTCTGTATTCCTCAATAAGGGGACAATTAAGCACATAGTGTTCAAGAGAGTGACCATATGCCTGATCACATAATTACATTTAGTTTGATCATCATCTGTGTGTCTCCCAAATCCCAGAAGTACTTGTAACCAAGCCTAAGCCGGGCCACTACAACATCAGTCAGTCTGTTCACATTGCAAGTTGCTCCATAAACATACTTATCTACGTTCATGTTATCATAGTGGTTATAGATCTACTCAGGCTTCTAACTGCATTCCTATAACAATCATCTTCTTTATTACTTCTCTCCTAATATTTTTCCCTAATGCTAGACACAGTTATACCAAAGTTATATTCTACGTTCTCCTTCTGGATACTCTTCTTGGCTAACAATAAATTTTTATCATGAAAGGAGTAATCCAATGTGTGAGGGATCCATAGCAATTGTACATTAATTCCTTTGTCCCTAATTTTTGAGTATCTATACCTGGCTTCCCAATGAGCATGTTGTTGGAGTCATTATATGAGCCAAGACCCTTTTAAATGATGACATAGAATCAGTAATGATGATAGAGTCAAGCCCCAGTGTCATAGATTAGCTTTAGCGCCATTAGGATTGCAAACAATTCAGTTTACAGTGTAACGCCCAGTTGTTAATTCTTATGCCCTAACTCAACAAATTTATTATCGTTCTTAACTAGGGAGGTGGCAACAAGAGCAGATGCAGCCCTGCCAGAAGACTCCTGTTTAGATCCATCAGTGTATATAACTTGTGATAACTTGTTACTACCAGCTAGGTGAGAAATTTCTTCTTGAGCAGTTGCTCTAACAAGAGATTTAAGGAAGGGATTACTAGCAATGAGCTTCTTGGGAGGGACTTGTAGGTATGTGATATTAAATGAACACATCTTCCATGGAGGGGTGAAATGCTCTTGTTGCCTACAGTGATACAGTTCATGCAGGTTATAAAACTTAATGCAATTGCACGTTTTCACAATCCATTTAGATCTGTGTGTATTTACCTCTAGACACTTGGTAAGATTCACTGTGACAGTGTCTGGTTCGTTTCTCAACATTCTAATACCGAGTACAGTGTTAATTTCAACAATCCTATCACTGATACTAGAAATACCAAGCTCCTTCCTCATGTTAAGAACTTTTGTAGATCCGGTTATTTTTATATAGTCGGACTTGAGTCCTGGAAATGGGAAGTACAATGCCTGCACTCTAAAGGAGGGTTTTGGGATATTGGCAGTTTGGAGGGATATATTGAGTATTTTATACGTATATACTTCTAAATTGTTGTATTCTGGGCACCTCTGCAAAAACAGTGATTATGTGTGAGTGAGGTGAAAGTGTTGAATGATGATGAAAGTATTTTCTTTTTCGGGATTTTCTTTTTTTTTGGGGGGTCACCCTACCTCGGTGGGAGATGGCCGACTTGTTGAAATTATATATATATATTATATATATATATATATATATATATATATATATATATATATATATATATTAATATATATATATATATATATATATGTCGTGCCGAGTAGGCAGAACTTGCGATCTTGGCTTAAATAGCAACGCTCATCTTGCCATATAGGGCAAGCGAAAATTTGTGTATGCAATAATTTCTCCAAAATCATTCTGAACCTAACGAAAAAAATATATTTCACTGTGTTTCTTTAGTATTAAATTGTTGTAAATAAATATAAAATATATTTAGTTAGGTTAGGCTAAAATAAATTGTTCTTGTTATAATAAGGTTAGGTAAGTTTTCTAAGTTCCTTTTGGTGCAAAATTATAAATTTTTACATCAACATTAATGAAAAAAATAAATCTTTAAACGTATAAGAGAAAATTTTAGAAAGGACTTAATTTGAAATGAGTTCTTGCTAATTGACCAGTTTTACATATTCGGCACGACATTATATATATATATATATATATATATATATATATATATATATATATATATATATATATATATATATATATATATATGTATATTATAATTTGATAAAATTAAGTACTCGCCTCACTTGTCTTGGCTCAGAACTGAAGTTGTAGACTCCAAGAGAAGCCAGGTTATCCTTCGTCAGTCTTAGCACTGAAAATATTGGAATCAGTAAATTATAACAAAAAAGAAACTTGTTTTGACTTGTATATATATATATATATATTATATATATATATATATATATATATATATATATATATATATATATATATATATATATATATATATATATATATATAATGTGATGTAACTTTAAAGTTTGGTGTAACTTTCCACCTTTACTTGGGAACATGATAATTGGCTTTCATCTATATTGGTATTCATTAAAATGCTTAAACCAGGACATGAATTAAGTCACAAAAAGAATACCTTATATTTTAGTCAATTATTGCTATAAAAAAAAAAGTTTTAAGCGTTATTTACAGCGGGGAAAGTCAGGATATTTTTCCATAAAATACTTTGACATTTTTTGTACATTTCTGAGCGAATTGTCTCTGAACTCATTAATTTGATCGTATTCCAGCGTATAATAACGCAAGGCGTGAGAACTGTACATATGGCAAACTTTATAATTCGTTTTGTCTACATAATCTGATAGTAGTGATTTAACCCAGAGATACTAGTAACCCAGTCGAAGCCGGGAAGCAATGACATCCAAGAGTCTGCTTATATTGCTGGATGCACCACAGACATGGGGCTCCACTTGCATGACAATCATTGTAAGTGGACTAACTGGTGTCAGTCTCTCTGTCTCAAGTTCATATGAAGTTCTTATCGCATTGTTGTTTTCAAACTGCTAACCCACAGCCCAAGACTGTAATCTACTCCCTTTTGCTAATTCATCATTTCTATCATGCATCTGAAGACCAACTGTGAGATGGAATCCACAGGTGTACTATGACTTCACTGTCCACAGTCCTCCTATACAAGCATGCCACAACTGATATTCAAGGAGTTCAGAACATTTATGGATAAAGAATCGGTTACAGTTAAGGTCTCAACCTTGGATACATTGACGTATTTGAGTGACAGGAGTATAGCAAACAGTTGTTTGAAGGGTAGAAGCCCCGTTATATATGAGTGCTCTGTTTTATAGATGAGAACCATTTAACATAACCTTGCCTAACTTAACCTAATCCTGAAATTTTCTGCAAACCGTATGTGATAAATTCATATAGAGTCTTATGGGAATCAAAGAATGTCGTCTTGTTTACTGTGCAGAAGACATGGGTAAGGACAACGTTTCTCTCCCTGTAGAGTTTTTTCATGACCTGACTTTACTTTAATCCCTGTTTTAGAGATTAAAGTATCCTTGACTGGTGATGAAGAGGTTGCATGCTGCCTTAACGACCCTTGTATAGTCGACAGGCTTCGAACCCAGTTGACCACCCGACAAATCAATAATTATAATTATAATATAAAAGTTGACTACAACCCCTTTGAGGTTTCCCAGCCATAATAATGAGAAATAGTGAGTGTGGCTTAGCACATCACTGACCAGTAATTAGAATTTTTCAGATAAGATGAATAACCCTTGGGAGTGCCTAGCTTAAACATTGATTGATAGTAGCGTAGAAATATTTCAAGAGGTGGTACATTTATAGCAATCATCATACCTTTTGTGGCAAGAGATACAGGTCAGGAAACCATTTGTCACTGACATTCGGTAAGTAAAGCTATAAATTTTCCGTTCCCTGGGTGAAAGCATAGATTGAGCATTTTATATGTTAAAGTACAATGTTGCCAGTACACATGACGCATTTGTCGACGGCCAGATGCGCTATTTGAAGAGTACTGCCAATGTCACTCTAGTGTAAAACCAGTCTTTGTTGTTATCGTTGTTATTGTCTTGTTATTGTCTTTGTTATGCACTCCGTGTATTAATTAATACATGGACAACGTTTGGAAAATTTTCTTTGAATACATTCCGCTCACCAGGAACAAACATTTTTATTTTAATCAGGTGAAAGAACTAAACACACAGGGGTCGTATAGTTCCTGGGGAACGGGGGCCATTTAAGTTTACTAAGTGGGGAGGATAAGCTGGCAAGTTTTGATGTAACTTCTCTGGTTCACCGAGGTTCTCACAGTACAATCATAAATCTTCTTAAAGAAAAGGTCAACAGCGAGCTTGACCATCCCAGTCAAATTTACGTTAAAGATCTCATTGAACTTCGCATCAATTTCAGATGGTTCTCATACGATAACTCTGTATACAGCATTCTGGGATGGCAATAGGGTTACATCAGGGTGATTCTAGCCAATATGCACATTCAGCATCTAAGGGTGAAAATTTTTGCTTCGCCCCATCCCTAGCAATATAGACTGGTTAAGACATGTAGATGACATCCTCGTAATACCCCCCAAAAATAGTCATCCTCAAAGACCACCAGCAGAAGATTAATGCCGTCGAGCCTTTTATCAAATTCATGCTAGGCGAGGAGTGCAACAACAGTTTATCCTTCTTCCTCAATTTATGCTTCGACAAATATACGGCAAGTATACAGCACGCCTACAAAGACGACCTGATGCATTTCCACTATGACCACGACAACGAAACGAAACAAGAAATGGTAACTGGATTTTATTCTTAAGAGTTCTTCAGGCTCAGTAACCCAAAATTCCTAGAAGAGGAATTCTTAATCCCTCAGCGTTTCTCAATGCCTAATTTCCTCTCCAATTTCATTCACGACGGCAAAAGATGGGCACAACAAATTCTCAACACACACACACACACACACACACACAAAAAACGAAAAATCTCAGGTTCAATTTGTATTTCTACCTAACAAAGTAGCAAGCAATACCTCCAATGCGTTTACTATGGGTGGGCTAAGAGTGACGATGATGACTGTCAAAGCAAAAACCTCGAGGCTATTAGAGGCAGGGTACATAGTACATACGTCATGTGGGGGAGAAATTGCCAGTGATCTAGATACATATATTACTGAATACAAATATGCCTCTTGTACAGATAATTTCAATAATGTATGTGTGATACATAAAAAAGCCATGGCCATTTAATGAAGTGGAGTGAGGGAGACTCATCGACAAAAGAAAATCTACACAGAAATCACTGCCTGAATCATCAATTGTAAGTTTAAGCAATACAAATGTACTGAACCCCGTAAGTTGTAGCTACACTGATCCAGGGTCGCCAAGACAAGATTCAGGTGAACCCACTGGGATGTAAATGGTTTAAAAAACCGGCAGTTTGAAGACTGAGACACTTGTGCAATATTTGGGAATCTTAATTGTGCAAACGTTTCACGAGGGAGTGTTTCTTCAGTCCATAGAGAGAAGAACGGTAGAAGATAAGGAATTTAAGGTAATCAATCATGCCTAACTTGTAGGCATGACCTGAGTCATGCCTAAAGTACACGCATAACCTACTTACACTAGCGGATTTTTCCAACAGTGACTGCCTCTTGCTGCTTCAACTCACCTGTCTGCAGTTTATAAACCACTTTCCGCGCATATACTGTACTTTTCTCAAGACTGATGGAATGAACACATCGACTCCAGGCTGAGGGACTCATTACCTCAAACTCCTCATCTTCCACCGTTCTTCTCTATATTGAACTGTAGAAGCCACTGGCCGGCGAAACGTTTCCACAATAATGATTTCCAAATGTTGAACAAGTGTCTCGAACCCAGTGTGTCCCACATGCCTCGCCTACATTACATCTGCACTTTGCTATATTTACACTTATTTTCTTCATTCTACGATGGATTAAAAATAAACTCATGGAATGAAATGTATTCCAGTAAAAGCTTTCAAACTGTCGCCATTATATATCGTGTGCGATACCAGGGTTGTCTCTGACGACAGCAGCAGTTATACACATTTTATTTATTTAGACGATTTTATTGCTGCATTATACTGAATGCTGCTCTCGGGAAAATTATCGAAAATGATAAATTTTATATGTCAAGATGAACGGAAGCAAAGGGTTATAAATATCAGAAATCAGACGAGCTGAGGTCTGATGTGGTTCACTGGTTCTGATTTTTCCGCAGGGTATAAGTAGAGTGCTTGGTTAAGTAATGTTCTGGGATACCAACAAGATGATAAACAGGCAAGTGCATTTATGTAGGACCTTTCTTAACGACGTTTCACCCATACAGTGGGCTTTTTTAAGTTAATCAGGTAAACTGGTAAGAGAACGGCAGGAATATATAGTGTACCAGCAAGATGAGGTTAGGTGAGAGGCGCGAGTCAGGTCTTATGTTGTAGTGTCGATTAATATTTAAAAAATATATATATTTATTGTAAACAATATTAGCAAGTCCTCTGGCTGTAAATAGTTGATCTTGACGTATGTATATATATATATATAATATATATATATATATATATATATATATAATATATATATATATATTTATATATATATAATATATATATATATATATTTTAGTTGTGTATCTTTATATGTGTATGCTTCAAAAACTGTTGTATTCTGAGCACCTCTGCAAAAACAGTGATAATGTGCGAGTGTGGTGAAAGTGTTGAATGATGAAAGTATTTTCTTTTTGGGGATTTTTCTTTCTTTTTGGGTCACCCCTGCCTCGGTGGGAGACAGCCGACTTGTTGAAAATATATATATATATATAATATATATATATATTAAATATATATATATATATATATATATATATATATATATATATATATATATATATATAAATATATCACACTGGCCGATTCCCACCAAGGCAGGGTGGCCCGAAAAAGAAAAACTTTCACCATCATTCCCCCATCACTGTTTTGCCAGAAGGGTGCTTTACACTACAGTTTTTAAACTGCAACATTAACACCCCTCCTTCAGAGTGCAGCGCTGTACTTCCCATCTCCAGGACCCCAAGTCCGGGCCCGCCCTTTCCCTGAATCCCTTCATAAATGTTACTTTGCTCACACTCTAACAGCACGTCAAGTATTAAAAACCATTCGTCTCCATTCACTCCTATCAAACACGCTCACGCACGCCTGCTGGAAGTCCAAGCCCCTCGCACACAAAACCTCCTTTACCCCCCTCCCTCCAACCTTTCCTAGGCCGACCCCTACCCTGCCTTCCTTCCACTACAAGACTGATACACTCTGAAGTCATTCTGTTTCGCTCCATTCTCTCTACATGTCCGAACCACCTCAACAACCCTTCCTCACCCTCTGGACAACAGTTTTGGTAACCCCGCACCTCCTCCTAACCTCCAAACTACGAATTCTCTGCATTATATTCACACCACACATTGCCCTCAGACATGACATCTCCACTGGCCTCCAGCCTTCTCCTCGCTGCAACATTCATCACCCATGCTTCACACCCATATAAGAGTGTTGGTAAAACTATACTCTCATATATTCCCCTCTTTGCCCCCAAGGACAAAGTTCTTTGTCTCCACAGACTCCTAATGCACCAATCACTCTTTTCCCCTCATCAATTCTATGATTCACCTCATCTTTCATAGCCCCCATCCGCTGACACGTCCACTCCCAAATATCTGAATACATTCACCCCCCTCCATACTCTCTCCCTCCAACTGAAAATCCAATCTTTCATCACCTAATCTTTTTGTTATCCTCATAATCTTACTCTTTCCTGTATTCACTTTTAATTTTCTTCTTTTGCACACCCTACCAAATTCATCCACCAATCTCTGCAACTTCTCTTCAGAATATCCCAAGAGCACAGTTAAGGCACGAATTAATTAACATGATTAGTCATCACAAACGGGACATATGGAAATTTCTAGTTCTTCAAGCTAATCAGTATAAACGTGAACCAGCAAAATTTTGGAGTAAGATCCGACAACTTTTTGGGGCAAAGCACAAGGCTCCTAACTACCTAATTCATACCTTCACTGATGAGGATGATGAAGATGTTGAAATTAAACTTGACGATCCACAGGACCAGGCTAATTTGATGGGTGATGTATGAGAGAAAATTCTCTCCCACAATAACAGTCGTCAATTTAAAATAATCATTATCATTTTGGTAAATGAATGGAGAGATGAGAACTTGGATGATCTATAACCACTACCTTCCATCGATACTTCAACTCTTGAAGAGGCCCACCCGCTTACAGACCTATTACATTACTAGAGAAAGTCGGGTTTATTGGAAGAATGAGAAATAGAGCCCCTGCCTCTCTGGAATAACAATGAAACAAATAAAGTACCTACCTAGAAATTGTAAACAGTCTTTGGTAAATATCTTTAAATGCCATCTTGGCCCAGGACATTTTCCAGTTGTTTTTAAGACTGCTACGATGATCTTTCTTGGTAAGCCCAATAAAGACATCCACCAACCTGGGAACTATAGACCTATATTTTTTTTTAAAGTCACTGGAAAAGTTCTTGAGAAAGTCATTCCAACAGATTGAACTACTATATGGAGTTAATCACTTTTTAACTGAAAAAAAATTTTGGCTTTAGAACACATAGAGGTACCAATCATGCAATAAATGTTATTTTCGATACTGTAGCAAGTCTAAAACACCAAGGCAATCTTGCCTTAATTGCCACCAGAGATTTCATAAAGCTTTTGATAGCTTATGGCTTGATGGCCTTATATACAAACTCATTGACCTACCAGACCATAACTGGACTTTTCTCAGATTAATATATAATTTCTTAACTCAACGAAAAATCATTCCCACCTTTCATGGCAAGTCGACAGAGCCTTTTATACCAAAAAGCTGGTGTCCCACAAGGTTCTTGTCTAAGTCCAATTCTGTTCAACATTTAAAGTGAATGACCCTTCCTCAACCAGAGTTTAATGATACAATTGTGACACAGGGTTTTCAGATGATGTTATTCATGTCGTCTCAACAACTCCGGTAACAGGAAAATACAAAGTATGAGAGAATCATAGAAAAAATGAATATTGAACTTCGTAAACATCTAATTGGGAAAAGAAATGGGGAATTACGACTAATCCTGACAAGGTCCTTGTTAGCACGATAAAGTTTTGCATCAACAATTGAAGATAAAGGGGGGATCTCCATCAGAGGTTTACACCTTAGCCATTAGAAACCCTAACAAAAATTTTGGGATATGAAATAGACAGGCTGCTCCACTCAACATCTCATGTAACTAAAAAGATCAATATAGCCAAAGCCGGTCCCTTAGCAGTCTCTTCGATTCAATCAAGCCCCTCAACATGTCAAAAAACATCTGTATAAAATGATAATAAGACCAATACTCGAATACCCCTGTGTCCCAATGTCATTAACAACAAAGGGCCAACATGCTTACGGTTACAAAGGGTTCCCGAATAGAGGAGAGACAGAGTTTAAAAAGGCAGATTTACACATACAACAAGATATTAAATGCCATAAATGTACGCCTTGACACCCTAAAAAGAAACAACTTTATACAATGCAAGAACTATACATGCCAGTTTGAGAACATCCTATACAAGTGGTAAATACCACCGATTACACCATCAATACTCCGCCTCACAGGAACTCAAAGAAGACTCTCCCACAGAGGGGCAGTCGTTTTATTCATAAAGATGTTTTTCCATCGACCCATGATATTGAGCAACCTCCCTGATGAAGAAGATTGGGTACCACCAGAAACCCTTCTATGTATACTGAGAAAAACATCGCCCCCAATTAGGGAGACATCTTATATAACTTTCTAATGTAAAAATTATGCAAATTTACTATGGCTGGACACCACCTGTAAGAAGCCATTGTCATGAAATTATAAACTGGCCAGAAAATTATTGCCCTTTAATTTTCGCATAAATATCCTTGTGCCAATCGCAAAAAAAAAAAAAAAAAAAAAAAAAAAAAAAAAAAAAAAAAGCAATTGCAACTTGTTTTAACTACTACCCAAATTTAGAGTCATGTACTTATATACCTATAAATTTTATGTGACTCTGATGGGTTAGTATTATACCCCTTAAAGAATATCTTATCATTTCACATACACTTTTTAAATTACAAACCCAAAATGGTTGGGCCACTTACCTTTTATATCCTACCTCTCCCCCCCTCCCACCCTTTCCAATATTTCCATCCTTACCCATCCTTCTTCCTTACCCATCTTACCAAAGCTCTGGTCATAAGAAGCGAAGCAAGAGCACAGTGTCATCAGCGAAGAGCAACTGTGACAACTCCCACTTTATGTGTGATTCTTTATCTTTTAACTCCACGCCTCTTGTCAAGACCCTCGCATTTACTTCTCTTACAACCCCATCTATAAATATATTAAACAACCACGGTGACATCACACATCCTTGTCTAAGGCCTACTTTTACTGGGAAAAAATTTCCCTCTTTCCTACATACTCTAACTTGAGCCTCACTATCCTCGTAAAAAACTCTTCACTGCTTTCAGTAACCTACCTCCTACACCATACACCTGCAACATCTGCCACATTGCCCCCCTATCCACCATGTCATACGCCTTTTCCAAATCCATAAATGCCACAAAGACCTCTTTAGCCTTATCTAAATACTGTTCACTTATATGTTTCACTGTAAACACCTGGTCCACACACCCCCTACCTTTCCTAAAGCCTCCTTGTTCATCTGCTATCCTATTCTCCGTCTTACTCTTAATTCTTTCAATAATAACTCTACCTTACACTTTACCAGGTATACTCAACAGACTTATCCCCCTATAATTTTTGCACTCTCTTTTGTCCCCTTTGCCTTTATACAAAGGAACTATGCATGCTCTCTGCCAATCCCTAGGTACCTTACCCTCTTCCATACATTTATTAAATAATTGCACCAACCACTCCAAAACTATATTCCCACCTGCTTTTAACATTTCTATCTTTATCCCATCAATCCCGGCTGCCTTACCCCCTTTCATTTTACCTACTGCCTCACGAACTTCCCCCACACACACAACTGGCTTTTCCTCACTCCTACAAGATCTTATTCCTCCTTGCCCTATACACGAAATCACAGCTTCCCTATCTTCATCAACATTTAACAATTCCTCAAAATGTTCCCTCCATCTTCCCAATACCTCTAACTCTCCATTTAATAACTCTCCTCTCCTATTTTTAACTGACAAATCCATTTGTTCTCTAGGCTTCCTTAACTTGTTAATCTCACTCCAAAACTTTTTCTTATTTTCAACAAAATTTGTTGATAACATTTCACCCCCTCTCTCATTTGCTCTCTTTTTACATTGCTTCACCACTCTCTTAACCTCTCTCTTTTTCTCCATATACTCTTCCCTCCTTGCATCACTTCTACTTTGTAAAAACTTCTCATATGCTAACTTTTTCTCCCTTACTACTCTCTTTACATCATCATTCCACCAATCGCTCCTCTTCCCTCCCGCACCCACTTTCCTGTAACCACAAACTTCTGCTGAACACTCTAACACTACATTTTTAAACCTACCCCATACCTCTTCGACCCCATTGCCTATGCTCTCATTAGCCCATCTATCCTCCAATAGCTGTTTATTATCTTTCCCTAACTGCCTCTCTTTTAGTTTATAAACCTTCACCTCTCTCTTCCCTGATGCTTCTATTCTCCTTGTATCCCATCTACCTTTTACTCTCTGTGTAGCTACAACTAGAAAGTGATCTGATATATCTGTGGCCCCTCTATAAACATGTACATTCTGAAGTCTACTCAACAGTCTTTTATCTACCAATACATAATCCAACAAACTACTGTCATTTCGTCCTACATCATATCTTGTATACTTATTTATCCTCTTTTTCTTAAAATATGTATTACCTATAACTAAACCCCTTTCTATACAAAGTTCAATCAAAGGGCTCCCATTATCATTTACACCTGGCACACCCCAAACTTACCTACCACAACCCTCTCTAAAAGTTTCTCCTACTTTAGCATTCAGGTTCCCTACCACAATGACTCTCTCACTTGGTTCAAAGGCTCCTATACATTCACTTAAAATCTCCCAAAATCTCTCTCTCCTGCTTGCATTCTCTATCTACAGTTTTGCATTAACACTTATTATGACCAACTTTGCATCCACCGTTTCTTTAATCAATAATTTGATTTACACATTATATTCTTTTTCTACTTACCATTAACTGATCATTCAACATTACTGCTACCCTTCCTTTGACTCTAACTCTTCAAGATAGACTCCAGACTTTATCCATTTATTTCCCCCCCCCACCGAAAACTCCTACCCCCTTCAGAATTGTTTCGCTCTAGGGCCGGGACATTCCATCTTCTTTTTATTATGGACATCAGCAATCATCTGTTTCTTGTCATCCGCATACATCCACGACATTCAAGCATCCCATATTTATAAAGTGTTTCTTTTCTCTTTTTTAGTAATGTCTACAGGAGAAGGGGTTACTAGCCCATTGCTCCGGCATTTAGTCGCCTCATACGACACGCATGGCTTAAGAGGAAAGCTACTTTCCACTTCCCTATGGACAATAGAGAAATAAAGAAGAAACAAGAGCTATTTTAGAAAAAAGGAAGAGAAAAAACTAGATGTATGTTTATATATATATATATTTATAACATATATATAATATATATATAATAGATATATATATATATTATATGTATATATAAATATATATATATGCAATGTGCGTCATGTCTGTTGGGGGGGAACAGTGTGACCCAAAGTTGTAAGTAGGAAGTAGCACAAGATAATCCCTGTTATCTAGCGTGTTGAGACAGAAAAAAGACACGCAATCCTACCATCATCGGCAAAAACAGTTACAGGTTTCTTCTGTTTCACAGTCTCTGGCAGGGACGGCTAGTACTTCCTGGGGGTTGCTGTTACCAACTCACTACCTTAGAATATTATATATATATATATATATATATTATATATATATATATATATATATCTTTATATTTATATATATATATATATGTAGTTGTTTGGGGATTTAAATTAATTTTGATATCATTATGTTGAGTTTGCTTTCCACATGTGTGTCCTTTGTGGTGAACCATCATGTGTACACTCCACGTTGTGTAGGTAAATAATATGTATTCATGATGAAGATATTTCTTAAGGAAACGTTTCGCACCGTGGCTTCTTCCGGTAAAACTTCGCAACTTCTGGTGAACCGTTTCTTTACTAAATGTCTTGAATAGGATGTGAGACATTTTATTACTCTTGACTGTCTATCACAACCACTTCATCCATGTATACACTCTCGCGTGTACATCCCGCGTGTACACTCTCGTGATACCACTTCCCGCGTGTACACTCCCGCGTGTACACTCTCGCGTGTACGCTTCACGTGTACTACCGTGTGTTACTCTTCTCGTGTTTTATACACATGTGGGCTATCTGTTCCCCGATCATTTGGTGACTATCTACATGGATTGACATTGTGTGTGAGAGGGTAACGGCAAGTATGTATAGTGCTCAATACGGCTTCATGAGTCACGTCTAGTGCTACAATATTACATAGAGGGGCTCCCATCAGGATACTGTTTTCTCTTACTTACTCACAAAAAAAATCGCCAGAATTCAAATTAACATATTTGTGGCCATACATATATTTATTTACGTAATTTAGAATCCAAGGTGTTTCTTAAGAAACAAGAATTACAACAATAGCCCATGGCTCTTTATAAAGCTTATCTGCTTCGTTTAATAATGAGTATTATGGGGGTCGAAGAGCTTACCTCATGCCGCGGTAACGATGGCGTCGAGTGCGTAGCGTAGCCAAGCGTTAGTAACAGCAGAGGAGGTGCCGGTTAGTGCCGTGCCAGTGCCATATCATGATAACCTTCTGCCACTAATAGGAAGACAAAAGCCCACTGTTAATTAATTTCAGAAAAGAATATTTTTGAAATAATAATTAGATATACCACTTATTGTGACACCGAGCCTCATACCTGTGTATTACGTATTTGAGCACAAAATGGAGAAAAAGTTGGAACATCTCTGTTTTGTGGGCACCTATGTCTTTGTTGCAGTGTGCCTATGTTTTGTTCAATCTACTATATCTGTATCAGGGTACCTGTGTCTCTGGCTACTGTGTCTCTGGCGGGTACCTTGTTATGCGCTACCTGTGTCTTGGCTACAGTGTCTCTGGCTACCTGTGTCTCTGGCTACCGTGTCTCTGGCTACCTGTGTCTTTGGTACCTGTGTCTCTGGCTACCTGTGTCTCTGGCTACCTGTGTTCCTGGTACCCGTTGGTGTCTCTGGTACCTGTGTCTCTGGCTACCCGTTGTCTCTGGGCTACTGTTCTCTGGCTACCGTGTTTGTCTCTGCTAACCAGTGTCTCTGGCTACGTGTTTGTCTCTAGGCTACCTGTGTCTCTGGATACCCGTGTCTCAGGTACCTGGTCTCTGGTTACCTGTGTTCTGGTACCGTTGTCTGGCTACCTGTGGCTTGGCTACCTGTGTCTTGGCTACCCTGCTGTCTCTTGTTACCTGTGTTCTTGGCTACTGGTGTCTCTGGCTACCTGTGGTCTCTGTTCACGTGTCGTCTGGTACCTGTGTCTTGGTACTGTGTCTCTGGTACCTGTGTCTCTGGCTACACGTGTCTCTGGCTTACGTGTCTCTGGCTCCTGTGTCTCTGTCTCAGGCTACTAGTTTATCCACAGTAAATAAAATATTCTATATTATGTTGAAATTAATTGACATTCAGCAATAGCAATAAAATATCATGAATTCCACTAATCTACCCACCACCCACACCCAACCACCCAACACCATCACCACACAACATACACCACACACAACAAACAACATACACACACACACAAACACACAAACCACACACACACACAACAACACACACACACCACACACTTTTCTTGGACTGCAAGGAGGCGTTGACACTGTTTCCACACAAGAAGATTGGTTGCAAAACTGGAGGACCAAGCAGGGGTAACAGGAAAGGCACTACACTACAATGATCAGGGAAACTCTAGTCAGGAAAAGACAGCAGCGAGTCATGGTACATGATGGTGTCAGAGTGGGCACCTGTGACCAGCGGGGTCCCACAGGGGTCGTCTAGGACCAGTGCGTTTCTGGGATTTTGTGAACGAATGGCGGAGAAAAATATGACTTCCGAGTGATCTGTTTGCAGCTGAGTGAAGTTGATGAAGACGAATTCATTCGATCGAAGACCAGCAGAACTACAAAGGGATCTGGAAGGCTGCGACCTGGTCAGCATTGATCCTGGAGTTCAACCCCACCAAGTGCCAAGTCATGAGATTGGGGAAGGGAAAGATGACGCGACGGAAGAACAGTCTAGGGTCCAGAGACTACAACCTACTTCAAGGAAAGAAAGATCTTGGGGTGATATAAACACAGGCACGTCTCTGAAGTGCCACATCATAACCAAAAAACTGCTGCAGCATATGGGCGCCTAGCACCCTCAGAACAGCATTCCGACATCTTAATAAGGGAATCGTTCCGACCTGTAACCGTGTACGTTAGGCCATATTGGAGTATGCGGGCACCAGTTTGGAAACCCATCAACCTAGACAAGCACGTAAAGAAAACTAGAGAAAGTGCAAAGGTTTGCAACAAGACTAGTTCCAGAGCTAAGAGTTATGTCTCCTACTAGGAGAGGTTTAAGGGAACTCAACCTGCACGACACTGGAGTGTCAGGAGAGATAGGGGGACTGATCTAGACAGTACAAAGTACTGAGGGAATTGACACGGTGGATCAAAGACAGGGATGTTCCAGAGATGGGACACAGACAAGGGGACACAGTTGGAGTGAAGAAAGATTGAATAACAGGGATGTTAGGAAAGTATTTCTTCAGCCACAGAGTAGTCAGGAAGTGGAATAGTTTGGGAAGCGATGTAGTAGAGGCAGGATCCATACGTAGCTTTAAGCAGAGGTATGATAAAGCACACGGTTCAGGGAGAGTGACCTAGTAGCGACCAGTGAAGAGGCGGGGCCAGGAGCTTGGACTCGACCCCTGCAACCTCCAACTAGGTAAATACACACACACACACACGCACACGCACACGCACACACGCACACACACATACACACTCATACACACACACTGGCTCCTGGAGTTCAACCCCACCAAGTTCAAATTCAAGAAGAGTGGGAAAGGGCACAGACGACCACAAACGGAGTTCAGGCTAGGGGGCCAGAGACTACAAACCTCACTCAAGGAAAAGGTTCTTGGGGTGAGTATAACACCGAGCACATCTGAGGCCACATCAACCAGAAATAAATGAGGGGGGGGGGGGACAGCACATGGCACCTGGCCAAACCTAAGAACAGCATTTCGACATCTTAATAAGGAGTCATTCAGGACCCAGTACACTGTGTACATTAGGTCTATGCTGGAGTATGCTGCACCAGTTTGGAACCCTCACCTAGCCAAGCATGTAAGGAAACTAGAGAAAGTGCAAAGGTTTGCAACAAGGCTAGTCCCGGAGCTAAGAGGTATGTCCTACGAGGGGAGGTTAAGGGAAATCAACCTAATGACACTGGAAGACAGGAGAGATAGGGGGGATATGAAAGCGACTTATAAAATACCGAGAGGAATCGACAAGGTGGACAGAGACAGGATATTCCAGAGATGGAACACAGCAACAAGGGGTCACATTTGATTTGGAAGTTGAAGACTCTGATGAACCACAGGGAAGTTAGGAATTATTTCTTTACGTTTAAAGTTGTCAGGAAGTGGAACAGTCTGGAGGTGATGTAGATGGAAAGACAGGAACTATACTAGCTTTAAGGAGGGATCTGATAAAGCTCATGGAGGTGTAGAGTGACTGCAGTATCGACAGCGAAGAGGCGGGGGCCTGGAGCTGAGACTTGACCTGGAACTCAAACTGAGTTACACACCAAGAGGTGACACGCCTTCTCACAGTATATACACCGAATTTACTATAACCCCCATTATATTAACCTAACTAATATTTTTTTTATCTTTCTTGATATTTAGTTCGAGACTATGATCTCCTTCAACATACCAGAATAACTTTTTTTCCCATCAGTTTTTTATTTATTTTTTATCGAAGCTCCAACACGAAACTCAGGACTTTTTGTCACCTCGTTATGTTCATCAGTGCAGCATACGGATGAAAGCAGCGGGTTGATTCCCCACACCTTATGTCTGATTCTCCTTTCATCGTTGTGAATTATGCAGGAGTTCAGACTTGAAGTCTGGCGTGCTGCAAACATGCGTGCATCGCCAAGTTTATAGTCTCGAATAAAGTTTTATCTCTGTTCGTGAGAGACTTAACTCCTGATACACGACAAACATAAAATCACAAAAACCATGAAATATTTTCCAAAGCTTTTCAAAGTTGTTATAATTGGATATTGTATTTCTCCGGACAGCTTAGGGTACTTACATGTCATGTCAGACGAAAAAGAAAAAAAAAAAAGTCGGTTATTTTCAACCAAAAATCTTATACGATAATCATCTCTGGACAACAAAAATGGCGTGCCCAACGCCTCACAATTCGTGGGTTGTTTTGTCACGCGCAGTTTCACCTATTTGAGCAATCGAGTGATATTTAAGGATAAGACAATATAAATATTGTCCAAGAGCTATTCAGAAGAACCTCTTGAATTATTGTCAATAAAGGTGTTAGTGAAGACAGTGTAGCAAATATAAGTACACAAAGACTCTGGAATGAAAACAATAACAGGATGGGATTAGAGGACGCAAAGATTTTGAGAAAATATAGACCCAGGTATAACTTAAACTATAACATTATGATGACGTACGCTTCGCCTGAGTCTCGACAGCAAACAATTATGGAAAAAACAAGAGAAGAGCATGTAGATAAATAATACAATTTAAGTTGAGGTTTAGCGATGTCGGAGGGAATGATGAGACGTATCTTGTAGCCAACAGTCAGTGTCTGCAATATTGTTGATGTAGAAACGAAAGAAGTAGACATGAACAGGAGTAAAGACAAGGGCAACCGAACAGGTATATGTTGTTGGGACCATACTAAATATTTTAGTTTTGTAAATAAATAATAATATTAATAATATAATTATTATTATTATTATTATTATTTTATACAATAGGTAGCGCAAACATTCGTTAGGTTCATGCAGAGCCTGACAAATGGGAGGCAATCAGATTTTACTCCGGGGAAGGGAAGGCCTCAAGGATTTCCTTCATTAAGGGTCTTTGAGGGTAGGGCGCTACTGAGTAAGAGCATAAACTGATGCGAAGCCCCAAATAAAATCTACGGCATTTTTAATATATAAAGACAATTAAAATATGACATGGTACTATCTATAAAAGATGTAGTGCTAGGAGATATCATCAGAGATAGGAACTGGGATGACTCTACTCATTCAAAAATTAGGTGCTGGGAATCAACTATCCATCACAGACAGGATCTGGAGTACTATCAAATCACATGAGTGTAGGAGGATAGGCCATCATTAGGTGCTGGGGAGACTATCCATAAGGTGTCATGTGCGAGTCTAGTGTGTCCAGTACGCAGTCGCAAGGTACCGTTTCCTAACAGCGGACAACAATAAAGGGAAAGGTGGTCAAAACAAAGCTGTGTGAGGATGGTCAGAAACAAAGGCTGGGGGGAGTAGAAAGCCTGACTGATCAAAACGTTGATCCACGCGAGACATGGTATTGGACCTGGTCGGCAGGGGGGGGCGTTGACCGTTGTAAAAGAACCTCAGGAATACTCTAGGTAAGGTCTGAAACGAAAGCTTTGTGCTCACTGAATAGAGTTTGCTTCACTAGCACTGTCCACTGGCATCAGCTGTCTTGTAACACTGAGGACAGTCCCTGGAGAAAAAAAAATAGAAAAGGCCACGGCACCTCTTTGTGTCGATTAAATGATCCTGAACCGTGAAACATGCAGAGAAGTCTGCAGGCTGTAGCACCCTGTCTTATTAGGGACTCATAACTGATCAATTACACTCACTTCGAATCACCAGTCAGTTCAGTACCAAACAGTCAGTTCAGGACAACGGCCGCTATCAGGACCAGAACAGGCAGTTCAGGGACCATAGTCAAATCCAAGGCCTCAGGTCACTCTAGGGTTAACATCGAACCCAAACTACCCTAAAACTGAAGCCTTGTTCATTGCACTGAACGACAGAATATTCAGAAGGCCCAGCAAATGTATCTGCTGAAGATCGACACAGCCGGCCTTGAATTAACAAAGATGGGATGTAGATAGAAACAAAATTCTAGTTCCTTGTTCACGCATTTAAGAGCGTGAGACTACAACAAATGAGGAGGTGGACACCTGCAATGCGAGAAATGCATAATTATTCTGCTGCTTAAAATTGCTGGTTTTTCTCATCAAGCGTTCTTGAATAAGCGAAGGGAAAAACAATTGGTTTCTCACTATATCAGAGGAAGTTCAGCTGTTGGGTGCTTGGTTAGTAGAGTATGTGTTTTGGATAATACTTAGAACGAGAAATAGAAATCAATGGCACGAGATGCTTAGAATGTTACGCTGGTATGGATGACATAATTACTTCACAAAAGAATAACGTGAGCAGAATATTTCAACACGGGGCTTTATTCGTTAGCGCCATTTTCCAATATGTCGTAATGTTCGAGGTGAATACCATGGAGTTTACCTAGAGAGGGTTTCGAGGGACAACGCCCCCCGCCGGTCCGGTCTGAGACCAGGCCTCATGGTGGATCGGGTCTGACCCAACAGGTGTTATGCTGGCCGCACGCAGCTGACGTACGAACCACAGCCCGCCCGATTGGTCCAGGTACTGACTTTAGGTGGCCTGTCAGATGCCTTCTAAAGACAGCCAGGGGTCTATTGTAACCCCATTAGTATTGCTGGGAGGCATTTGAAAACAGTCTTGGGCCCCGGAATTTTGTTGTTGTTCACAGTGTACTTGGGCCCCTGCTTTCAACGGGGGGAATGTTGCATCTCCTGCCGAAATCTTTAGCTTTCATATGGAGTGATTTTCGTGTGCAGGTTTGGTACAATCCTCCAGGTCCTTCCAGGGTATTATTATCATGTATCTCTTTCGCCTGCGTTCGAGGAATATGATCCACGGACATTCAACACGTTCCAGTAGTTAGTGCCTTTATCGCACTTGTGTGTGCCGTGAAAGTTTCTTTGTACACTCTCCAGGTCTGCATGTCGTCAGCCTTGAAGGGGGCCGTTAGTGTACAGCAGTATTCCAGCTAGAGAGCACAAGCGTTTTGAAAGAGAATCCCCATGGCTTGTGCGTCCCTAGTTTTGAAGAGTTCTCATTATCCATCCTATCATTTTTAGGGATGAAGGTAATCCATGTTGTGGTTTTGAAGGCTGAGATTCTCTGACATTATCACTCCAGGTCTCACATTTCTTTCGCTTACTGTATGGTTAAAATTTGTGGTTATTACCCTGGATCTTTTTAATTTCTTCAAGTTTTCCAATATCTGAGTAGTTCATATTCTCGAATTATTTGTCTGAGACTAGTTATAGCTCAATATTTTAGGCCCTAGGAACTGATAAATAAAACATTAAAATTACGAAACTTTAAAAAAAAAATTCCTTATTTAAAATGCACACACCCTTCATTATCTAATACCTTTATTGATAATACCCCAACATATTATAAACAACACAGGATACATTCCCTCAGCATATCATATTGCTGAGAGTTTACTTTAACCTTTAATTTTAGGGTATAAAGTAATCTTCGCTGGTGGTGAAAAGGGCACGTGCAGACTTAATGACCCTAGTATAGTCGATAAGCTTTAAGCCCCATTAACCAATTAATCAACACGTTACTCAAAATTAGCAAGTAGTACAGTCTGTCATTAAACCATTATAAGGTAATTTTTTCTGCTTGTTCCTAAAAGACCCATTATGAGCGATTAGCTTTCAGCAAGATAGTATTTCAAATAATATTTTCGCATTTTCCTTAAGAAATTGTAGAAAGCAGAGCAGCATATGCCTGGACTCGTAGTTGATGAGTTCCACACACACCCAGAGGAACAAAGTAGCAGACCATCCACTTCCATCCGTAGTTTTCTCACTGTGGCTTCTTGTTTGTTGCTGGTTTTTGAGAGAGTAAGTGTATTGTTGATGAAGAATGTTCTAGGGATATGGCCTTCGAGTGAGGCTGACGTTGGCAACAGATCAGCAGATTTTCTATAGTGGACAATTCGCAAGTCAGTAGCGTCTACTTTAGCAAGATACTTTTCAGCACTATCGACATCCTGATGCTGGAGTGTTTCTGTCGCTTTAAATTCATTACTGGTTCTCGTTTTAATACTGTATGTTTGGTTCCAATTTTGCTTAAAGCATCATCTCCTGTATGAGCCCTCACTAAAACATTGCAGACTTTTGGCCAAAGATATTTTGGCAGGTTGTGTAATTGTCACTCGTTGCCAGTGCCAAATCAAATCGAAAGTTTATTTTTTTTAAGATTTTGACTTTAATAATAAATGCATATCTTAGCAGCAGAACATCTGTATCATTTTGCAACATAAAAGCCTGCTGGACACCATGCCCGATAACCAGCGGCACTAGGCACTGTTCAGTTTCCTAAACTATACCAGTGAAATGTTCAATTACATGTGATACATTGCTTGACTATAGCTCTGATACAATGATGTCTTCAACAATGATGTCTTCAACAATGATGTCTTCAGTGACAACCATTCCACTTGCAATGACCTGTACGTATTGTAAGTATGCTAGCTTTTGGCAGATATTTGCAGTTTGATTTTTGAAGATAATGTCCAGAATTCGTCCCTTTTAACAGAAATAGACACATTGAAAAAAAATATATGTTAATTCAACACTTATCGTGTTGGAAGCTCTGCGATGCAGTTACGATTACTTAACAGATATTTCCACGTAGCTATCAAATATCAATGACAACTTCTGCATATTATAAACTTCTTTCACTTTACTAAGAATGAAATTATGCAGATGGACATATTCAGTAATTTCGTATGGATTACATTTCCCTTTTTTAAACTAGAGAAGTCTTGAATAGGTGGAATCGAACTTTCTACTGACTCCTGCCAGTTCGTGTTCACATTACAAGTTACAGCTTCAACCTGCTCGTTTGTGTCACAGTCGGCTGCTATATCAGTTCTTTCCCGTACTGAATCAAATTTGGAATCATAAGTTTTAGTTGCAGCTACCTTCATCTTGCCTGACATCTGTTACATCTCGTGACCGTTTATTGCCACTATCAGTACGGGACAATTTGATTTCCTTTGACATATTGCACACTGTGTCTTGTTGAAGATTTCTGAAGGCTTGAACGACAGGAATACTCACTTAACTGATATGGCATTTTAAGTGCCTGAAACAGCTGGGTCCTCACAAGCTTGGGGAAGAAGGCAAAATGTCTTGTAAGTGCCGAATAAATTAACAACGCAAGAATTAAAAATTTTAATTTATAAGAAATAACACAATATATATATATAGATAATACTGTTACTAGAAGTTGAGGAGACGTTATTGAGGAAGGTCTGGGCATTTAGAAAAGATGGAGCAAAATAAGATGACTAAGATGGTGTATAAATCAGAGACGGAAGGAAGGAGATGTAGATTTAATCCCAGGAAGGGTTGGAGGGAGGAAGTAAAGGATGTTTTAAGTGATAGGGGCTCGACCATTCAGTGTTAGATGGGGATAAAGAAAAGGTTTTTTTTTGAGGGGGGTTGGACGTGCTGTTGGAGTCTGAACAAGATAACATTTATGAAAGGTAAACTGGTTAACCGGACTTTGATCCAGGAGGCGGGAAGTACAGTACAGATGGAGGGTTGGGGAAGTCACAGTTCGGAGACACATTTGAATTAATATGCCTGCGCTCTTCTGTCAAGACAACTATTGAATGAATGATGGTATATGTTTTCTTTTTCTTTTTCGAATCACCCTGTCTCGGTGGAAGACTGCCTGGACCAATAAATAAATTTTAACTCCGGAATGACCAGTCTTCAACAGATCCGAAGATATGACACAATCACCTCAAAATTTCGACTTTATGAAAAATGGTGCCTATTAAATTAAATCACAAAACTTGTTTTTCTGTAGGAAATTAGTCATGTAGCCTACACAAACAAGAATTTTCCATCTACATAACTTTTTTGTTAGGTCGTCGTGTGGAGCTGGTCTATATATTTTACAGGAAGTTGTATACATCATTATAATGCAGTTACATTAAACATTAGTGGCAAAAGGACACAATGAACTAAAATGAACAACACAATGTTCAGTCATTGTGGGTGTGGCATCCGGAGATGTGCAGCAGGAGTCACAATGTTCAGTAATTGTGGGTGTGGCATTCAGAGATGTGCAGCAGGAGTCACAATGTTCAGTAATTGTGGGTGTGGCAACCAGAGATGTGCAGCAGGAGTCACAATGTTCAGTCATTGTGGGTGTGGCATCCAGAGATGTGCAGCAGGAGTCACAATGTTCAGTAATTGTGGGTGTGGCAACCAGAGATGTGCAGGGAGTCACAATTTTCAGTTTGTGGGGGTGTGGAACCAGGTGTGAGCAGGGCAAAATTTTCAGTAATTTGGGTGGGGGAACCAGGAGTGCGGGGAGTCACAATGTTTCATTGTGGGTGTGGCCCCCAGAGATTTTGCAGCAGGGTACAATGTTCAGTCATTGTGGGTTTTTGGCATCCAGAGATGGCAGCGGAGTCACAATGTTCAGTGTTGGGGGTTTGTGGCATCCAGAGATGTGCAGCGGATCACAATGTTCAGTCTTGTGGGTGGGAAAACCAGGTTTGTGCAGCAGGGTCCAATGTTCATCTTTTTGGGTGTGGAACCAGAGATGTGCGCGGAAAGTCACAATGTCAGTCATTGTGGGTGTGGCAACCAGAGATTGCAGCGGAGTCACAATGTTCAGTCATGTGGGTTGTGGAAACCAGAGTGTGGCACAGGAGTCACAATGTTCAGTCATTGTGGGTTGGCAACCAGGATGTGCACAGGAGTCACAATGTTCAGGTCTTTGGGGGTTTGTGGCAACAGAGTGTGCAGCAGGAGTCACAAGTTAGTCATTGTGGGTGGGCAACCCAGAGATTTTGCAGCAGGGTCACAATGTTCAGTCTTGTGGGTGTGGCATCCGGAGTGCGCAGGACCCTTTTGTTCAGTCATTGTGGGTGGCACCCAGTATGTGCAGCAGAGTCACAATGTTCAGTCATTGTGGGTGGGGCATCCAGGATGTGCAGCAGGAGTCACAATGTTCAGTCATTGTGGGTGTGGCATCCAGAGATGTGCAGCAGGAGTCACAATGTTCAGTCATTGTGGGTGTGGCAACCAGAGATGTGCAGCAGGAGTCACAATGTTCAGTCATTGTGGGTGTGGCATCCAGAGATGTGCAGCAGGAGTCACAATGTTCAGTCATTGTGGGTGTGGCAACCAGAGATGTGCAGCAGGAGTCACAATGTTCAGTCATTGTGGGTGTGGCATCCAGAGATGTGCAGCAGGAGTCAATATCGTAATGAAGACGACTACTGATTCATAGTTACATCACACGTAAGGGCTTAAAGTCTGTTTCATTATTTTTTATTAAAATATCTTTATTTTTAAGAAACCTCATTAGTATATTATACTATCTTCGTTATTAAGAAACCTCATTAAGTACTATCTTTGTTATTAAGAAACCGCATTATTAAATACTGTATTTCTGAACTGTATACTGTCTATCCTTTGATAAACTGAAGCAACATTGAATCCAAAACGTCTTTAGAAAGAAAGGGTTAATCAGGTCAGTCTAAAGACATTTGGAGATCCAGTGTTGCTTCATAGCATAATTTTCTTTTTACATGTGTAGGGTGCCTTTACTCGAAGACGTTTCGCCAACCAGTGGCTTCATCAGTTCAATACAGACAAGATATCCGAAGACAGTAGAAGATGAGGTAATCAGTCCCCCAGTCTTGCAGAACTATACACAGAAGGTAGTAGATGAGGCAAGCAATTATTCAACCTTGCAGAACTATACAGACTGTAGATGAGGTAATCAGTCCTTCAGCCTCTGGAAGACGGTACTCATTACCTTTGTCTTGGTGAATCTGAAGTATAGGCAGGAAGATGGACTGGCGAAGAGTCTCCAGAGAATAATGACGATTTTGCCTATGTCAAATTCCGCATTTTGTAGATATTTTATATCATTATTGTGACGATACTTGTGAAACACAGCAACACCTTGGAATCTTGATACAGAGGATATCTTCCACAGCCAACATGTCCCGTAGCTCGGTTGGTAGCACATTCAGCTTACACTTTGAGGTCCGTGGTTCGATCCCCGGTACAGGTGAAAACACTGGGCATGTTTCCTTAAGGCACTTCCTGTCCCTGTTCACCTAACAGCAAGTAGGTACCTTGGTGTTAGCCGACTGGTATGGGTCGCATCCTGGGGACAAAATTAACCTAGGTTGCCCGAAATGCTCTACATAACCAGGGGATTTCTATATAGTATGTCAGTTAGGTCTGCATAAGTTGTATCATGTACTTGTAGAAATAAAGATTATTATTGCTAAGTTCTGGCTCGGTGGCAACGCTCTAGCCTCACACAATGAGTGTAGTTCAGTCCTCGGCCGAGTAGAAACATCGGGCATGTTTCCTTACACATGCTGTCCCTGTTCACCTAGCAGTATGTAGGTACCTGGGTGTTAGGCGACTGGTGTAGGTTGCATCCTGGATGACAAGATTGAAGGACCCCAATGGAAATAAGACAGGCAGTCCGCGATGACTCATTGACTTTCTTGGGTTATCCTGGGTGACTAACCTTCCCCGGGTTAAAAATCCAAACAAATCTTACTTTAATCTTACCCCTACTACCACTAGTGAGTCCCGCCCATTTGTGACCTGACTTCAACTGCTGCACCTTATCCGACTCCAGTATACAATGGACTCTCTTCCTGCCCGTGCTTCAAATTTATCAAGACTGAGGCACTGAACACCTACTACCAGGCTGTGGAACCGATAAGAAATCAGACATGTTTCTAATTCCTCATCTTGTATTCATTGTGCAATCATTATTGTAATGCTTACTGAGTGCTGCCTTACGAGGTTTCTTGAGACCTTCTCGTAAGGAGGTTTCTTGAAACCTCGTATCCTGAAGAAGTACATAGTTTAGTAATTCCACACAGTTTAAGAGTTATCAATTTGCTAAGACGGCTGTCACGAAACGCTTGTTCTAAAAAAATAAAAAAATAAATTAAAATTCATTACTACGTTGTGATCCTCTAGTTTTCACAGTATGGAAGGGTAATTGGGGTTGGCCAGGAGACGCTCAAGCAGTTACTTGTTAGTATCTAACACTTAGTAGCAACCAGCGCAGAGGCGAGGGCCAGGAGCTGTGAGTAGACCTCTCCAACAACGTATAGATGAGTACACTGCTCTTTCCTGACCAATAAAACACCACTACCACAAAATAATAACAATAATATTATTATTAATATTATTATTATTAATTTTCCAATAACATACAATTAATACAAAGATTTCTTATTTAACCCTTTCACCAGAATTAAATTATTGTAAGGAGAACACGTTTTTACTAATATACAAAAAAAACTCTTGTTGTAGACAAGTAAATGATATATGAAACACAATCTACCAAACAGATACGATAACAAACACATGATTTTTTTTTCAAATGCTCTTACTTTCACGTTAAAAAACCGAGCCAAAATTTTTCCGGTGCTAGTGAAGAAGGGAATAGGATGAAAAAAGAATTGTTTTGAAAAGCAGGAAGTGCTAGTGAAGCATTAAAAATAATTGTATGATGGTAGAGTTGTGTGGTAAAGCAGGAATGGTGCTAGTAAGCATAAATAGGCTAGTGAAGCAGTGAGTGCTGTAAGCAGTGATAGTCCCAGTGAAGCAGTAGTGCAGTGAAGCGTACAGTGCTAGTGAAACGGTACAGTGCTAGGGGCGGAAAGTGAGTAAACCCGTGAATAGTGCTGTGAACAGTGAATAGTGCTTTGAACAGTGAATAGTGTAAGTAAAGAAAAGAATAGTGTTAGAAAAGCAAAAAGTGCTAGTAAAAGGGGAACAGTGCTAGTGAAGCATGAAATGAGTGAAGCAGGGATAGTGTAGGAAGCAATAAACCCTGTTAGTAAAGCGTAAACAGTGCTAGTGGAGCAGTGAATAGTGCTAAAGCAGTGAATAGTGCTAGTTAAGCAGTGAATTGCAGAAAAGCAGGAATAGTGTAAAAAGCGTGAATGTGTAATAAAGCAGTAATATATTAGAAAGATGAATAGTGCTAGTAAGCAGTAAATGGTGCTAGAAAAAGGTGAATAGTGTTAGAAAAGCAGGAATAGTGCCATGAAGCAGTGAAAGTGCTAGTAAAGCAGTGAATGTGCTATTGAAGCAGTGTAGTGCTAGTGAAGAGTGTTTATGCTAGAAAAAGCAGTGAATGTGCTAGTGAAGCATAAATATGTAGTGAAGCAGTAAAAGGGCTTAGCGAACGTGAATATATAGTAAAAAGTGAAGTGCTAGTAAAGCGGAATGGAAAGTGAAAATGAAGGAAACAGTAAAATTGCTAGAAAAGCATGATGGTTATAAAAGTGAATAAAAATTTTAAGCAGTAATAGTGCTATAAAGCAGGAATAGTGTAGAAAAGAGCGAAGTGCTAGTGAAGCATAAAGTGTAGTAAGCAGTGAATAGTGCTAGTAAGCAGGAATGCTAGTAAGCAGTAAAAAGGTTAGTAAAGAGTGAATAGTGTGAAGCATGAAGGCTAGTAAAGCAAAATTTGTGCTAGAAAGCAGGGAAAGTGCTGAAAAAAAAGCAGTGAATAAGGTAGAAAAGCAGTGAATAGTGAGTAAAGCAAAGTGAAAGTGTATACAGTAAAATAAGTGCTGTAAGGCGTGAATAGGCTAGTAAAGCATAAATAGTCTTTAAGCAGTGAATAATCTAAAAAGAGTGAATAGTGCTAGTAAAACAGTGATAGGCTGAAAAAGCAGTGAATAGTGATAAAGCATGATTTCTAGTAAAGCATGAACAGGTAGTAAAGCAGTGAATTAGGGGTACAAGTGATATTAAAACGGTCAACGCAAATTTTTCCTCCCAAACCCGTTGAGTGCACCTCACCACTAACACGGGACTCGCGCCTCCTGCCTCCTGTTTGCCCTCACTACGTTTTCTGTGGGGTCGTCACCACAAAACCCGTGTCAACCCTTTTTCAAATTACTCTAATGGGAGCAAAACGACTCTTGGGGCTCACTGGAAATGAGTCCATTTTGATCAGTAATTACTACAGTAAGCCCCCTTTTTTCAAATTTTTCCCATAATGTTTTTTTTTTTTTGGGGGGGGGGTTTATTGAAAATGTAAAAAACAAAATTTTATGGGAGGGGCCTTCACAGTACATATTATTCAATGTTAGATGAACTTTCTGAAAATTCTTTTCAAAAAAAAAATTTTTGAATCCCCTCGAAAACCCCTGCAAAAAAAATTTACTTTCCCTTGTAAAACGTAAATGATATTTACATAAAAATTACTAATGTATTTCATTTTTAAAAATTATCTAAAGTGACTTTGTGTATACGATATAACAGTAGGCATCTGAAGGCCCTGTCTTCATTTTTGATCAGACAGACAAAAATCTTGAATCCAAAATTTTATTTATTTATTAAACAAATTTTTATACCGGTATTGGTACCCTTTAGTAAAGAGAAAGATCGGGACTCTTAAATAAGAGGAATTGGTTTTGGTTTCCCCTTTAATAAAAAGGGAAAAGTTTTTAAACAAAAAAAGGGTGCTAGTTTTTATCCCCAAAAGAGGGAATAAGTAATGTATGAACCCGTCTGGTGAAAAAAGTGAAATGTTAACCATCTGGTGTAGGGGCTAAGTGAAGTGTATGAACAGTTGGTGAGGAGAGTGAAGTGCATGAACCTCTGGGGTAAACTAATGAAGGGTATGAACCCGCTGGGGTGGAACTAAGTGAAGTGTAGAACCAGTCTGGGTAGGAACTAAGTGAAGTGTATGAACCATTGGTAGGAAAATGAAGTGATGAACCAGGGTGAGGAAACTAAGTGAATGATGAACCAGTCTGGGGTAGGAAAATAAGTGAGTGTTGAAACCAGTCGGTTTTTAGGAACTAAGTGAATGTATGAAACCCGTCTGGTGTGGAATTAAGTGAAGTTAGAACCAGTCTGGGGTAGGAACTAATGAATGTAGAACCGTTTGGGGTAAACTATGAAGTGTATGAACCAGTTGGGGAGGGAAAAAAGTGAAATGTATGAACCAGTCGGTTAGGAAAATAAGTAAGTGTTAACCAGTTGGGGTAGGACAAGTGAAGTGTATGAACCCTCGGTGTGGACTAATGAAGTGTATGAAATCTGGGGTAGGACTAAGTGAAGTGATAACCAGTCGGGGTAGGAACTAAGTGGGGATGAACCATCTGGGGAGGAAAAAGTGAATGTATGAAACCGTCGGTGGGAATAAGTGAAGTGTTAACCCGTTGGGAGGGAAATAAAGTAGAACCTCTTGTAGGAAAATAATGTATGAACCCCGTTGGTGTAGGAATAAGTGTATGAACCAGTCTGGGTTGGAACTAAGTGAAGTGTATGAAAGTTGGGTAAAATAGTGAAAATGTATGAACCTCGGTGTGGAACTAAATGAAATGTTGAACCCCGTCTGGTGTAGGAACTAAATGAAGTGTATGAACCCTCTGGTGTAGGGAACTAAGGAAGTGTATGAACCAGTTGGTTGGAACTAAATGAAGTGTATGAAACAGTCTGGGGTAGGGGCTAAGTGTATGAACCATTGGGTAGGAATAAGTGTATGAACCCCGTCTGGTGTAGAACTAATGAAGTGTAGAACCCGTTGGTGTAGGAACAAAAGAAGTTATAACCTTGGTGTAAAAATTTTAAATGTATGAACCATCGGTGTAGGAACAAATGAATGTATGAAACCCCGTTGGGGAGGAACTAAGGGGGTGTTGAACCATCTGGTGTAGGGGGTAAGTGAAGTGTATAACAGTTGGGTGAGGGAAAAATAAGTGTATGAACCCGTCTGGTGTAGGGAAATAAGGAAGTGTATGAACCAGTTGGTGAGGAAAATAAGTGAAGTGTTGAACCAGTCGGTGTAGGGAAATAGTGAAGTGTTGAACGTTGGTGTAGAACTAAGTGAAGTGTATGAACCATCTGGGGGTAGAACTAAGTGAATGTATGAACCAGTCGGTGTAGGAACAAAGTGAAAGGGATGAACCATTGGTTGGGAAAATAAGGAAATGTATGAACCAGTTGGTGTAGGGAAATTAAAAGTGTATGAAACCCGTTGGTGTAGGAACTAAAGTGTATGAACCCGTCTGGTGTAGGAACTAAGGAAAGGGAAAACCAGTTGGTGAGGGAATAGTGAATGTATGAAAACCAGTTGGGGGAGGGAAATAAGGAAGTTATGAACATCTGGTGTGGAATAAGTGAAGTGATAACCACTGGGTAGGAACTAAAAATGATGAAACCAGCTGGGGAGGAACTAAGTGTATGAACCCCGCGGTGTGGAAAAAAGTGAAGTGTATGAAAAACCCGTTGGTGTAGAACTAAGTGAGTGTAGAACCCGTCTGGTGTGGAAATAAGTGAAGGTTTTGAAACCGTTGGTGTAGGAACTAATGAGTGAAAAAACCTTGGGTAGGACTAAGGAAATGTATGACCATCTGGTGTAGGATAAGTGAAATTATGAACCAGTCTGGTGTAGGGAACAAGTGGGAAATGTTTGAACAGTCTGGTGTAGGGAAAAAAGTAAGGTATGAACCAGTCCCGGTGTAGGAAAATAAGTGAAGTGTATGAACCCGTTGTGAGGGAAAAAAGTGAAGTGTATGAAACAGTCTGGGGTAGGAACTAAAGGAGTGTATGAACCAGTCTGGGTAGGAAAAAGTGAAGTGTATGCCCGCTGGGGTGGAACTAAGTGTATGAACCCTTGGTGTAGGAATAAGTGATGAAAAGTCGGTGTAGGAAATAAGGAAGTGAGAAACCCGTCTGGTGTAGGAAAAGTGAAGTGTAAACCCTCTGGTGTAGAACTAAATGAAGGTATGAACCCCGTTGGTGTAGGAACTAAGTGAAGTGATGAACCCCGTTGGTGAGAAAAAAGTGAAGTGTAGAACCAGTTGGTGGGAACTAATGAAGGTTTTAACCAGCTGGGGTAGGACTAAGGAATGTAGAACCATTGGGGTAGGAACTATTTAAATGTATGAAAAAGTTGGGTAGGAACTAAGTGAAGGTTTTTGAACCAGTTGGTGTTGGAAAATAAATGAAGTGTTGAACCATTTTGGTGTAGGAACTGTGAAGTGTTGAAAAAGTCTGGTGTAGGAATGGGGATGTATAAAGGGCTTAAAATAATTTTATGGGTTGGTGTTTAATTTTAAAAAAGTGTTTTGCCGCTTTGCTCGATTTTTTGCCTTTTTTTTTTATTATGGAAAACGGTGAGATACAAAGTTGAACAAGGGAGGCAGGAATAGAAATGGATAAAAACATGACATGGTAAAAAATGAGTGGGAAATTTTTTAAAAACTTGATTAAAAAAGTGTTTGAAAAGTAATGTTGACCCTGGGTTTCTTATTATCCACATCTGGTTTTTACATCTTAATATTTTTTAAAACTGTTGGACATAGCATCTTGGAACTAAAAGGAAAATTCTGTGACTAATATTAAAACCTTCCCGTAGCTGATGTATTCCCCTAGCGAGTTCTCCCAGGGGAATGCCCCAGTTAAACCATCTTAATACGAGTCTAATCCCGGGTTGCTTTAGGTAAAAAAAAATGGTTTTAAAACCCTGACCATAAAATTTTAAAAAGGGGTGCAAGTTAAAACAGCGGAAAGGCCCCGGTAAAACCAAAACTAAACGGTGGGTTAAAATTTTAGGGCCGGGAGGAAACCTGTCCCCGTTCCTACGAACCCTTACTTTGTTAGAAACAAAATGAGGTAATGGAAAATTTTTTTAAGGCTAAGGGGGGAATTAAAAATACTTTAGCTTAATTGGAGATTTTTAGGAACAAATGTTGGGAACAATTTTAAAATAAAAAATTAAACGCTGAGTTGCAT
Source organism: Cherax quadricarinatus (assembly GCF_026875155.1). NCBI lineage: Eukaryota > Metazoa > Arthropoda > Malacostraca > Decapoda > Parastacidae > Cherax > Cherax quadricarinatus. The sequence continues at coordinate 33,780,195 of NC_069445.1, read as the reverse complement.
GTTTTTTGGACTTGGGGTTTTGGGAAAAATGGGGTAAAAGCCCTCCCCCCCCGGGGGACGTTTTTGCCCCCCCTAGTGAGAACCCTGGATAGGAAACCAAAATTTTGTAATAATAAAAAGTGTAGAAATGTTTTTAAATGAATGTAAAAAAAAAATAGGTTGAAATAAAAGAATTTAAGTGAAGACATATTTGTAAAATCTTTGTTCTTTTTAAAAACTTTATAATTATATTTCATTTTAAACAAGGCTTTAAAACCAAATTTTTAGAAAGATAATTTAACCTTTTCCCAAAAAGATTAAAAAGAAAAATGGGAATTTTAAGTAAAACTTACCGTTGGTGGTTTTTTTAAAAACGGGAGGCGAACCTAAATATGAAGGGGGACCGTTTGTAGACAAGGCATTTTTTAAGCTTTTGGACGTATTTTTGGCCAGTCATGAAACTTTGTTCCCTCTGTTGGAATTTTAAAGATTTTTTTCTCTTTATTGTAGTTGGGAAAACGAAATTATAATTTTCCCCCTCTACTTGTAATGTACAGTCTTAACTAATTTATTTGAATTTAGTGGAATTTTGGTGTGAATAGATTTAACAGTTTACCTAATAATTTTAAAAATTCCTCTTTATTTAATTAACTTATTACATTGTAAAAGGAAATTATAGGGAATACGTTGGTTCCCTGTGGCTTATTACCTCCTTTAAGTCACATTAGCATTACACACTTGCGTTATTATATAAACATTGCATTTAAATCATAAGAAAAATATAAACAAAAATCCACAGACACTGTTTGTTCTCAGTACTGGATTGTTAAGACACTTGTTGACAAATCGTCTTCATAGTTAAGACATCCAGATATTACACATGTGCTGTACTCACCTAAGTTCGGGATGCTGAAATCGGGTGTTTACGTGGAGTTTACCTGGAGAGAGTTCCGGGGGTCAACGCCCCCGCGGCGGTGGGATACAGTTTTTAAATAGTTAGTATTTTTGTTGAATGAATGAAAGATGGGAAGGTACCTAGGATCTGAGAGAGAGAGAGAGAGAGAGAGAGAGAGAGAGAGAGAGAGAGAGAGAGAGAGAGAGAGAGAGAGAGAGAGAGAGAGAGAGAGAGAGAGAGAGAGAGAAAACGAATAGTTCATTTTTTAATAAGATGGAGCTAGTGTAAAATTTTAGGAAAATAAATCTGGTGGATATACTGATCGGTAGAAATTTTATCAAAAGGATTAAGGGTAAGACAGAGTATGAGTGCAGATGAACAAGAATGATTCAGGAAGAGTATGATATATGACACTTAAATACTTACACTCTATCTAGAGTATCAATGAGTAATATATAGATAAGAGTTAGGAACAGTTGGTTGCATTGGTGATTTGAAAAAATAAGGCTAGATAGTGATTCGATGTGGTTGGTGTTACAAATGCATATATATAGTTGAGGTAATAATGTATTAAAAACTAGTTTTTGCAAGGCGAGTGAGCTCAGGTTAGGTGTGTAGAAGTTAGTTTAATATGTTTATTATGCACCCCATACCCATCCAGTGGGCGGTAGTCAAAAGATTACAGAGGTACATAATGGGTCCAGGGACTGGGCCTCAAAGTTTTGATAGCTGAGCAAGTTACAGAGGTAATGAATTCACAATTTACAAAGGTAATGAACTCACAATTTACAAAGGTAATGAACTCCAGGTAGGTCTAGTCACAATCATGACAAGTTACAAAGGTATTTACAGATTACAGAGGTACACAATGTGTAGAAGAAAAGGAAATTTATTTTATTAAGGTTGGTCTTAGACAATGATATGTTGTCACCATGGTTGATTACTCTGTAATGGGGATGCAAAAACAAAGTGAATACTAGCGCTGAGGCTTGAAACATAATGATTATATTACAGTTATCACCGATGCTCTTTGATGATGACACAATACCTGTGTGAAAATCGTCATCAAAGTTAATGTTATGAAGAGTGTCTAAGGCTTTGTAAAAGAAGAATGTTTGAAAATGAACGCGAAAGAAAAGCAATGGCGATGAAAGTAAAAATCTGAGGAGTAAAAACGGGATGTCAGACTGGAGAAGAAGTAATATAATACGAAGTAAATTTTATTTGGATATCTGGGAATGTATATTTCAGTAGATGGGTAGTATTAAATCTGCGGATGGTACCAAAGACGAAACCCTCTCAGAGGCCCAGAGCTCCTTCTTCCATATTGTCAAATAATTTCTTTTTAGAACCTTAAGTATTTCCAAATAATTTTGGTTAAAATTAATGAAAGGGATGCCTTTTTAGACAGTGATTTATAGACATCAACCGCCCC
>NC_069445.1:33752377-33777386 GCF_026875155.1 Cherax quadricarinatus | reverse complement strand
AATAAGACCGAACAACGAAAGAAATAGACTTTTTTTGTTATACTCGAATGTAAATCTCTATTTTGTTGTACTGAGAGCAAATATATAACCTCCACAGTACTAAAACCACATTTTACTGAAATCCTTAATTAACATTAAAGTACCTTCAATGGGGTTTTAAAACTCCATACACAAACCAAACAGAGAAATTAGTGCTGGCACAAGTTGGCAAATGTTCCCAAAGTGCGAAAAAAGGCCCACTTACGATTGCTCCACCCTTTCCTCTCCCCAGCCTAGGAAGACAAGGATGCCGATCCCCAAACAAAACAAGCAGAAATGACAGCACAACCCAACCACCCAAGGTCGCAGTGGGTTGAAAAACCCGGGGTCGGGCTTGGGGGAGCCTCGTTCACCAGGATCCGTTGAGTCTTAAAAAAGGCTGCGAGAAATCGACCAACGCTCGCGACCCCGGAGGCCCAAGGAAACCCAGAGCGATTCGACTTCCTGATGACACAGGGGCAGGAACACTTTTCAGACGTGGGGGTTGTGATGTTCCGGAAGAGTGTGAGTGAATGTGCTGAAGAAAGAGATTGGGAACTCCGGGCAAAAAATAAATGTTGTAATATATTTTTTGGGTAAAAGCCAAACAATGCGAATCAACCCCTGATTTTAAATTTCGCATTAACGATTTATTTATATAATTAATATAAAATATATAATATTTTTATATATAATAATAATATAATTATATATATTATATATAATATAGGTTATATATATTATTATATATAAATTAAAATATAAATTTTTATATATAATAAATATATATATTTAAAATATATATATATTTAAAAAAATATATGCGGCCGAAAAATTTTTAAAAAGGGCAATTAGCAAGAACTTATACGTATCTTTTAGTTTTTTAAAATATATTTTTTCATTAATGTTAAGTGAAAATTTTTAATTTTTGCACCGAAGAATCTTAGAAAATTTTCCTAACCTTTTATAACAAAAAAATTTTTTTTAGCCTAACCCAAAACAAATATATTTTAGATTTGTTTACAAAATTTTAATACTAAACAAACACAGGAAAAATATTTTTGTTAGGGTTCAAATGTTTTTGGCGAAATTATTGAATCCCAAAAATTTTCGTTGTCCTAAGGCAAGATGATCTTGCTTTTTAACCAAGATCGCAAGTTCTCCCTTTTTCAGCCGAAAAATTAATGTCGGCCAAATATGAAAAACTGGTCAATTAGCAAGAACTCTTTTAAAATTAAGTCCTTTCTAAAATTTTCTTTTGTACTTTAAAAAGATATATTTTTTTTTTTTTAATGTTGATGTAAAAATTTAAATTTTTCCCCAAAAAGGAATTTGGAGAACTTACCTAACCTTATTAAACAAGCGCAATTTTTTTTTGCCAAACCCCAACTAAATATATTTTAGATTTTTTTACAAATTTTTAAAATACTAAACAAAACAAAATTTTTTCAAATATTTTTTTTCTTATTTCAATGATTTGGCAAATTATTGCATACCAAATTTTTTCTTGTCCTTTTGGCAAATGAGGGTTTTTAAAGGGGGGGGGAAAAGGGAAGTTTGCATTCGGAGACATTTTAAAATTTTTAAATGTATAATTATATTTTTAAAATTATATATATATTTAATAAAAATATTTATATTAATATATATCAATAAATCACAGTAAACAGGTGATTTCAGATATGCAAAACAACCACTTGAAAGAATAAAAAATTTCCCAAGCGTTTTCTGACTTTTTAAAACATTTCAAGGAACTATGAAAAATAAAACATCCCAAAGGAAACATATAAGGGGTCTGGCCGGGACCTCACTATAGATCCCCCAACGGGTTTTAAAACCTCGCGCGCCGACCCAAATTGGATAGGTCCTTGGCACAATCACCCCACAAACTTTCTACCCAAGAAAAAAAAATTTTAACGATTATTTGTCCGTGTATTTTTTAAATTTTTCCAAAAATTTTAAAATATATAAATATTTATAATAATATATATATATATATATATAATATATATATTTTATATATATATATATTATAAAATTTTTATATATATATATATATATATATATATATATAAAAAAAATATATATAATAATAATATAATATTATATATATATAATATGGTTGGTAGACGCAACCGCCCAGGGAGGTATACCGTCCTGCCCAAAAAGGAAAACGAAAAAACCATAATTGTTTTTACTTTTATGGTGGATTGTGGTTGTCCTTTTTTTTTTGTCTCTAAACAGCAAAATTTCCGGGGCGTCTGCTACTTTTTACTTACACTTAGGTCACCCTACACATAAATGTCAAGAATATATACCACACCCCTCGGGGTTTTATGTTTTTTTCTTTCTATTTTTGTTTATTTCCTCTCACCCAGGGGGAAAAGTGGAACAAATTTTTTCCTCCGAAACCCATACGTGTTGTAAGAGGGGACAAAAAAGCCGGGAGCAAGGGGGTGTAACCTCTTTTCCTGAATATTTTAAATGTAAAAGGGGAAAATTCCCTTTTTTTTTTTTGGGGCCCCCCCGCCTTGGTTGGGATACGGCCGGTGTGTTGAAAGAAATATTTTAATATATATATATATAATATATTATATATATATATTATATATAATATATATATATAATTTTTTATAAATATATAAAAATATAAGGTTGGGAACAGCAACCACCCAGGGGTATACTGTCCTGCCAGTGAGTGTAAAACGAAAGCCTTAATTGTTTTACATGTGGTAGGTATGCGGTGTCTTTTGTCTGTCTCATAAATACAAGTTACAGGTATCTTGCTACTTCTACTTACACTTAGGTCACAACACTACATTACACGTTTATTTAAACACTCATAAATTTTTCTTGGTTTTTTAATTAATATTTTGGTCTTATTACATTTTTTTTTATTCCAGGGGAAAGGGAATAAGAATCTTTCCTCCGTAAGACATGGTGTTGCAGAATCAACAAAATGCCGGGAACAATGGGTAGAAACCCCATTTCCCTGTAAGATTACAAAAAAAAATAAGAAGAAAAATTGTAGAGGGGGAAATCTGCAGAGCGTGGAGGGGTTGCAAAGACAAAAAAAAGATGATTGTGGATGTTTTGAATGGAAGAAGCTGGGGGGCCGGCTTTAAGTGAAACAAAGCTGAAGGGGGGGGGAGTTTCAGTGGAGATAAATAAATGCGATTGGGTGGGGGTTTCAAACGAGTTGGGCAAAAAAGGGAGTAGAAATAATGTTTGGGTAAGCTATAGTAGGAAAACAAGGATTATGTGAGTAAAATAAAGTTGGATGTGAAAATTGGGTTTTATAGTAAGTGTATATGCACCGGGAAAGAAAGAAGTGTAGAAAGAGAGAGATTTTGGGAAATTTTAAGTGAATCCCCTGGGAGTTTTAAACCCCAAGTGTGAGAGTACCTTGGGGGGGATTTCAATGGTAAAATGGGTAAAAATGTTGTGGGGGGATATAGGAAAATTTTAGGGTGCCAAGGGAAATGAAAATGGGGGCCTTTTTTGAGCATGTGTAAAAAAAGGTTTGGTAATAAGAAATACAATTTTAGGAAAAAGAGGAAAAATAAAAAATAAAAGGTATGATATAAAACTAATAAAGTATTTGTTAGATTTTGTATTGTGGATAAAATTTGATGGGTATGCTCCCGAAGACATGTTTTATGAGGGTTTAATGTTATCGGATCATTATTTAGTTGTGCACAGTTTTGGTAAGGGAGTGGGGCAAGAGGAAAACGGCAACAAAAAGTAAGAAAAAATGAAAGGTTTTCAACTAAGGGAGGAGGGAAATTTGGGTGGTATAAGCAACATTGGCAGAAAGGGGGCTAGTGCAATATGAGAGTGGGAGGTTGAAAAAATTGGCTGCATATTTTTTAAAAAATGCAGTTTAAATGTGGGGCAGAAGTTTGTGGTTATATGAGGGGGGGGGGCAGGAGGAAAGAGGAATGATTGGTGGAAGAGAAGTAAAGGGGTGATAAAAAGAAAAAGGTAGCTTAGAGGGGGTTTTTTAAAAAGCAGAAGGTTATAAGAAGAGTACGATAAGAGTAAAAAAAAGGTAAGGGTGGGAGAGAGTGCAAAAGTAAGCTTAAAGAGGGGGAGGGGCACGTCAAAAAATTTTTTAATGAAAATAAGAAAAAATTCTGGAGTGATTTAAAAAAGTTAAGAAACCCTAGGGAACGAATGGATTTGTCAGTTAAAAACAGAGTAGGAGAGTTATAGATGGGGAGATGGGGGTTTTGGGGTAGATGGCGGAATATTTTGGGGAACTTTTAAGTGTCGATGAAAAAAGGGGAGGCGGTGAATGTTTTTTTCGTAGAAAGCTTATTATGAAAAGTTAAGCTTATTTTTGCAACTTCATTGCGTTTGACCATCCTTCTGCCTTTCCACACCCCATTACTGTAGGAGCCCCCCGGGCACCGTCAGGGGCCCACTAGCGTGTAACTACAAAAAAATCCTCAGTTATACTGAAATATTACGTTGCTCATCTTAAAACTTATTTCTAATGTAAAAATAAAATAAAACCCCCCCAGACCTAACGGGTGAGAGAGAGTCACCCCTTTTCAATCAATAATGGCAATTTGTGAAAGGGAGAATACATGTAAAAAAATATTTAAAATAGGGAAAACCTCTACACTGAGACGGAGAAAATGAAATATCGCCGTGTGATATCTAAAGTACATTTTTTTCTCCCAAATAAGTACAGCTGCTCTATAAAAGAAACAAATCTTAATTCACATAACAAAACTCTACAAAAACAATTCATCTCTAAATCCCCACCCCGTTGTGTCTCGCCCCTTTTAACTTGACGTAAATGCTTACATATGTCCTTGTTTTTTCCCTACTTCCTGAATTTCCAGGGGAAAAAGCGAACAACCATTTCTTGATTTTTTTTAGTACTGAATTGAATCCTTATTTTTTAAAAAATTAGGTAAAAAATTTTTTTTACTAACTTTATTTCAGATATGGGCCGTGAATAAACATGGCTTACTGAAATGATTGCGTAAGCTAAGGCGTTGGGAGGTGTGCCATGGGTCCACTGATCGGGATGGTGCCACCTTGACCCTGCACGATGACGTGTGGCTCCCATTGTTCCACTGCAACCCGAAGGGTCATCATCGTCTTGTACCTGTCAAAAAGAACACATCACCATTTAATTTGCAGACGACACATGTATGAATACCGTAGTGTGTGTGTGTGTTTACTCACCTAATTGTGGTTAATAAGGTCGAGTCATAGCTCCTGGCCCCCGCCTTTTCACTGGTCGCTACTAGGTCCACTCTATCCCTGCTCCATAAACCTTATCATACCTCTCAATTTTATGTATGGATACTGCCTACATTACTCACTCTCCAGACTACTCCACTTCCTGACTCTATAACTGAAGTAATACTTCCTAACATCCCTGTGACTTATCTGAGTCTTCACCTTCCAGTTATGAGCCCTTGTTGCTGTGTCCCATCTCTGGAACAACCTGTCTGTCCACCTTGTCATTTCCTCGTAGTATTTTAATGTCGTTATCATGTCCCCCTCTATTCCTGTTCTCAGTGTTGATTTCTCTTACCTCTCTTCGTAGACGTCGTGTGTGTGTGTGTGTGTGTTGTTTTTTTCTCACCCAATTGTGGTTGCAGGGGTCGATTACAGCGCCTTGCCCCGCCCTTTCACTGGTGGGATTTGTGTAGTGTTGTGGTGTTTTGTGGAGTGTGTGTGGTGTATATAATATTTATATAATTATATATATTAATATATATATATATATATTATATATATACTAGAGCATTGTGTCCGTAAGTCATCACAGGGTTGCGTTACCCGCTTTTTTGTCCTCGTGTATTGCATCCAGGAAGCTTGTAGCAGCGATTCTCCCTGAACTCTTAGGGACAAGATTGGAGTCCAAGGACCAAAAATTCATTTTACGGAGCAAATGATCTGGGATAATCTAACGGGCTCAGAAACCAGACCTGGGTTCCCAACAACTACAAACAATCGCCACTGGGATGGTCCAATAGTGGAAAATATAGCCTCAACAATGCTTCAGAGTGTGTCAGGGAAGGATAGAGCCCGTCTGCTGGCAATGAGAGCCCCTCATGCTGGGGACTTTCTGTTGGCTGTTCCCAACTCCAGCCTTGGCACACGCCTCGACCCACAGACCATCCGCATCGGTGTTGCCCTTCGACTTGCCGCCCCTATTCTCGCCGAACACAGGTGTATTTGTGGCAGTGAAGCAGCAGACCGATTCGGGTACATTAATGACCGATTCGGGTAAATCCGAGGGAAAGATTGCAAGACATGAGGAGGTTAATAACATTATCAAGAGGAGCCTCACAACAGCTGGATGCCCAGCAGTAAGGGAGCCACCCCAACTATGCAGATCTGATGGCAGCCAGAAGCGTCCAGATGGTATCACCCTTCAAGCCTGGACAGATGGGAAGCAGGTGGTGTGGGACTATACATGTGCATCTACCTTGGCTGATACCTATCTCCAATACACCAGGGAGGAAGGAGGGGCAGCTGCCAGCTTCAGGGAGTCCCAAAAGTCTAGAAAATATAGAGAACTTGCCCCTCATTATATGTTTGTTCCATAGGCTCAGAGACCCTTGGCTCATGGGGAAAGAGTGCATCTAAATTCCTTAAGGAGCTGGGGAAAAAGACTCATCAGGGGTAACTAGGGGTCCCAAGGCAGCTAGTTTTCTGTTCCAGCGGCTAAGTGCGGCTTTTCAAAGGGGTAATGCCTGCTGTTTTTTTGGGCACACCCCCAGCTCGGGGAGCTGGATGAGATTTTCCCCCTTAAAATTCAGTGATACACACGTAACAAATGTACCAATATGCCACCTTTATATCAAAAATGTTTCTCTTAAATTTTTCTGAAACCTTTTAAATAAAAAAAATTTTCCTTTTTTGAAAAAAAAAAATATATACTAAAAGTTGGGGTGGGGGGGGAAAAGAAAAATTTTCCCAAACGGCTTCGGAAGAAATCCAAATATTTTTCCTTGAAGCCTTTTTATCATTTTCTCCGAGGTTTATGGGTCCCACAGTTTACCCCCAAAGAGGGGGCCCCCCACCCCAAATTACATATTATTTTAATATATATAATATTTTATATATATATAATATATTTTATATAATATATATATGTATAATATATAAATATAAAATTTTTAATATATATAATATATATATAATTTTAAAATAAAATTATATAATTTTAAATATTTTATTTTTATTTTTTAGGTGGTGGGTTGGTAACACCCAACCACCCAGGGGGGATTTAACTGTCTTCCAAGGAGTTTTAAAACAAAAGGGCCTGTAATTGCTTTACAGGGATGGTGGGGTATGCGGGTGCCCTTTTTGTCTGCCCTCAAAAAATATGCAAAAATTACGGGTTTAGGGTCTTGCTACTTCTACTTACACTAGGTCACACTACACATCATGTCCCATGTTTTTTAAAACACACTCATCGATTTTTTCTTTGATTTTATCTTAATTTTTTTGTTCTTTTTAAATTTTTTTTCATATCCATGGGAAAAATGGAATAAGAATCTTTCCCCCGTAAACATCCCCTGTTGCAAAATTTAAAATTAAAAAGGCCCGGGGAACAAGGGGGCAAAAAAACCCCCCTTTTCCCTGAATGATTAAAAAAAAGGGAAAATAAGAAGAAGAAAATTTTTAAAAGTGGGAAGTCTGAATGTCGGGGTGTTTTTGCAAATGATAAGAAAAAGGATTGGGGATTTTATGAATGGAAGAAGCTGGAGGGTCCGGGTTTTTAAAGGAAAAAAAGCTAAAGAAATTTGGGGAGTTTCAGTGGAGAGAAAAAAAATGGAATTAGGTCAGGGGTTTAAAATAGATTTTAGGGTTTAAAGAAGGATAGCAAAAATTTTGAAAGATAAGTTTATGGCAAAAAAAGGGGGACTTAAATGTATTAATTCAAGGTTTTTGTGGAGTAAAAAAAAGGTTTGGTTTTTGAAAAGTGGGTTATAGTAAACGTAACATGCAGTGGAGAAGGGGAAAAGTTTTAGAGGATGGGGGAAGTTTTTGGGGAAAATCCCGAGGAAGGGCTTTTGGGGAGTTTTAAACCCAAGTGTGAGAGTACTTGGGTTAGGGATTTCAATGTTTAAAGGGGGTTTTAAAAAATGTTTTTTTGGGAAAATAGTAGGAAAAATTTGGGGTGCCAGGGGTAAATAAAAATGGGGAGCTTTAATTGGGGCAATGTGTAAAAAAGGGGTTTTGGTAATAAGTAATACATTTTTTATGAAAAAGGGGATAAATAAATATACAATTATGTTTATAACCCCGAAATAAAAGTATTTTGTTGTTAGTTTTTTGTTGGTAAAATTTTTGGGGGGTGGGCCCCAAGGATGTACTGTTTAAAAGAGGGGCAACTGATATATCGGATAATTATTTAGTTGTAGTTACAGTTAGAGTAAGAGGTAGATGGGAAAAAGGAAAAGGGAAACAAAAAAGGGAAGGAGAGGGTGAAAAGTTTTTAAACAAAGGTTAGATTTTTTAGTTTTTTTTCCCCCGAAGTGGCTAGTTTTATTGTGCCCCCAAATATCCACCCTGTGGAGGGTTTAGCCCCGGAGAGCTTTTGGATACCCCAAAGGGCCCTTAGGAATGGGCCCCCAAAAGGGTAACGGGAAATCCCTTAATGGTTTATATCTACATATCTAAGTTCACTTATCTGTTACAAGAAAAATTTGGGAAAATTTTTGCTTATTATATCTGGTATTTTTAATTTTCATTAATAAGATATCTTGAAAAGTCACAAAAGGTTATTTTACTGCCCGGGTCTCTGTATTCCTAAATAAGTGGAAAATTTAAGCACATAGGGGTTCAAATAGTGCCATTTTTCCTGATCACTTTAATTTTAAAGGGGTTTAGTTTGATCTTTCTTTCTGTTTTTTTCTCCCAAACTGCCAAAATTATTTGAAACCCCAAGCCTAAGCCGGGCCACTACAACACAGTAAAGTCTGTTCAAAATTGCAAGTTGTTTCCAAAAAACATATTTTATCTACGTTCATTTTTATAAAGGTGGGTTAAAAGATCTACTCAGGTTTTCCAAACCCTGAAATTCCCTTTTAACAATCTTTTTTCATTATTTATTTTCCTCCCCTTTAATTTTTTTCCTAATGCTGGGACACAGTTATACCAAAGTTATATTCAAACTTTCTCCTTCTCGATACTTTTTTTTTGGCCTAACATATAAACATTTTTTCATGAAGGGGGTAATCCAATTTTGGTGATGGGATCCATAGAAAATTTGTAAAATTAAACCCTTTTGGTCCCCAATTTTTGATTTAAAAAACCCCTGGTTTCCCCCAATGACCCTGTTTTTGGGAAAGTAATTATATGACCCAAGAGCCTTCAAGATGACATAAATCAGAAATTTTTGATGAAGAGTAAAGGGCTCAGTGAAAGGTTTTAGCTTTGGGCGCCATTGGGTTTTGAAAAAAAATTCAGTTTAAAATTGTGGGACCCCCCGGGTTGTTAATTCTTTTTGCCTAACTCAAAAAATTTTTATTTTTCTTTCCCTTAAAATAGGGAGGTGGCATCAAAGCAGATCCCACCCCCTCCCCCCAGAAGCCCTCCTGTTTGTCCATCAGTGTATATAACTTGGGGGATAACTTGTTTACTACCAGTAGGTGAAAAAAATTTTTTTTTGAGCTTTTCCCTCTAAAAAGAAAATTTTAAGGGAAAGGGGGATTACTAGAAAATTGGTTTCTTGGGGGGGGGACTTTTTGGGTATGTGTATTAAAAAACACATTTTCCATGGAGGGGGGGAAATCCCTTTTGGGTTGCCTACGTGATCAGTTCATGTGGGTTAAAAAATTTAAATGCAATTCCCACTTTTTTCCCCCAATCCATTTAGATCTGGGGTTGTTTTTACCTCTAGAAACTTGGAAAGTTTCCCATTTTGACAGTTTTGGGTTTCGTTTCTCAACATTCAAATACCGAGAAAATTGTTAATTTCAACAATCCTATCATGATATAAAAATTTACCAAGCCCCTTCCTCATTTTAAAGAACTTTTGTAGACCCGGGTTTTTTTATTTACCCAATTTGAGTCCTGGAAATGGGAAGTACAAGGGCCTTTGGCATTTAAAGGGGGGTTTTGGGAAAATTGGCAGTTTGGAGGGTATATAGAGTATTTTAAAAATTTTAAAATCCCTTCAAAAATTTTGTTGAAATTCTGGGCACCTCGGCAAAAACAGTGATTAGTGGGGAGTGGGGTTTGGAAAGTTTAAAATGATGATGAAATATTTTCTTTTTGGGGGATTTTCTTTTTTTTTTGGGTACCCTGCCTGGGTTGGGAGAGGGCCCGACTTGTTGAAATTATATATATATATATATAAAAATATATATATTTAATATATATATATATATATATATAAAATATATATTTTATAATATATTTATAAATATATATAAATATAAAAATAATAAATATATTAATATATAAAAAATATATAATATAAAATATATTTTAATATTTATATATAATATAAATATAATATATGCGTGCCGAATAGGCAGAACTTGCAAATTTCTGGCTTTTTTTAGCAACCTCATCTTCCCAAAAAGGGCCCAAGCGAAAATTTGTGTATGCAAAAAATTTTTCTCCAAAATCTTCGGGAAACCTAACAAAAAAAAATATATTTCAGGGTGTTTCTTTAGTTTTAAAATTTGTTGAAAAATAAATATAAAATATATTTAGTTAGGTTAGGCTAAAATAAATTGTTCTTGTTAAAAAAATTAGGTAATTTTTTAAATTTTCCCTTTTGGGTTTGAAAAAAATTTTTAAATTTTTACATCAAAAAATTAATGAAAAAAATAAATTTTTAAAAACGTATAAGAAAAAAATTTTAGAAACGCCCTTAAATTTTTAAATGAGTTTTTTTGCAAAAATTGACCAGTTTTACATTTTCGGCAGAATTATATATATATATATATATATATATAAATATATAAAATTATAATATTTATATATATATATATAAATATTTTATTTTAATTTTTTAAATTTTTTATAAAAATTTGTTTAAAATTTAAGAAACTCGCCTCACTTGTTTGGTCAAAACTGAAGTTGTAGACTCCAAAGAGAACCCGGGTTTAAACCTTCTCAGTCTTAGCATGAAAATATTGGAATAAAGTAAATTATAACAAAAAAAAAAATTTTTTTTGGATTTTGGTTTAATATATATATATTTTTTAATATATAAAATTATATATAAAAATTTTTTAAAATATATATATAATATATATATATATATATATAATATAAATGGGGAAGAAAATTTTTTAAATTTTGGGTTTTGAAAACTTTCCACCTTTAGGGGGAAACATAAAATTTGGTTTTCTCTATTTTTGGGTATTTTTAAAAACTTAAACCAGGACATGAATTAACACAAAAAAAATTTCCTTATATTTTAGTCAATCTTTTGTTTTAAAAAAAAAAGTTTTTTAAACGTTATTTAAAAGCGGGGGGAAAATCAGGATATTTTTCCCCTAAAATACTTTGACATTTGTTGTAAAATTTCGAGCCCAATTGTCCGAACCATTTTAAATTTTTTCGTTTCCAGCGTTAATTTAAAGAAAGGGTAGAACCCGTACATATGGCAAACCCTTTTTTAATTGTTTTGGTTTTTAAAATAATCTGGGAATGTGATTTAAACCCAGAACCCATAACCCATCCCAAGCCGGGAAAACAATGACATCCAAGAGTCTGTTTTTTATTGCTGGAGCACCCAGGGCATGGGGCTCCACTTGCATGACCCAATTTTTGTAAGTGGAAATTTACTGGTTGGTTTGGGCTCTTGTCTCAAGTTCATATGAAGTTCCTTTTCGCCCTTGTTTTTTTTCAAATGCTAACCCCCAGCCCAAAAACTGAATTCTCCCCTTTTCTAAATTTATCATTTCTATCATGCATTGAAAACCAACTGTGAGATGGAAACCACAGGTTTTTTAAATATGACTTCACTGTCCACGTCCCTTTCCCAAAAAAGCATTTCCACAACTGATATTTTAAGGAGGGTTTAGAACATTTTTGGATAAAGAAAACGGGTTTCAGTTAAGGGCTCAACCTTTTGGGTACATTGAAATTATTTTGGGGACAGGAGTATAGCAAAAAAGTTGTTTGAAAAAGGGGAGAAGCCCCGTTTTATAGGTTCTCGTTTTATAGATGAGAAACCCTTTAACATAACCCTTTCCCCAACTTTAAACCCAATCCGGAAAATTTTTGCAAAAACCCTATGTGATAAATTTTTATATAGATCTTAATTTGGGGAAACAAAAAATGTCGTCTTGTTTATGTGCAGAAGACATGGGTAAGGAAAAACGTTTCTCTTCCCCGTAAGTTTTTTTATGACCTGAACCTTTTCTTTAATCCCTGTTTTTTGAGGGTTAAAAAATTCTTGGTTGGGGGATTTAAGAAAGGTTTTTCATGCTGCCTTAAAAGGGCCCCTTTTATATCGACAGGCTTTCGAACCCATGCCCCCCCGACAAATAATATTATAATTTAAAAATATTAAAAAATTGACTACAACCCCTTTGAGGTTTTTTCCCCCCATAATAATGAAAAAATATGAGGGTTGGGTTAGCACTTTACTTTACCAGTAATTTTGAATTTTTCAGATAAGATGAAAAACCCGGGGAGGCCCAGCTTAAACACTTTTGATAGTGCGTGAAATATTTTCCCAAAGGGGGGTACATTTTTTAGCATCATCATACCTTTTTTTGGGGAAGAGATACAGGGCAGGGAAAAACCCTTTGTCCATGGACATTCGGTAAGTAAAGGCCCATAAATTTTTTCCCTTCCCTTTTGGGGAAAGCATAGATTGACATTTTATATGTTAAAAGGGACCCAAAGTTGCCCGGGGGACATGACCATTTTTTCGAAAGGCCAGGTGCCTATTTGAAGAGTACTGCCAATGTCACTCTAGTGTTTAAAAACCCGTTTTTTGTTGTTATCGTTGGGTTTTTGGGCTTGTTATTGTCCTTTTTTATGCACTCCTTTTATTAAAATTTAAAACATGGACAACGGTTTTGGAAAAATTTTCTTTTTAAATTTCATTTTTTTTTGCTCAAACCCGGAAAAAACATTTTTATTTTAATCAGGTGAAAAAAAACTAAACCCCACAGGGGTGTAAAGTTTTTCCCGGGGAAAGGGGGGCCCTTTTAAGTTTCTAAGTTGGGGGGGATAAGGGTGGGAAGTTTTTAAAGTAATTCTTGGTTCACCCCAGGTTCTCACAGTACAAACAAAAAACTTCTTAAAAAAAAAGGTTTAAAAAGCGTGCTTGACCTCCCAGTCAAAAAATTTTCGTTAAAGATTTTCATTAACTTTGCATCCCAAATTTTAGAGGGTTTTCCTACGATTTAAATTGTAAAACAGCCGGTTTTTGGGTGGCCCAAAAGGGTTTTCATCAGGGTGATTCTAGTCAATATGCACATTCACAAACTTTAAGGGGGAAAATTTTTTTTCTTCGCCCCACCCTAGGTTTTAAGGGCATGGGAGATGACATCCTCGTAAAAACCCCCCCAAAAAAGTCATCCTCAAAGCCACCACAGAAGATTTAAAGCCCTCGAGGGCCCTTTTTTCAAATTCATGCAGGGGGGATGCAACAACAGTTTTTTTCCTTCTTCCTCAATTTATGCTTCGACAAATACATGGCAATATACAGGAAAGCCTACAAAAAACGACCCGATGCATTTCCAAAAGACCCCCGACAACGAAAACGGGAAAAAAGAAATGGTAACTGGTTTTATTCTTAAGAGTTCTTCAGGCTCAGTAACCCAAAAAAACCTAGAAGGGAATTCTTAATCCCCAGAGTTTCCAATGCCTAATTCCCTCCAATTTCATTTTACGACGGCAAAAGATGGGGACAACAAATTTTCAAAAACACACACACACAAAAAAAAAAAACGAAAAAATTTAGGGTTTAATTTGTATTTACCTAAACCCAAAATAGCAAGCAATACCTCCAATCGTTTATATGGGGGGGGCTAAAAAGTGACATGATGGAAATGTCAAAGCAAAACCCCCGAGGGCTATTAGAGGCAGGGTACATAGTACAACGATGTCATGTGGGGGGGGGAAAAATTTTCCAGTGATCTAGATACATATATTACTGAATACAAAAAAAAGCCCTTTTACAGATAATTTTAATAATGTATGTGGATACATAAAAAAAACCATGGGGATCTAATGAAGTGGAGGGAGGGGAAAACTCATCGGGGGCCCAAAAAAAAAAATCTAAAAAAGAAATCTTGCCTGAATTTTATCAATTGTAAGTTTAAGCAAAAAAAATGTACTGAACCCCGTTAAAATTTGCTACACTGATCCAGGGTCCCCCAAGACAAGATTCAGGTGAAACCCACTGGGATGTAAAAAGGTTTTAAAAAACCGGGAGTTTGAAGGGCTGAAAAACACTTGTGCAATTTTTTTGGGAATCTTTAATTTTGCAAACGTTTTTACGAGCCAGTGTTTCTTCAAATTTTAGAGGAAGAAAGGTAAAAAATAAAGGGAAATTTAAAAGGGAACAATAAAGCCTAACTTGCAGGCATGACCAGTCATGCCTAAAGTAAAACGCATAACCTACTTAAACTAGCGGATTTTTCCAACATGACTGCCCCTTGCTGCTTTTAACTCACCTTTCTTTCAGTTTATTTTAAAAACTTTCCCCGCATATACTGTACTTTTCTCAAGATGTGGGAAGAACACATCGACTTTCCCGGTGAGGGGCTCATTACCCAAAATCCTCAAACTTCCCCCGTTTTTTCTCTATATTGAAAAATGTAGAAGCTACTGGGCCCGGGGAAACGTTTCCCCCCAAAATGATTTCAAATGTTGAAAAAGTGTCTCGAACCCAGTGTGTCCCACATGCCCCGCCCCACATTTTCATCTGCACTTTGGGGGGATATTTCCCCTTATTTTCTCATTTACGATGGATTAAAAATAAACCCCATGGAAAAGAAAAAGTTATTCCAGTAAAAAACTTTTAAAACGGGCGCCAAAATTATAAATTTTTGGGGGGCGGGGGGGGGGTTACCGGGGGGTTTTCTCTGACGACCGCAGCAGTTAAAACATTTTATTTATTTAGGGCGATTTTAAATTTCTGAAAATAAATTTAATGCTGCCCCGGGAAAAATTATCAAAATGATAAAATTTTTTTTTGTCAAGATGAACGGAAGCAAAGGGTTTTAAAAATCAGAAATCAGGGCGAGCTGAGGGGTTTATGTGGTTTACTGGTTCTGATTTTTCCCCCGGGTATAAGTAAGTGCTTGGTTAAATAATGGTTTTTGGGGGTACCAAAAAAGATGTAAACAGGCAATGCAAATTTAAGTAGGACCTTTTTAACGGGCGTTTCACCCATACATGGGCTTTTTTAAAGTTTAAAAGGTAAACTGGGAAGAGAACGGCAGGGGAAAATATAGTGTCCAGCAAGATTTAGGTTAGGGGAGAGGCGCTCAGGTCTTATGTTGTAGTGTCGATTAATATTTTAAAAAATATTATTATTTATTTTTTAAACAATATTTTGCAAAATCCTCTGGCTTTAAAATAACAGTTTTAACTTGCCCTGTATATATATATATTTTATATAATAATATATATATATATATATATATATATATATATATATTTATATATAAATAATTTTATATTATTATTAAAAATATAAAATATATTTTATTTTCACACTGGCCGGTTCCCACCAAGGCGGGGGGGGGCCCGAAAAAAAAAAAACTTTCACCCTCATTCACTCCATCACTGTCTTGCCAGAAGGGTGCTTTTCACTAAAATTTTTAAAATTCAACATTAAAACCCCCCCCTTCAGAGTGCAGGCACTGTTAAATTCCCAAACTCCAGGACTCAAGTCCGGCCTGCCCCCGGGTTTTCCTTTAACCCCTTCATAAATGTTTTCTTTTCTCACCTCCCAAAAGCCGTCAAGTATTAAAAACCCTTCGTCTCCATTTTACTTCCAAACAAACAAAGCTCACGCACGCCTGCTGGGAATCCCAAACCCCTCGCCACAAAACCCCTTTACCCCCCCTCCAACCTTTTCCCAGGGCCCACCCCCCACCCTGCCCTTTTTCCCTACAGACGAACACTCTTAAGTCATTCGTTTCGCCCCCTTCTCTCTAAAATTCCCCAACCACCCAACAACCCTTTCCCCAGCCCTCTGGACAAAAAGTTTTGGTAAAACCCCCCCCCCCCCCAACCCTTTTTTCCCCCCAACTTTCCCAAAATTTCGAATTCTCTGCATTATATTCCCCCACCACACATTTCCCCAAACAAAGACCCTCTCCACTGGGCCCCCACTGCCCCTTTTCCTCGCTGCAACATTCATCACCCCCTGTTTTTTTCCCCCCCCTATAAAAACGTTGGGGGAAAATTTTACTCTCTACACCCCTCTTTGCCTCCAAGGACAAAATTTTTTTGTCCTTTCCCCAGGGGCTCCTAAAATGCACCACTCACCCTTTTCCCCCCATCTTTTTAGAAATTTACCCCATCCTTTTTATAGACCCCATCCCCCTGACACGTCCACTCCCCAAAAATCTGAATACACTCCCTCCTCCATACTCCCCTCCCTCCAATTGATATCCCAAACTTTCTCACCTAATCTTTTTGTTATCCCATAAACCCTTTCTTTTTTCCTGTTTTTCACTTTTAATTTTCTTCTTTTGCACCCTACCAAAATTTTACCACCAAAACTCGCAACTTCTCTTCAGAAAAATTTTTTAAGACACAGTTAAGGCACGAATTAATTAACATGATTAGTCACACAAACGGGACATATGGAAATTTCTAGTTCTCAAGCTAATCAGTATAAACGTGAACAGCAAATTTTGGAGTAGATCCGACAACTTTTTGGGGCAAAGCACAAGGCTCCTAACTACCTAATTCATACCTTCACTGATGAGGATGATGAAGATGTTGAAATTAAACTTGACGATCCACAGGACCAGGCTAATTTGATGGGTGATGTATGGAGAAATTCTCTCCCACAATAACAGTCGTCAATTTAATAATAATCATTTATCAGTTGGTCAATGAATGGAGAGATGAGAACTTGGATGATCTATAACCACTACCTTCCATCGATACTTCAACTCTTGAAGAGGCCCACCCGCTTACTAGACCTATTACATTACTAGAGATAAGTCAGGTTATTGGAAGAATGAGAATAGAGCCCCTGGCCTCTCTGGAATAACAATGAAACAAATAAGTACCTACCTAGAAATTGTAAACAGTCTTTGGTAAATATCTTTAATGCCATCTTGGCCTCAGGACATTTTCCAGTTGTTTTTAAGACTGCTACGATGATCTTTCTTGGTAAGCCCAATAAAGACATCCACCAACCTGGGAAACTATAGACCTATATTTTTCTTAAAGTCACTGGAAAAGTTCTTGAAAAGTCATTTCCAACAGATTGAACTACTATATGGGTTTAATCACTTTTTAACTGAAAAACAATTTGGCTTTAGAACACATAGAGGTACCAATCATGCAATAAATGTTTATTTTCGATACTGTAGCAGTCTAAAACACAGGCAATCTTGCCTAATTGCCACCAGAGATGTTCATAAAGCTTTTGATAGCTTATGGCTTGATGGCCTTATATACAAACTCATTGACCTACCAGACCATAACTGGACTTTTCTCAGATTAATATATAATTTCTTAACTCAACGAAAAATCATTCACACCTTTCATGGCAAGTCGACAGAGCCTTTTATACCAACAGCTGGTGTCCACAGGTTCTTGTCTTAGTCCAATTCTGTTCAACATTTATGTGAATGACCTTCCTCAACCGAGTTTAATGATACAATTGTGACACAGTTTGCAGATGATGTTGATTCATGTCGTCTCATCAACTCGGTAACAGGAAATACAAGTATGAGAGAATCATAGAAAAAATGAATATTGAACTTCGTTAGAACATCTAATTGGGAAAAGAAATGGAGAATTACGACTAATCCTGACAAGGTCCTTGTTAGCACGATAGGTATGTTTTGCATCAACAATTGAAGATAAAGGGGGTATCTCCATCAGAGGTACACCTGTAGCTATTAGAAACCCTAACAAGATTTTGGGATATGAAATAGACAGGCTGCTCCACTCAACATCTCATGTAACTAAAAAGATCAATATAGCCAAAGCCGGTCTTAGCAGTCTCTTTCGATTCAATCAAGCCCCTCAACATGTCAAAAAACATCTGTATAAAATGATAATAAGACCAATACTCGAATACCCCTGTGTCCCAATGTCATTAACAACAAAGACCAACATGCTACGGTTACAAAGGGTCCAGAATAGAGGAGAGACAGAGTTAAAATGGCAGATTTACACATACAACAAGATATTACTGCCATAAATGTACGCCTTGACACCCTAAAAAAAGAAACAACTTTATACAATGCAAGAACTATACATGCCAGATAGAGAACATCCTATACAAGTGGTAAATACCACCGATTACACCATCAATACTCCGCCTCACAGGACTCAAAGAATGACTCTCCCACAGAGGGTCAGTCGTTTTATTCATAAAGATGTTACCCTCGACCCATGATATTGAGCAACCTCCCTGATGAAGATAACTGGGTACCACCAGAACCCTTCTATGTATACTGAGAAAATCATCGCCCCCAATTAGGGAGACATCTTATATAACTTTCTAATGTAAAAATTATGCTATTTACTATGGCTGGACACCACCTGTAAGAAGCCATTGTCATGAAATTATAAACTGGCCAGAAAATTATTGCTTCATTGTCGCATAAATATCCGTTCTGTGCAATCGCAAAAAAAAAAAAAAAAAAAAAAAAAAAAAAAAAAAAAAAAAAAAAAAAGCAATTGCAACTTGTATAATACTACCAATTCAGAGTCATGTACTTATATACCTATTATATCTATGTGACTCTGATGGGTTAGTATTATACCCCTTAAAGAATATCTTATCATTTCACATACACTTTTAAATTACACCAAAGTGGTTGGGCCACTTACCTTTTATATCCTACCTCTCCCCCCCTCCACCTTTTCCAATATTTCCATCCTTACCCATCCTTCTTCCTACCCATTTACCAAAGCTCTGGTCATAAGAAGCGAAGCAAGAGCACAGTGTCATCAGCGAAGATGCAACTGTGACAACTCCCACTTTAGTGTGATTCTTTATCTTTTAAACTCACGCCTCTTGTCAAGACCCTCGCATTTACTTCTCTTACAACCCCATCTATAAAATATTTAAACAACCACGGTGACATCACACATCCTTGTCTAAGGCCTACTTTTACTGGGAAAATAATTTCCCTCTTTCCTACATACTCTAACTTGAGCCTCACTATCCTCGTAAAAACTCTTCACTGCTTTCAGTAACCTACCTCCTACACCATACACCTGCAACATCTGCCACATTGCCCCCCTATCCATCCATGTCATACGCCTTTTCCAAATCCATAAATGCCACAAAGACCTCTTTATGCCTTATCTAAATACTGTTCACTTATATGTTTCACTGTAAACACCTGGTCCACACACCCCTACCTTTCCTAAAGCCTCCTTGTTCATCTGCTATCCTATTCTCCGTCTTACTCTTAATTCTTTCAATAATAACTCTACCTTACACTTTACCAGGTATACTCAACAGACTTATCCCCCTATAATTTTTGCACTCTCTTTTGTCCCCTTTGCCTTTATACAAAGGAACTATGCATGCTCTCTGCCAATCCCTAGGTACTTACCCTCTTCCATACATTTATTAAATAATTGCACCAACCACTCCAAACTATATTCCCACCTGCTTTTAACATTTATCTTTATCCCATCAATCCCGGCTGCCTTACCCCCTTTCATTTTACCTACTGCCTCACGAACTTCCCCCACACACACAACTGGCTTTTCCTCACTCCTACAAGATCTTATTCCTCCTTGCCTATACACGAAATCACAGCTTCCCTATCTTCATCAACATTTAACAATTCCTCAAAATGTTCCCTCCATCTTCCCAATACCTCTAACTCTCCATTTAATAACTCCTCTCTCCTATTTTTAACTGACAAATCCATTTGTTCTCTAGGCTTCCTTAACTTGTTAATCTCACTCCAAACTTTTTCTATTTTCAACAAAATTTGTTGATAACATTCACCCCCTCTCTCATTTGCTCTCTTTTTACATTGCTTCACCACTCTCTTAACCTCTCTCTTTTTCTCCATATACTCTTCCCTCCTTGCATCACTTCTACTTTGTAAAAACTTCTCATATGCTAACTTTTTCTCCCTTACTACTCTCTTTACATCATCATTCCACCAATCGCTCCTCTTCCCTCCCGCACCCACTTTCCTGTAACCACAAACTTCTGCTGAACACTCTAACACTACATTTTTAAACCTACCCCATACCTCTTCGACCCCATTGCCTATGCTCTCATTAGCCCATCTATCCTCCAATAGCTGTTTATATCTTTCCCTAACTGCCTTCTCTTTTAGTTTATAAACCTTCACCTCTCTCTTCCCTGATGCTTCTATTCTCCTTGTATCCCATCTACCTTTTACTCTCTGTGTAGCTACAACTAGAAAGTGATCTGATATATCTGTGGCCCCTCTATAAACATGTACATTCTGAAGTCTACTCAACAGTCTTTTATCTACCAATACATAATCCAACAAACTACTGTCATTTCGTCCTACATCATATCTTGTATACTTATTTATCCTCTTTTTCTTAAAATATGTATTACCTATAACTAAACCCCTTTCTATACAAAGTTCAATCAAAGGGCTCCCATTATCATTTACACCTGGCACCCCAAACTTACCTACCACACCCTCTCTAAAAGTTTCTCCTACTTTAGCATTCAGGTTCCCTACCACAATTACTCTCTCACTTGGTTCAAAGGCTCCTATACATTCACTTAACATCTCCCAAAATCTCTCTCTCTCTCTCTGCATTCCTCTCTTCTCCAGGTGCATACACGCTTATTATGACCCACTTCTCGCATCCAACCTTTACTTTAATCCACATAATTCTTGCATTTACACATTCATATTCTCTTTTCTCCTTCCATAACTGATCATTCAACATTACTGCTACCCCTTCCTTTGCTCTAACTCTCTCAGATACTCCAGATTTAATCCCATTTATTTCCCCCCACCGAAACTCCCCTACCCCCTTCAGATTTGTTTCGCTTAGGGCCGGGACATCCATCTTCTTTTTATTCATGACATCAGCAATCATCTGTTTCTTGTCATCCGCACTACATCCACGCACATTCAAGCATCCCATATTTATAAAGTTTTTCTTCTTCTCTTTTTTAGTAAATGTCTACAGGAGAAGGGGTTACTAGCCCATTGCTCCCGGCATTTTAGTCGCCTCATACGACACGCATGGCTTACGAGGAAAGATTCTTTTCCACTTCCCCATGGACAATAGAAGAAATAAAGAAGAACAAGAGCTATTTAGAAAAAGGAGAAAAACCTAGATGTATGTATATATATATATATATATATATATATATATATATATATATATATATATATATATATATATATATATATATATATTATATATATGCATGTGCGTGTCTGTGAAGTGTGACCAAAGTGTAAGTAGGAGTAGCAAGATATCCCTGTTATCTAGCGTGTTTATGAGACAGAAAAAGACACCAGCAATCCTACCATCATGCAAAACAGTTACAGGTTTCTGTTTCACAGTCATCTGGCAGGACGGTAGTACTTCCCTGGGTGGTTGCTGTCTACCAACCTACTACCATATTTTATAAAATATATATATATATATATATATATATATATATATATATATAATATATATATATATAATATATATATATATATATATGTAGTAGTCTTGGGGGATTAAACATAATTTTGATATCATTATATTGGTATGCTTTCACATGTGTGTCCTTCTGTGTGAACCATCATGTGTACACTCCCGTGTGTAGGTAAAAAAAATATGTATTCACTGATGAAGATATTTATTAAGGAAACGTTTCGCCACCTGTGGCTTCTTCCGGTAACTTCGCAACTTCTGGTGAAACGTTTCTTTACTAAATGTCTTGATTAGTGCATGAGACATTTTACTTACTTGACGGTATCACCACCACTTCCACTCCATGTATACACTCTCGCGTGTACACTCCCGCGTGTACACTCCCTCGTGTACACTCCCGCGTGTACACTCCCGCGTGTACACTCTCGCGTGTACGCTCTCACGTGTACACTACCGTGTGTACACTCTCGTGTTTATACACTGTGGGCTATCATGCGTCGATCATTTGGTGACCTATCTACATGGATTGACATTGTGTGTGAGAGGGTAACGGCAAGTCATGTATAGTGCTCATTACGGCTTTCAGGAGTCACGCCTCTAAGTGCTACAATATTACATAGAGGGGCTCCATCAGGATACTGTTTTCCTCTTACTAACTCACAAAAAAATCGCAGAATTCAATTAACAATATTTGTGGTACAAATATTTATTTACGTAATTCTTAGAATACAAGGTGTTTCTAGAGAAAACAAGAATTACCCAGACAATAGCCCACTAGGCTCTTTATAAAGCATATCTGCTTCGTTTAATAAGAGTATATGGGGGTCGAAGAGCTTACCTCCAGCCGCGGTAACGCCTGGCGTCGAGTGCGTAGGTAGCAAGCGTAGTAACAGCAGCAGGAGGTGCCGGTATGTGCCCGGTGCCAGTGCCATCATCATGATAACCTCTGCCACTAATAGGAAAGACAAAAGCCCACTGTAACTTAATTTCAGAAAAGAATATTTTTGAAATAATAATTAGCATATACCACTTATGTGACACCCAGCCTCATACTCTGTGTATTACGTATTGAGACAAAATGGAAAAATAGTTGGAACATCTCTGTTTGTGGGCACCTATGTCTTTGTTGCAGTGTGCCTATGTTTCTGCTTCAATCTACCTATATCTGTATCAGGGTACCTGTGTCTCTGGCTACCTGTGTCTCTGGCTACCTGTGTCTCTGGCTACCTGTGTCTCTGGCTACCCGTGTCTCTGGCTACCTGTGTCTCTGGCTACCTGTGTCTCTGGCTACCTGTGTCTCTGGCTCCCGTGTCTCTGGCTACTGTGTCTCTGGCTACTGTGTCTCTGGATACCCGTGTCTTGGCTACCTGTGTTTGGTACCCGTGCTCTGGCTACCTGTTCTCTGGCTACCCGTGTCTGGCTACCTGTGTCATCTGGCTACCCGTGTCCGCTACCTGTCTCTGGCTACCCGTGTCTCTGGTACCTGTGTCTTGGCTACCTGTGCTCTGGCACCCGGTCTCTGGCACCTTGTCTCTGGCTCCAGTGTCTTTGGACCCGTGTCTCTGGCACCTGTGTCCTGGCTACCTGTGTACGGGCCTACCATGGTCTCTGGCTACCGTGTCTCTGGCTACCCGTGGTCTGGTACCTGTGTCTCTGGTACCTGTGTCCTGGCTACCGTGTCTCTGGCTACCTGTGTCTCTGGCTACCTGTGTCTCTGTCTCAGGCTACTTTGTTACACACGTAACATAAAAATTCATATTATGTTGATAATTGCATGAGCAATAGCAATAAAAACATGAATTCAATTCATCTACACACACAACTACAACACACACACACACACACACACACACACACATACACACACCACACACACACATCACACACACACACACACACACACACACACACACACAACACACACACACACACCCACACACACATTTTCTTGGACTGCAAGAAGGCGTTTGACACAGTTCCACACAAGAGATTGGTGCAAAAACTGGAGGACCAAGCAGGGATAACAGGGAAGGCACTACAATGGATCAGGGAATACTTGTCAGGAAGACAGCAGCGAGTCATGGTACATGGAAGGTGTCAGAGTGGGCACCTGTGACCAGCGGGGTCCCACAGGGGTCAGTCCTAGGACCAGTGCTGTTTCTGGGATTTGTGAACGACATGGCGGAAGAAATAGACTCCGAAGTGTTCCTGTTTGCAGATGACGTGAAGTTGATGAGAAGAATTCATTCGATCGAAGACCAGGCAGAACTACAAAGGGATCTGGACAGGCTGCAGACCTGGTCCAGCAATTGACTCCTGGAGTTCAACCCCACCAAGTGCAAAGTCATGAAGATTGGGGAAGGGCAAAGAAGACCGCAGACGGAGTACAGTCTAGGGGTCCAGAGACTACAAACCTCACTCAAGGAAAAAGATCTTGGGGTGAGTATAACACCAGGCACATCTCCTGAAGTGCACATCAACCAAATAACTGCTGCAGCATATGGGCGCCTAGCAAACCTCAGAACAGCATTCCGACATCTTAATAAGGAATCGTTCAGGACCCTGTACACCGTGTACGTTAGGCCCATATTGGAGTATGCGGCACCAGTTTGGAACCCACACCTAGCCAAGCACGTAAAGAAACTAGAGAAAGTGCAAAGGTTTGCAACAAGACTAGTTCCAGAGCTAAGAGTTATGTCCTACTAGGAGAGGTTTAAGGGAAATCAACCTGACGACACTGGAGGACAGGAGAGATAGGGGGACATGATTACGACATACAAAGTACTGAGAGGAATTGACAAGGTGGACAAAGACAGGATGTTCCAGAGATGGGACACAGCAACAAGGGGACACAGTTGGAAGTTGAAGACACAGATGAATCACAGGGATGTTAGGAAGTATTTCTTCAGCCACAGAGTAGTCAGGAAGTGGAATAGTTTGGGAAGCGATGTAGTAGAGGCAGGATCCATACGTAGCTTTAAGCAGAGGTATGATAAAGCACACGGTTCAGGGAGAGTGACCTAGTAGCGACCAGTGAAGAGGCGGGGCCAGGAGCTTGGACTCGACCCCTGCAACCTCAACTAGGTAAATACACACACACACACACGCACACGCACACGCACACACGCACACACACATACACACTCATACACACACACTGGCTCCCGGAGTTTAACCCCCCAAGTTCAAAATTTAAGAAGAGTGGGAAAGGGGC